>CM034146.1:214376198-214777089 GCA_019776745.2 Taxus chinensis
TGCTATATCTGTGGCTATTTGCAGTCTCGTCTTGAATCCCAATTCACAAGCTTCCTCATCGTTGCTGTGATCTCTCTCAGGATACAAATGCTTTTCTAAGCTTCCATTAGACATATACTCAAAAACCAAAGCCCTGAAGTCAGGCTTTGAACAGGAGGTTATGATTTTAACAAGATTCCGATGCCGAACCTTCTGCAATACGTTGCATTCTGCTTTGAAACTGCTGTGGACTTGCTCAGCTTGCAAATTGAGAACCTTCACCGCAACGAATGTGCCGTCACTCAGAATCCCTTTATATACTGATCCGAAACTGCCTGTCCCCAATAGATTGGTATCATTGAATCCATTAGTTGCTGCTGCAAGCTCTTCATGCGAGATCTTTCTGCGCTCTAGCTTTTTGAGAAAAGACTCTGGGGAGTTGAACCTTGGTGCACCCAATTTACATCGCCACAAGAAACCAGAAAGTAGGCCAAGTAGAATACAAGCAGTTACCACAAAAATTGGTATTAGAACTTTTTTTAAGAGAGCAGAGTGACCTCTTTGTTTCGGACATGTAGGCAATGACAATACCCTTGGTCCGCAGAGGCCAGGATTTCCGTCTAAGGATACAACAATGCCACCATTTCTGAAAACCTGTACAGGGACCTGTCCTGTAAGATTGTTGAAAGAGAAATTTACATAGTGAAGCGCTTTCAGGTTTTCGAGAGATACTGGTACTGTACCTGACAAGGAGTTTGAAGAAAGGTCTAACTCTATGAGATTTTGTAAATCTCCCAATGAATATGGAACGGGACCGTGCAATGCATTCTTAGATAAATTTAATGATTCTAATGCAGAACAACTCCCTATTGCTGGTGGAATTAACCCGCTCAAATGATTAGCAGAGACGTCTATAGCTAATACCATGACCAATTTACTCATCTCTGTAGGCAAGGGGCCTTCTAATAAATTCCATGACAAATTCAGATAGAATTGCAGGTTGGAAAGACTGGCTACCTCTCGCGGTATCTTTCCCTTTAATCTATTGTGAGACAGGTCAAGAAGTTCCAAATTCTTGCAATCCCCAAAACAGGTAGGTATGCTTTGTGATAACTGATTGTGATGAAGAAAAAGCCTTCGCAGTTGCTGGAGGTGACAAAGCGAACCAGGAATTTCCCCAGAGAGCATGTTGTTACTCATATCCAAGAGACCAAGATGATTTAGCTGTCCCAAGTCATCAGGAATGCTTCCTTCTAAACTGTTGTATTGCAAATATAATCTTTCCAAAAAAAATAGTCTTTTGAATGAAGGAATGCTGCCTTGGAAAAAGTTTTCACTTAACTCTAGAAAGGCTACATTGGTAAGGTTGCCAATCTCAGGAGGTATGCTCCCTGTTATGTTGTTTCTTTGAAGGCTTAAAAAGGACAATTTGGGGGAAAGGAGGCCTATGGTATGTGGCAAAACACCACTGAATTTGTTCCCTCCAAATGTAATTATTTCTAAGAAAGAGCAATTAGTGAGAGCAGTGAGAAAGGGTAAGGGAGTATTGCTGCCGCTAACAAGAAAATTTGAGGATAATGTCAGTTTTTTAAGTAGAGACAACTTACCAAGCTCATTTGGCACAATCCCACTAAAATTGTTTTTTGATAAAAGTAGCTGTTGCAGCTTTGAACAATTTCCAATGGAATTTGGTATGGTTCTACTGAGCTGATTTCCCCAAAGACCTAGGGCAGTCAAGTTGATTAGCTTATCGAACTCCCATGGAATGTTCCCTGTTAACTGGTTCTGACTCAGAGCTAATTCTTCGAGAGAGGAACAGTTTGATAATGAAGAAGGCACTGGCCCAGTCAATTGGTTTTGATCAAGATGGAGTTTTGTCATTTGGGTGAGTAGCCCCAATTCTTGTGGAACAAGACCAGTGAGCTTGTTTGTGGAAATGTCCAACTGGTTAAGACTTGATATGTTGGACAAAGAAATGGGAATGGTGCCGGACAATTCATTATTTCCAAGAAGAAGCGTTAATAGGTGGAGGTGGCTCAATTCCTGTGGAATGCCCCCTCCGAGTTTGTTAGTAGAAATATCCAAGTCAGTCAAAGTGGAGATATTTGACAAAGAGTTGGGAATGGTGGCTACAAAATTGTTTCGATTAAGGTAGAGAATCTGTAGATGGGTTAGCAGGCTCAGTTCTTTTGGAATACTCCCGCTGAGTTTGTTGGTAGAAATATCCAAGTCAGTCAAAGTAGAGATATTTGACAGAGAAGCAGGAATGGTGCCAGATAAATCATTTTCAAAAATCCAGAGCTGCTCTAGTTCAGTTAGCATACCTAAGTTGACTGGAATAAAGCCTGTTAGGTTGTTTCCTGGAAGCGAAAAGTGAATCCAGGATGAAAGGTTTCCCAACGAGGAAGGAATTGATCCTGAGAGAGAGTTTTCTCCCAGGTAAAGAAACTGCAAATGCTCAAGGAATCCTAACTCTCTCGAGATGTTTCCGTGCAAATAATTAGATGTAAGAGACAACACAGTTAAATTCTTACAATTGCCAAGAGTAAATGGTATGCTTCCTTCCAATTCATTTCGATCCAAGAAAAGCTTCCTGAGGCGAAAAAGGCGTCCTAATTCAGACGGAATAGGACCTCTAAGAGCATTAAAAGACAGATCAATGGAGTGAAGAAAGGATAGATCGGCAAGAGAAGAGGAAATGGATCCCCCTCAACCCATTTCTGAAAGATGTAGCTCTACCACTCTTTGGGTATGAGGTCTGCATGCAACTCCGGTCCAGTTGCAGAGTGGGATATCAGGAGCCCAATTGGCTAAAGAATTGTGGGGGTCTTGAATTATGGCAGATTTGAACACTAAGAGTACTTTTTCTTGGTGTTCCTGCTTACAAGAAACAGAGAGGGGATAAGAATGGCATAAAACATACAAGCACAGAAGGCAAATACGAAAAACACAGAGAACAGACATTTTTCAAGTTAACTTTGAATGGAAACTTGCATTGAAACTTTGTAGTAGTTGATTGAATATAAGTCAAAATTTTGAATCTTAAAACCTGAAAACCTGTTTACTTATTCGCCGGAAGGCGTCTCCTATGAGAAGGCCTCTGCTGGAAACTGTCAAATTCCAGCAGCGCTTCCCGGATTAGCCTTTCCAGATGTCTACTCATTCTCTGCCTACTATTCATGCCTGCATGTACTTTCCATCACTTATTTTAAATTGCCATGTTTGTGAAAATTTCAATTCCTTGCATTTCTTTCAAAAATTCATTGTATTTTTTAGTATGAGAACGGATTGTAACCTAGGCAGAGGTTGTTGCTTCCTTTCCCAAAGCAGATGGGAGCTCAAATGATGCAAAAAGTGTGACTAATTACGCCAAAGGTGTTACCCCTATGGGAAAGGGCTTTACGGACATTCATGGGACTGTGTCAAATTTGACGGCCTAAATGACGGTTTTGCTATTTTTAACAATTTTGCTTTTGCTATTTTTAACAATTTTGTTTTTTGCTTTTCTAACAATTTTGTTTTTTGCTTTTCTAACAATTTTGATTTTATTTTTAAATTTTATTTTATAGCTTTTGCATGCATTAACCTTTGCTTTTGCTATTTTTAACAATTTTGCTTTTCTAACAATTTTGTTTCTCTGATTCTGCATGCTTTTTAAGAAATTCACATTGCTAGGATCGCAGGATTTAAAACCTAGGTTTTCAGGGTTCTTTGAGGATCTTGTGTTGTTATGGTAATCGCCATATATTTTTCATTTTAGATGGTTGCAGCGAGTGCAGAAGTCAGAGCTTTGCAATAGTTATTTCCATGGCAGACATGTGGCCCTTCTCTGTTTCCTCCTCCTCTTACAAAGGTTACATCTTTCTCTAACTAGGGTTTCCTTATTTTTGTTTTGAGTAGGGGTACGTTTGATGTTTCTCTCTTAATGATTGAAGATGGTATTCTTGAATTCATTAATTATTGTTTTATTCCTTACTGGTTTTGTGGCAAAGAAAGTGGTCCACGGAGATGTATTCAGGCCCCCAACTAATGCAATCTTACTCTGTGTTCATGTAGGAACTGGAGTTCAAGTCTGTGGGAGAATTGCTTTTTGCATAAATATTCATAAGTTTTAACAAAACATTTTGTTGAACAATTAGCAGAGAATCTATATAGGTGCATGTTTAAAATTGTGTTATTATAATTTTTTTGTTTATCTTTTGGAGAGAATCTTTGGTTTTGAGGGTGATAACACTGTTGGATGCCCTTGACCAGGTTTCAGAGCCCAAGTGTCCATCGCACAAGCCTATCAGGTTGCCACTTCAGGATGTTTACAAGATTGGTGGTGTTGGAACTGTACTTGTGGGTGAGTTGAGACTAGAGTGATTAAGCTAGGTATGGTTGTAACCTTTGGTCCATCTGGGTTGACAATTGAAGTTAAATATGTTGAAATGCACCATGAAGCTTTTTTAGAGGCATTGCCTGGTGAAAATGTTAGATTCAATGTCAATAATGTTGCTGTGAAAGATCTCAAGCGAGGGTAAGTAGCCTCTGATTCAAAGAATGGCCCAGCCAAGGAGGCTGCAAACTTCACTTCCTAGGTCATCATCATGAACCATCCAGGACAAATAGGAAATGGTTATCCATCTATGTTGGATTTCCACACGTGCCATATTGATGTTAAGTTTTATGAGATCTTGACTAAGGTTGATAGACGAATTGGTAAGGAACTTGAGAAGGAACCAAAGTTCATTAAGAATGAGGATGCTGGATTTGTCAAGATGATTCCAACCAAGTCCATAATTGTTGAGTTTCTGCTATGGATGCAAACAACAATTCATGGGATTGGAATGAGGAGGTATTCACCCTGGATGCATCTTCACCATTGGGTCAGTGATAAATATGGCATCCCTAATCTTTTGGGTTTGATTGATTCATTAATCCCCTATTTTTTATGTTTGCAATAACATGTGATCTAATCTTTGTGGGCATTGCAATGGGCAGCTATATCTCAAGCTATGTGGGATGAATGGGTATGGGCGATGACAGTAAATGTGACATGAATGTGTGTATAAAGTTAATTCAAAAAAATGTAGATTCTGTGTTCTGCCTCTCTAACCAACAACAATTGTTTTAGTAATGTTTTGGGCATTGATACTTATAGTGGAAAATGGGATTTGGGTGAATGTCATGTGTAATTTCTACGGTGTATGCATGAGGCCTAAAAATAGTCGATCTCTTGTGTCATTCATCATACCATGAATATATCTCTTGTTAAAATGATTTGATTTTTATGAATGCACAGAAGTAATGGAAAAAATGTATATTAGTTTTGTGAGTATACTTAATGGCAATCCCATGAACCTCTTTCATGTTATTGTTTTGGGTATGGTAATAATACTGAATAATGTGATATGGTCCAATACTTAGGGTATCAGTAAGTACTTAAAATTTAGATTCTTTGTTATTCCATTCTTTTGTACCCTAAGCAAATTGTATTTGTCCTGTGAATTTGCATAATGGTACTAATAATAATAATGAAGCAGGTTATGTACATGAAAACACTCGATTAACCAACCATGTGAAGGAGCTCAAGTCTAGAAACAACCAAATGGGAAACAAGGATGACATATTGCAAACATTCTCAATATATAATCATAGAAGCTTTTATCAACTCCAGAAAAAATGTAGAGTGTAAACTGGAATAATTTGATGAAGCGGAAGGAGATCAAGAAAATTTTCAATAAAGGAAACAAGCATGACATAAGAAGAACAAGACCGAAGAAAAATTCTCTTCATAGGAAGACTAGGATTCTTCATACCCATTAATGTTTAAATTAAGGGCATTTTCTTTTAGATTTAATGACCTCTTCACAATGTTCTCTAAGCTTTTACTCTTTCAAATATGGGGTAAAACCCACAGACAAATGGCAAAGAATGAATGAGTTTGTCATTCTTGCTTGTGAATCGAAACCCATGAAAGAAAGAAAAGACTTATTTTCAATGTTTTGCTTCTAAAATGTTATAAAACAAGGGGAAAGAGCTAAACTAAAAGGGGGCAAGGAATGCAAAAGGCCTAATATTTCTATGCTTACAAAAGTGACTGCTTCTTTAAAAAATAAAAATTCAGTTGGAGTTAGATTGACCTCGTTCATTCTCCTCGAAGATTGAATAACAAAACATTGAAAACCATTAAATCTCCATAAAAAGAAAAAACACTTCGAAGGGTTCAGTTGATACAAAGTTGAATAGATACTAAAGACAAATATTATACAAAACATGCCCGAGCAAAGAGACAAAAAATGGAATGTGCAGACTACCACTCAAAGTAGTAGGCTATTTTCTTTTGGAGTGATTATAGGGTATCCTCTGTTTTGTACATAAGTTTCAGTCACCATCTCAGCAACATCATTCACTGTGATTTTGTATCTTTTGGACTTTAAAAATATAAAAATTGTAACCAAAAGATAAAAACCACTGATTTCATTAATCAAGCATCACACATAAGTTGGATGTATATAAAAAGGCACATGCCAAAAGTACATTTTGGTGCTAAGGTTACCAAGGCTATTGCTAAGAAGAAGTGAAAGTATCTTCAATTTGTGCAGGAACTGGGGCATGCCAGAAGATTTTTTCTTGCTTGTGTGGTGGACTTTAGCACATATGGTACAATAGTAGGAATATAGACAGCCGGAAAGGCTAGCTTTTCATAAGCAAAATTGGGTTCTTGATATGCAAAATTGGGTTCTTGATGGACGACGTTGTTCATTTGTTTCCTTTTAAAGCATTTAGTAGTTTAGGAAAGGTACTTGTGACTTATCCTATGAGGGGAAGTTTTTGGTTAGCTTCTTGCATTTAGTGCTCTACTCACCAACCTTGTTAAACAGGTGGTGAAAAACAATTCTACTTTCTGAATAGATCTATATGTAATTTGTCCAATTAAGCTCACCACTTGTGAGCAAATGATTTCCTTTGAAAGGAATATTTCTAGAACAATTATGTCTGCAAGAAAACTTCATCTGTAGAATTAAGAACTGGAGGTAAATCAGTTGCTGGAATCTACTGTTGCATGTAAACAATATATTTGAATAATTGTTGGAATTGAAGGTAAACTGGTTGTTTTTGTCCAAAGAAGAAACAAGTTATCCTTTTAACATGTGACAAGAACTAGAAAAAAGGCCCATACCCATTGGGTCACAGGGTATGTGTTTTTCATTCTTAAATAATGACAAAAGGATGACATCACTTCATATAGCAACGACGTGACAAGATCTTATCCACCTAGGAGAAATGGTGATATTGGGAAGAATGCATAGATTTGTTACAGACCTAGGTTAGGTTGTTTTAAAGAGAGAATTGTGATTCCATGGTGAAATTTTACAGTTTTGTTTAAGTGTTTTTGGTGTTGCAATCGAATATAAGACCAAAAGCTTTGAAGGATAAGGGGAATATTCTTTACGATATAACTTCCAAAAAATATTATTACAAACTTTTATTGGAAGAGAAGAAAATAGATTGGAAGTATTATAGATAACATAGGTAATTATAAGTATTTAATATTTTGAATCTCGAAAACAAACACCAGACAATATAAAATTCTTCTAACATTGGTTTCATTCAAATGGTTACCCTGTCATTGCAAGGAAGAAAGATGACTGGAAGCATTTTCAGATGTGCTTTGATCTCAAACTGTTGGTGTCCCAGAATTATGTGCCAATTAGTCAAAGTGATACAAATACTACTACCTTGAGAAATTTGATACTATTGGAGAACTCAAAACTTTACATTTGCATAACAACCTTACAAGACCTACTCCACCTAATTTGGGCAAAATATGAAAATTTTAACTGTTTGCAGTTAATTCCACCTCAACCAAGCAACAATCCTCAAGATCTCATCAGTGTGTAGAAATATTGCTAATTAAATAACATTACTATAGACTCTAGAGTTTGGGAGGGGATTGAAATCTGCGGTTCAACTACATCATCAATTTGGATCCATTGAACCTTTACCAAACAGGACTTCTTTAAACCTACTTCAGTATCCGTCAAGTAATCTTGGACATCAACTTCACTTGAATTTGAAAGGAAACCACTTTAAAACAAATATCGCTGCTAAACTTGGAAATTTCAAAACCATTATTAATATTGACCTTTCAAACAATTAAATCAATAGTGCTATCCTCAGAGATCTTGGAGAAATGCAAAATTTGTCCTTTCCTGATATCAAATAACAATTTATCATGTGATATTACCATTCAGTTCTCCAACTATTTTAGGCTATCTGGATATTATTTTTCTCTTGTTTGTTTATTTATTGGACAAACTAAAATATAGATGAAAAAGAAATTCAGATGGTTTACTAAAAATTGAAATACAAAGGATATATGAAAAATCTAAGATACAGAGGGTCCACTAAAAGTAAATTAAAAATTTATGAAAAAGCTAAAATAGATAGAGTTTAGTAAAATTTTAAATATAGGGGACTTTTGAAAAATAGAAAATACAAAGACTTAATTTTAAATAAGTATTAGATTTAGTTACCTTCCGATAGAAAGTTTACATTAAAACCATTTCAGTTTATTTTAAAGATTTAAAAAAACCTTTAGATATCTGCAACGTGTGCACACACACAATTAATGACTCATAAAAATGATATGACACATCTAATTTCTCTTTATAATCCCATGTCACTTTTCAAATCTTCTCCTTAATAATGAACGGACATAGTTTGATTTTGTTGTTATTGTGCTTTCTTATTTAAATTTGTATCACTTAATTGCTAGATGTAACTAAAAGCATGATTAGCCCTCTCTTAGATTATTAAATTTTGGGGGGATTTTATTCGTGTGTTTTCAGTCATTTACCAAAATGACCTGCAAGTGCAATCATTATCCTATTGACATTTTTCTTCATGTATTTGGGTAATAATGTCAAGGCGAGGGAATCCACTTTGTACACAAGCATTGTAAGCATTTTTTATTAGTGGGAGAAAGTAAGGGAATCCACACATTTCACAAGCATTGTAAGCATTTTTTATTAGGGGAAGATTTTCTCTTGTACATCTTTCTTTTCTTGGTAGTGAAATTCTTCTCTAAAGGAAGAATTGGTTGTAGAGTGACTTTGAACATTTGTTTAAGTTTTATTTTTGGTATGAAATTGAATTTGAAATAAAAAAGGAAACCTCGAATTTTTTTATTGGGGTTATTAAAATAATTGACATTTGGTACTCATAGTAGATAAACCCTTTACTTGCAAAATCGTCTCTCTTTCCCTGTAGTTCCTCCAGTAGAGTGGTAGTCCTTTATGAGTATTTTTTCTGGCTATCATCCCTCATCATGATGATGGATCACGTAGTGTGACGACGCACTTTATATATTATGTGCAATGTAATGGTCTGTGGGAGTTTGAAGTTTCTAATTCAATTTTTGTCAACAAATACTTTGAAATCAAACAAATTTTCTTTTGATTCTTTGACTTTTACTTGAATATTATTAGAGACTTATATTTGTTGTCAAATGCATATTATGTTACAATCTAGGAAGCCAAAGCTTTACTAAAACGGCTAGAATATCAAAGAGGAAACATAGAAGAAACACTATATGTGTTTGAGGGAATAGATGTAAGTTCTATAATACCTAAGATGAGATCCACATACATATGTGGTGGCAGCTTATTCTTCGTTGCCCAACCAAACCTATTGGTGTCTCTTTATAGATCTGGTCGTTGATTTGGGGCACCATGCCCTTGCATTTTACTACGACAATGGTAGTTTCCCCACCTCTATACTCTTCAATGCATTATTGATTCCACAATTATTTATCTATAACGCAACATATTTTAGATATTTCTCTCTATTTTCTTACTTTTGTTTCTTTAGCCTCTTTACTTGTTATGATGGTGTTTGTTGGAAAAAATAATATTTGGATGTATTTGGATGAATATGCAGATGGTAAGCACAAAGATGTTACAAGGAGCACAAACAACACTTCTAGTGGGTATTTTTTTGTGAGATTTGGTGAGGTGATTTCACAAAACACGGTTTGACTGGAATGACTGTTTGAGTGTGCCCAAATTCCTTTTTGAAAGGGAAAAATTGGCTTTTGGGAATTTTGTTCCTTTTCCACTTGCCCAAGAGGAATGTTTTCGTCGAAGCTAAATCAATCCACTTCTAATACTAATAGTAGTATATACTCTTATGTTGCTGCCTGCTCTATTTGTATAAAGGTTCCACAATAAAAGTAGTTGGATCAAATGACATCAAGCAAGCTCGTGTTGATATATTTTTTGTTACATTGGACGAAGATCATCATGTGTAGTTCAGACCAAGATAAACTTAATTGTAGATATAATTGCAGATAAATGACAAGAATGATATGCTTATTGGCTTTGTGTTCTCTTTAAATGCTTTGCAAAAATCATAAATTTAGGTGATGAACTTCCACCTGGTTGAAGGATTGAACTAATATAACAAAAAAAGATATAGTAGTTGATTATTGTATTAATTTTGTCAAGTCAAGAATGACAATAGTTGGGGATTGAAGTGAAATTTGTAACCAGTTAGTACTCAATCAAAAGTGCAACTAGCCTCATGGATGTTAAAAGTTATTCTTAGTTGTAGGATTGAACTCTTACATGACTTAAGACTGGTGTGGGTATATATATATTAACTTGAATCAAGATTGTTTTGTTCTAGGTAACAATCGGTAGTTGGTTGCTAGGTTCCTAAAAATAGTAATTGCCATCTTAATAACCGCATTGAAAGAAGACCACAACATACTCGTGATGGGTAATGAACACTAAATTTTTTGAATCCTGGTCATGATACAAGAGATTCAAGTAAAGGGGTAAGTACTGCGTAGGTAGTTTTGTTGCCAACATTCAATGAAAAAAATGATTTGGGATTGTTGAGTGTTGAGACACACATTCAAGGCATGGTCATGTACAATCAGTCTGAGTGATTTACATCTACAAGATCCTCCCAATGTCCTTATAGTCCCCGATCGTTTCAAACCACATGAAAGGTACTCAAAAATGGCGTATGCATCTACACTTGGAGAAAGAAGAAAGGAGTGAAGTCTAATTTCACTTAAACCAAAACAACCCATCGTAAATAATGTAGAGATGAAATGTAGAGATGACACCTTTAAAAGAAGTGGTATATGTACACTTACAAAAGCAATCACACCCCTTATCAACATCAACTGCAAAAGTAATAACTATCCCTCTAAATCAAATAGCATATACCGCTCGGCGTTCACATTGCATTGTGTACATGCAATTGCTAGTTCTAACACCGATAAAAATGTATGCGACCAATTTTAACTGATGTGTTTAAGGGAGGGAACATTTTATAAAAGAGGGACCCTAATCCCACAAAGTACCTCAAACCTCTCTATCGAGAATCCAATCCCCATCTCCCATGCAAAGTCTCATAGTCAAAACCTTCCCCTCTCTTTTGAATAAATAATTAGACTTACTAGCTATGGAGATATTGATATCATCTTAAATTATACTTTATTTAGGGGGACATATTTGTAAGTTTTATTAATAGCAATTGTATCAAATGGTACAATGGTCATGCCAATAGATTGACAATGAAAGCGGATAGTGACAATAAAATAATTCAAAAATCAAATTCAATATCACCCAAATCTTCATTTAGACTTTTCATATAAAATAAGTAAACTTACAAATGAACAAAAGATATGGTCCATAAAGTAAACTCACAAATGAAGAAAAGATATGGTCTATAAACTTATGTTTGAGGATAAATTAAAAATTTATAAGTATCACAAGAGCCACTTACTACGTAACTCTCTTTTGTTATTTTAATATAATGGACAGTCCCCGTTTAAAATGAAGGTCAATTACAGAAGTCGTATTCATTCGACTGATTTACAAGAACGATGATATCATATCAATCTCACAACATTATTTCAAAATAGTAAAAAAGTAGATGACAATATTAATCTCATCTCAAAATAGTAAACACTAGAGGATGATATTAACGTTATCATGAATTATGAAGTTAAAATTATAATTTCACCCGTAGTCCATATTTGAAGTTGCAAATCAAAAATTGAAAATAGAAAAAAAGTTCTCTCCAGCCTTAGGTGTGGTCCGGAAGGAAACCTGTTGGTTTTGTTGAAGTAAGCAGGCATACGACCAGGGCGGGCTCCCTCAGGGATACCCAGAAGGACTGTATTTGTTGATAACGCTCCCATTACACACAGTTATGCAATCCAGATTTTGAAAACGAAAAGAGAGAGTGATGATTCAAAGACTTCAGTCATCGTCTGGTTTATGAAGGTAGATATGTTAAGAGTGATGCAGGATAACAAACATGTGACATGTGAAGAGTACACCTTCCTAGGTGTATGCTTCGGTGAAACGACTAAATTAATTTTGTTGACCGTTAATTTTTTGTTGTTGATATTTTGGTGTTAGCATGTATGATTATAAGTGAAGGCTCTTATTTGGATTTTATTTTTCTTTGAATTAACCTCATGATTTTTATTTGGGTATCTTGGTACTAATTTATATATACAATTTATGCAAGTTTAGTAAATGTATATTTAAATTAGTGATCACTTTAATCTAAATATTTATAGGTAAAGGGTATTTATATCATAAATTCTTAATCATTAGATTTTTTATATTGGGGTATTGGGAACTTTTATAGTGGTTTTATTTTTTCTTTCAATGATTCGAACTTTTTAAAAACTGTTTACCATACATGTTACCATCGTGTCCGCGTGAACTATTAGACAAAATGCCAAAAAGATAAGTAGCCGCATGGATTGCAGAATATGCACAAAAAAGGGTGACATTTTTGATTGCTTATTCTCGAAGGCAAGGAAAATTTTGTGGTCATGACTTCAACACATGTTTAACAATGTCGACTGTTTATGTGTTTGTGTTTTTAACTATAAATAATTAATATTTTGTAACTTTCTTTGTAAGCTTCTTATTAGTCAGTGAAAAATGGTGTCAAGAAGATTTAGACACAGTCATCCTCAAGAGCCAACGAGACTATTTCACTAAACGCAAGAAACAAATATTAAACCCGTCAGCTCACCTTTGTCGGGGCATGACAAAATAAGAGCTTTGCAATAGGGTATGTACATTCATCACGAAAAAATATGGACAACATGAAGGCATAATAGGAAGTGTTTTTTTAATCGGATAACATACATTTCATGACAAAATACAAATCCACCAAAATTTATATTTTTATTCTCTCCGGTGTAATTTCATTGTATTTTTAAGTCTAAGAACAGATTACAACCTACGTAGAGGTTGTATTGTAGGAAATTAGAGATTGCTATGAATTTTTGTGCTCGTGTTGTGAATTTTTGACTATTGTGCAGCGGCAAGGTATAGACTATGGATTCGAGATATTCCGAGGGAGTCGAAGGTGATTTTAACATTAAGAAGGAACTGCAAGCGATGGCGATGGAGCCGAGGAGCCCTCCTCAACCCATGGAGGGGTTGCAAAACACCATGCCGCCTCCATATCTGGCAAAAACCTACGAAATGGTGGAAAACCCTCAAACCAATTCAATGCTATCACAGATCAATTACACTCCTATGAAGAGTTTGGTCACCTCTGCATAACTGTAGACACCCTAATTTCACATCTGTCCTAAATCAATTAATTCCCCTTCCTCATTTTCCATAAAAATACACTTCGAATTAATCAAATATAATTTGATTAATTATCCATTTCAAAATCTAAAAAATAACCCAATCCTCACCACATGTCATTATTCTCCATGATTTTCTACTATTGAATTAAAAATTCAAATTCAAATCCTCACCCACCCTTCATGGTCCCCACTCACCTAAAATCCTCCACTTATGAATTAAAAATATAATTCAAATCCTCACCCATTCTTCGTGGCCCCCACTCATCTAATCTTGCCCACATTTTCAAACCACTCACCTAATCTTGCCCACATTTTCAAACCACTCACTTAATCTTGCCCACATTTTCAAACCATGATTACTTAAATTACTCTAAGTTAATCACTCCCCCAGACTATAAACACAACCTTACCCCTCCTTTCTAAGGACACAGAGAATAAGTTTGAATGCCATATCTAAGTTCTTACATCCTTTGAGAAAAGAACATCCTTATGCCTCATCCTAATGCCCAAATAGCCTCATAATATTTTTTCCCATCTAGTGCAAAGTAAGAGGATCGTTGTTGCAGGAAGGCCTTGCTCCGTCTTGAAGAAAAACACCTACATATCACATAATCAGGGCTCAATCCAAGTTTCCTAGCCCATTATGAGGTTTTCTACGGAACGCGAAGGAGGAGGTATGATTATTGGTGTTTTACTTCCTTGTTAGTAGTGTATTTTTCCTAGCTTACATTTTGGCACGCCCGGTTACTTTCGATATGTTACCATTAATTTCTCAATTAGTGGTTTTATATGTTCTTTGTTTATTATTGTTCGTTATTATTTCCTTTTCTGTTCCTTATGGCCTTCTTTGGTTAACCTTCACGCTTTGGGTAGTGTTTTTGTTATGCAATGTCTGTGGTGTATATGCAGGTTATAACAACAATGAAACTATGACGCTGATCATGTCTTTGATCTCCTCGGTGCTTGGTGTTTAGTTCATAGTTTTGATTTTACTATTCACTCGTCATCTATAGAAACACATGAACTAGTCATTAGGTTATCATCTTACTGTCATGGGACAACCAATCCGGAAAATGTATTTATTTATTTACTTTTGCTAAAATAACTGCTTTGTAGGAAGTTTATTATTATTATTATCATTATTATTTTTCTTTCATTTTAGTTAATCATTTTGTGATCTAACTCTTTATTTTTGTTTATTGTTCTTTTTTAACCTTGTTATCAAAATTTTAGCTTCTCAGGTGAAGTACAGAAGTCAGAAAATTAAAAAAAATAGCTCCTGAGACATTTTTCTCACATTCAAAATTTTCATTCAGAGTGCTATCGTAGCCCATCTTCCGGAAACCATAACTTTTTCTTTCAAACTCGGAATGAATTCTTTTTTTTTTTAACGGAAAGGTATCGAAAAGATCTATACAATGGAAAAATAATTTTTTGATTTAGACTTATAGAAAAATTTTGGTTTCATTTCTTCTAACACCTATCTTTTTAACAAAAAACAACAAAATTATAGTTTTTTTTTTAAATTTAAATTTTATTTTATTTAATGTAACAACCTCATGCCTATGCTCTTTCCTCGCACTTTAAAAGTGATCTTGGACATCAGAAACGTGAGGCCACCCGGGATCCGTAAAACAATTTTTTTTAATTTTTAATTTTTTGCCTTACATTTCAATTTTCCACGACAACACTTCTAGGTAATGTTTTCACACTCTTCTTTCATCTTTTTTCTTTTTTGTGAAAACAATCATTATCGCTATTTCACAATCATGATTAATTGCAATAATTATTAACATTTAAAAAAATAAAAAAAATCTATTCCAATTGTATCCGCATATGCTCTTTTCTAGCGCCTTCGAGCGATCTGGAAAATCAGAAATGGTCACAATTTTTTAGTTTCTTATTCTAACATTACATGATCCTCTAGCTTTATTTTTCAACTGTCATTTCAATCATTATTTTCCTTTGTCATATCATTAATATTTTTTTAGTCGTTGGTTGTGTATGCTCTTTTCCTGCGCCTTCAAGCGATCTAGAAAATCAAAAACAGCCATGATCACTTTTCTATCATTTCGTTTGCAGGATAACTACTAATTTGTTTTCTGTAGAACTGCGTCGCTGGAATATTGTCAAAAACAAAAACAAAAAAAAATAAAAATCCCGTAAAAATACTACCGTTAAAAGAAAATTGCTGAAATTAAAAAAAAAGTACGCTCAGGTATGTAATTATTTTCTGCTTTATTTCAAGTTGGAAAGAACCCTGCATTTAATCACTTTATCATTTTGTTTTTGTACGTAGATGAGATGGATTTCATCACCACCAAAGCTACACCGGTGACGTGAACTTGACTACCACACACCAACAACATTTACATCTGCATTGCAATTTGAGACCTAGTCACATCACAACGTTCGGTATTTACCTCGCCCCTGCTCTTCACTTACAGGTAATGCTGTCGTGCAACACATGCGAGTCATGCCTAAATAGATGTAACAACGAAGCTTGGGCATCGTCCCTGTAAATCTTCAGGGAGTTATAAGGACACCATACACATTCATTCCCCATCACCTTTAACCTTTTTCACAAAACCTGTTTTGGATGTGGTGATTCACTCTGAAACAGGTAAGTAAGAATTAGTGAGCCTCCTCCAGT
Organism: Taxus chinensis; assembly: GCA_019776745.2. Taxonomy (NCBI): domain Eukaryota; kingdom Viridiplantae; phylum Streptophyta; class Pinopsida; order Cupressales; family Taxaceae; genus Taxus; species Taxus chinensis. The sequence goes on from CM034146.1 coordinate 214,392,461, forward strand.
GCTCTAAGGGTTCCCTATACCAATTATGTCCCCATACAGAATTAGGTATATTAGGACTAGGGTATATCGAAGGACACATCTTCTTGGAGTAATAAGAGCCTGCATCCACCATTTCATAGCATACTTCTATGATTGCATGAAAAAATGATCATTCCTGAAGAATTTATCTCATAAGCCAAAACAATTAAATCCACATGATTGCTTGCTGTTTGAAAACAAAATAGTTTAGCATTGTTTTATCGTAAAACTTGGCTGATATCAATGTGTTCATTGTAAAAGTTCAGACCCTAGTTGTGTTCCACAAAAAAATTAGTTCTTGACCAATTCAATACCAAGCAAAAACATCCAAACAATCCAACAACACAGACCAAAATATCGCACCAATTTCATTAGCTTGCTTCATCCAACAATACATCTATTATAACTTGTCTTCAGCTATATCCAACTGATATTGAGTGACTAGCATTCACTCCCCATATCATCAATTGTTAAAACATCCTTCATAGCTTGTTTCCAACTATATCAAACTAATATTGGGTGACTTGTTTGAGTTCACTCATTATTCTGTCCACCATCGTGTTTATCCAAATCATAGACAACATAAATCCTTTCATAACTCATTTTGAGTTATATCACAACCATATCACAATTAACCTATTTGGGTTACTCTCCCCGTCAACAATCTAGAGCTTGTTTAAGCCAAATCTCAACCATTTTCATTATAGCTTATTTAACCTATCACATATTTATCCCGAGTAGCTTGTTTAAGCTTGCTCCTTATAGCCTTGTTAAAACTTGATTGAGCCAAAACAAAGATCAAAATCAATAGGTTGAGTTCTTCATTGCACCTTTCTTCGTTCTCCCTCTCTTTCAAACATGATGAATTCACAAAAAACATCACATAATGAGCTATTAGAAAAAATTAATAAGTTGACAACACAACTCTCTCATATGGCTACCCAAATCAGTGAACGATCACCCAAAAAGCCGATCATACAACCTAATGAAGACGTAACTTTACGTAAAGTCTAACACCAGATTGCCCCCCTTAGAGAAAGTCTCTCTAGTGTTTTTCATCAACTAAAAGAGGCTAAACTGATAAGATATCCAATTACAAAACCCTTTGCCTAAGGGGAAGCTAAGCCATGTTAGTACAAACCTAACACATATTGTGAATTTCATCGCATTGATGGTCATCACATAGATAAATGTGTGTGATTTAAGAATTACGTCCAAGACGTAATTGATGACGACGTCATCTCTGTAGAACTTAATGACAACGCTCTTATAACCAACGACACATCCAATACCACAACTTTCCATGAAGAGCTGACTACTTTTGAAACTCCTATATATACTAAAATTCCACGAGATCATGACAACAACAATCAAGACTCTCTAATTCCAAACCAATCCATATCTTCTTCAAATTTCCTTCCATTAGTTCAAATATACATTGAACTTATTTTAGACAACAACATTCTTCCAGCATCTACTACGCACTTGAACTTATTTCGAAACTTTCTTTCAGCCCAAAAATATATTGAACCTGTTTTGGGCGACAATATTCTTCCAACATCTACCGAGACCTTGATCTCATTTCAAGACTCCCTTTCAAACCTTGATATTACTGTAGACACTACAGAAGAGGTTCCATCAATAGGTACCATTAAGTTTGATTCTATTATTCCAATATTGGCTCTTATGCCTAACATCTCTAGCCTTGTTGTTGAAACACAACCACATTGAGTTTGGACACTTGCGACAATGCAACCTATTGTGTCCATCATGCTTTCAATGATCAATCTTATAGGCATTTCATCACTAATTATTCTCACCTATCAAGACTTCTACGTGCATACATTCTACGAGGTAATTATACCCAGGAATATCTTTACATGACCTTTTCCATCTTTAATCGTGAATCTATCCTCAAAACAATCAATTAATGGACAAATAAAAGCAACAAACCAAATAACACAAACCATCATTGTCAACACACATGGAAGTTATTGGCTTAACCAAATCTATCCCACTCTTTGGGCTTACCGCACATCTTATCACACACCTACTGGAGCCACTCCCTTCTCCTTTGTTTATGGTTGGGAAGCTATTTTACATGTCAAGGTTGAATTTCCATCCTTCATAATATCTTTCAAAGATGTAATCAATAAAGATTATTATCGACACTCACACCTTAATGAACTCGAGCTTCTTGATGAAAAATGACTTAATAACCTAGATCATCTTTAATTATATCAAAATCGGTTACGGCATAGCTACCATAAAAAATTCCAACCCAGAAAATTTAAGGTCAATGATTTCATTCTCAAATAAAATCGAAAGAACACACCCAAAGAATGAGACAAACAAGACAAATTTGAGCCCAATGAAATCCTAGATAATTTTGGGTTTGGAGCTTATAAATTGGCCATTAACACAGGCCAAGTCCTTAAAAACCCATGAATTCATTCCATTCAAAGAAATTCTATTCTTGAAAGCACTCTTTATTCCGGGAAACAACAAAGTGTACATTGTTCCTTCTGTCTTGCTTATCTCAGAATAAATTTATTTATTTCCATTGGCAGATATTTTCATTATCAAAATCACATCTTCATATTTATCATCATGAGACAAGTGATAATATAAATCCTATTAAGTTTGTGAGCGTCATATTTCTTATAATATCTCCCATTTTCAGTCACTTTCACCTATGGTCATACCTAGAAGCTTACTAATGGTAATTTATTCCCTTAAAATACAATCTTTCTTTCATAACGAAGCTCTAAACTTATTTACCCAGTTCGTTTGGTCACCTATCTCAATCTTCGGTGTTGAACCCTCGCGTCCTACTAGTCGTGTGGGGTTGAGAATGGGGGCAGATGTTCCTTCCCAAATACAAAGCACTATTGGAAAAATCTATCAATTAAATAACTTATGAATAATTCATTGTCACATCTTTCGTCCTTCATAGTCTTTGGTGTTGAGCCCACACTTCTTCCTCGTAGTTAGAGACTGGGAATGGAGGAAGGTGCCCTTACTCGTCTACGTCTTGTCTTCAGTGATAAACCCTTGCCTCTTACAAGTGGCATGGGGCAAAGCGTAGAGAGTCATTCTCATTAAAGCATAAAAACATTGCAAAATATTAAAAAAAAAAACAAAACAAAAACAAAAAAAAAGACAAAAAGGGAATTCACTCGTCTATGTTTTGCCTTCGGTGATGAGCCCTTGCTTCTCACTAGTAGCATGGGGTAAGGCATAGGGATTCATTTCCAAAATACAAAATCTTACAGTGATTGCAAATTATAGAATCCCTAAACAAGTAATTTAGATGCCTAAGTGAAGAGAGAACTATCCCTTAACCTCATATCTTACTAATCAGCAGGGCACATAACTGTCTAAGCTTAGCACGTGACTCATAAAGTAAAATCCATTTTTAAAACTGGGTTCAACACCATTATGAAGAATGGAGTCACAATTTCCCAAAGGGATTGTTGTTAGCATTTGTTCTCTATATTCATTATCTACCTCCTACGTCCTTCTTGATTCTTGGTGATGGGCCCACGCATCTTACTAGTTGTGTGGAGTCAAGAACGGAGCTGGACTCATTCTTCATCATATCATCACCACCATATCTTGTCAATGGAAAGAGAATTTATGTTATTCTGAGCATAAGTTACCACACGGAATACGGTACATACAGATAATATCCTTGATTTATCACCTCTCAAAAATAAATCTGCACTCTGGTCCATAAATTGTTAATCACAGTGTAAAAATCCACAAACATTGTGAAAATCGTCAAAAATCTAAAAATAGTGTAAAAATCCAAAAATCCAAAAACATTTGAAAATCGTCAAAAACCCAAAAACAGTGTAGAAATCCAAAAATCGTAAAAACATTTGAAAATCGTCAAAAATCTAAAAACAATGTAGAACTCGTCAAAAATCTAAAAACATTAGAAACACTCGTCAAAAATCTGAAAACATTTGAAAATCGTCAAAAACCCAAAAACATTAGAAACACTCATCAAAAACCCAAAAACATTAGAAATAATTGTCCAAAATCTAAAAACATTTGAAAATCGTCACAAAAAAAATCAAAATAAACAAAAAAAATAGAAACGATTATCAAAAATCTAAAAAAAACATTAGAAAAAAAAAAAAATATATATATATATATATATATATCATAAACAAAAAAAAAAAATGTTGTAAAATCTGCAAAAACTCTCAAAATACCAACACAATTCAACCTTTGAACTATTATCCCCAATGGATGATTCAATCACTTTATGACTACCGAATTCAAAACACTTCTCCTCGCATGAATCCTCGCTTGGGGAAAATCCAGACTCTCGTTGTTTCCTTGTTTGAGGACAATGACCCAATACTTTACTATGTCCTCGTACCTCTGTTTGGGGGCATATCCGATCAATCCTCACTGTGGAACACGTTAGGAACATGTTTATTGGTTCTTGTGTTGCATTATTAGTTATAAATTATTAATTGTTTTCTTGTATCTTAATATATTACATGGGGCGTCTTGATTTTATGTATCATGTTGTTCTCTCTAACATTATTATGTTATCTGATTGCATGTCGTACTGGGGCATAATACTTTCTTGATGGCCTCTGTCTATGCTCTCTTACATTTGCATATTGTAGTGGGGCATCAAACCTTTTTGATGGCCCTTGTCTATGCTATCATGCATATTACAATCTAGTCATCCTGATCTTTTATATCACGATGCATTCTGTTATGTGCTATATTAAAATTAAGATATTTTTCGTCACGTGAGTATCTTCCTACATGATCAACATCTTACTTTGCACCCCATCCATTCACCCATACTAATACATTTTCTAGTTTAGGAATCCTACTTGATCACCGTTGCAATTTTTGAATTCTACATTACGATCTTTCTCAAATAGCATTCACTATCTAGATAGCTCCTTCTCCCCCACCATAATCACCATATATTTTATCCATTCATCCTCACTCCTCATTTTTACTCCTCTGCCACTTATCCCCATATTACCCTTCTCACCATTCATGTCCCCTCTCACCCATTTGTATTCTTTCCTTTCCCCCTTCTGCTTCTCGCTTGACAATCTTACTTAATAACCCCTTATATACTGGGATCTTCTGTGGAGGTTTACTCTCTCCCTAAGATATTCCCGTTGTAGAAGCTTCTTCACCACCTCCCCTCTCATCAAACAAAAATCACCACTAAACACATCTTCTCATTTCACCTCTTCTGCTTCTCATTCTCGCATCATTACTCTCACCACGCGGGCATCCCAATTAAGAATTCCCCTCACACTCTCTCATCCTCCACTACATATATTTCTTCATCCATTCATGTTACACTCCTTTGTTTCTTTTCTTTCTTGTTATGACCTCATCTCATATCATATACCACTCAGGCATACCTCACTCAGTATTTTCTCATCCTTCCCAAAATCCATCTTATGCTTGGTCATCCTACTTATATGCTCTCGTAGTATGGAAAATTCACTTGAGGGTTTCCCTTTAATCCATTTTGTCATACCCTATTCCCACCAACTCTATCATCATCCTTCTTCTTCTTCAGCTTAGCGATATTACTTAACCATTCTGGTCGCATGGAAGTCTTACTTAAGACTTCCACTTAAGGTTGATTTTCCATATGACCTTCCCCCATCCCATCATATTTTCCCCATCTTATTTCTCCTGCCTCTCATCGCAATCATCTTCTTCAACCTACTATTCCACCCATGTCCCCAATATCATCTTGTCTTTCTTCATGCATATCATCCCTGTCAGTTAGGTGATCCTACGAAACCTCTCTGGCAGCATGACGATCTTACTTAAGAGATTATCTTTAGCATGACATGTCATCTTAAACTCGTCCATCACTCTACAATCTCACCATCCATCTTTCCTCTTCATTCCCCATCATCACATCTTTTTAAGACCACTATCACCCTCCTTTACTTGGCAACCTTACTTAACCACTCACCCAACATGGCGATCTCACTTAAGAGTCCCTCTTAAGGATGATCTGTCTCCTTGCCTTTCCACATCACTACACACCCTTCACCCTTCACTTTTTCTCAACATTCCCCTTTATCACATCCTTTCACCTCATTTTCGATTCTCTCAAACACCACTTCTCGCTTGACCACTTGTCGTCTCCAGTTTCACTCTCTTGGCAATCTTACTTAACCACTTCCGTCACATGATAATCTTGTGTCAGTGTCCTCCCTACACTTAACTTGTCATTGTGAACTTCTCCCCCGCCTCATTCTTCGTTCACTTTGTTGATCGCTTCTTCCACATGGTATCTCCTACTACCCACTTTTTCCTCCTACTATTATCCTTTCTCCACATATCCTCTTACAATATACAACTAATCTCTTCCACCTACAATCAAGTTCTTTATCCCCCATTTTCCCCTTCTTGATCCATCATCCTTCATACCATTTCTTCCCATTCTTTTCATGTCTTGGTTCTTCATCCTCACCTCGTTCATCCTCATCATCCGCATCATCTCCTCACTTTCACCTAGTCCCAACTCATCTCTCCCATTTTCTTTAATCTTTCCACTTCATCTTCTCAAATTCCCCCCACATTTCTACCCACAAATGCATTCACCATTATTGTTAACATTCCTCTATCATTCTTTCATCATCATCTTTTATTCCCGTGCTAATAATTGTAAATGGGCTTTCCCTAAAAAACATCAATCCTCATTCCGCACGACCTCATTCACTCCCTTGGACCTTCTAGAGTTTCCCTTCATTCCTTCCCTCCTCTAAGCCCACCACTCATTGTAAAAGGGCTTTTCCTTAATGTCCCTTTGTTGGCATTACCCTTTCCAATCCTCGATATCTTTCTCCTTTTCTTCATTTTTTCTCTCACCCCTCCCCACCACTCATTGTAAGGGGGATTTCCCTAACGTCCCCTCATTGGCATTGCCTCTTCTATCCCCCATTCTCTTTTCTCTCCTATTATTTTCCCTCAATCCCACCCTTTCTTGTCACTTCTTACCCATCTCTCCATCTTCTCTTTGCCCTCTTCAATATCTTTACTGTCTTCATCATACATCATTTTTCTATTTTCTCTTCATCCTAGTATCCTCATTTCATACATCTCCGCATATTTTCCAATCAATGTCATTCCTCCCCTCTTTCTTCTCTGAACATTCCTTATACTGTTCCCTTTCCACTTATTACCCCCTTTCTGTATTCCCTTCCTTCTACATCATTTTCTTTGCTATCATCTTCTCTCTCCCACCCCTCATCTTATTTCCCTTCCCCTGTATCATCTTCTTTCCCTTTTTCCATCACGTTTCTTCCTTACTTCCCCATCAATAACCTGGCTCTTCAGCGTTGTCCTGTCTTTTTTATTATACCACCCTTCATATGCATCTCCATACAGTCTGTTCCATATTCTTTGTCTTGGTATTCCTCGCAATGACATGATTCCTTCAATCTTCGCCTTGTATTCGCTCTATTTTCCTTTCCTCTCCCCTAATTTTCACGTTTTTTCTGGCCACTTATCCTTTTCTCTACCACCCCTACCTTTTTATTCATTCTGTATCTATTTCTCTTCTTTTTTCTTTTCTTTTGCACACATTCCTTGCCCCTTATAGTTTCTTTTTTCTTTTTTTTCTCCATTCTACTTCTTCTTTCATCCTCTTTCCATTTTCATCCATTTCACCCCCTACTCCCACCTCGTTTTCTCCTTCTTATTTATCCTTTCCCGTTTCCTGATTTTCTCAACTCTATTATTTATTTCACTTTCACACATCCCTCTTTACTATCTTTGTTACTTCCTTCATTTTGCACATCTCTCTATTTTATCCCTTTACCCTCTACTTTGTCATTTTCCTGTTTTTACTTTGTTTGTCCTTCAGCATTCCCTTCTTACCCTATCATCCCTCTCTCTTATTTCTACCTCTTTCATTCTTTTTTTTCCCTTCCCTATCTCCCTTACTCTTCTTGTAATCAACCCCCAATCCTATCCATTCCCTTTTCTCTTTCCCACACACCCTCACACCTAGCATTCAAGGCCAATTGAATCCTTTCTCCATTTGCGTCATGCGGTCATTCCAATCTCTTCCACTCCATTATCATCCTCTTCTCCACATAATTCATTTCTCTTCTTTTCAAGAGTTCTGTCATATATTCCATTCTCATCAGTTCTCTCGAGGGGGCATCACCACATCTATCCATAATCACATCTTCTCATGACATTTTTGTCTTAGAGGATACTATGAGATCCATCACTCAACACTTTCTATCCTCCCCAACAAAAATTCGCTCTACCTTTTTATTTAAAAAAGTAGATTGAATTCTTCCACTCATACCATCTACTTTCTTTGAAAGGACACTACTTTCATAGTACCCTTCCAAAGAGGGGCAAATGTAGACACCCTAATTTCACATCTGTCCTAAATCAATTAATTCCCCTTCCTCATTTCCCATAAAAATACACTTCGAATTAATCAAATATAATTTGATTAATTATCCATTTCAAAATCTAAAAAAATAACCCAATCCTCACCACATGTCATTATTCTCCATGTTTTTCTACTATTGAATTAAAAATTCAAATTCAAATCCTCACCCACCCTTCGTGGTCCCCACTCACCTAAAATCTTCCACTTATGAATTAAAAATATAATTCAAATCCTCATCCATTCTTCGTGGCCCCCACTCATCTAATCTTGCCCACATTTTCAAACCACTCACCTAATCTTGCCCACATTTTCAAACCACTCACCTAATCTTGCCCACATTTTCAAACCACTCACTTAATCTTGCCCACATTTTCAAACCATGATTACTTAAATTGCTCTAAGTTAATCACTCCCCCAGGCTATAAATACAACCTTACCCCTCCCCTCTAAGGACATGGATAATAAGCTTGAATTTCATATCTAAGTTCTTGCATCCTTTGAGAAAATAACATCCTTTTGCCTCGCCCTAATGCCTAAATAGTCCTCATAATCCTTTTTCCCATTTGGTCCAAAATAAGAGGATCGTTGTTGTAGGAAGGTCTTGCTCCATCTTGAAGAAAATCACCTACATATCACACAATCAGGGCTCAATCCAAGTTTCCTAGCCCATTCTAAGGTTTGCTACGGAACGCAAAGGAGGAGGTATGATTATTAGTATTTTACTTCCTTGTTAGTAATATATTTTTCCTAGCTTACAATAACAACCACTATTTCGTTGAAGGCTGGTATGAGTTTTAAAATCTGCTAAATTTTGGATTATGCATATTGGTTAATATGTTTTTTTCATCATTGAATGAATGAATGAAAGTATTTAATGACCTCCATGAGACCAAATAGTCTATGGGACCATTTGTAGCTTATAGAATACATTTGAGTCCTCACAAAATAGTGACATGGTTTCAAAATGCAACTTACAGGTGTCTACAGTCTGACTTGATCAATTCACCTTTTGTAGCATACACCCCATTTGGGCAAAATAGGAGCTAAAAAACAGTCTTTGGACATCTACCAAAGCATTATGGAGGGGGAATTTTTGAGATATTTTAGAAGACATGCGAACTGTTTGACAAAATTCATTACTGGTCCTATGACACATTAAATTTGATTTAACCTTGATTTTGGTAACTTCAATCCAAGGAGAGTATGTGGTATACTAATTTTTTTTTTCTCTTTAGTTTTGGATTAAAAATTGACATTCCTCCTCGGCTCCATGCACTATTTTGGATTAAAAATTGCCATTCCTCGGCTTTGAGGTATATACTATTGTTTTTCCATGACCCAATTGACTTCAGTCTTCGACTGATTGAAACCCACTCATCGGAGTTTTAAATTTAGAATTAACTTTCAATTAGTTTTTGATGTTGGACAGTTTGTTTTGATAAAATTAGAAGAGTTATTTGGGTTTTATATGCACATTGCATGTAAGTTTACATGATTATACGTGTCATTTGGGTTTATGTGATTTGAGTCTAAAATCACTTCTAAATCTATGTTCAATTGATTGGAGCAGGGCAAGATGTTAGAAAGAAGGGGTTGTGGATTTGGTGAGGGTCACTTTCTATCAGAAGAGTCCTCTCACAATTGGGGAAGTTATGTAAACGAAAGAGATTTGGGGATAGGATATTTAATCTGCAGTTTTATTATCAAATGTTTCAAGGATATCTACCCTACTTTCAATGCTCTGTTAGAATGAGTTTGCAGTGGTAATCTCTTCACTAGGTAAATTTTAAAATTAATTCCATCATTTTAGTATTATATGCATTTATAAAATTCTTCTCGCACAAATAGATGACACCGCTATTTTAGATGTTTTGTATCTTATTCACATGATAGAACAAAAACATAGAAATATTTTATTTGCATCCTGTGTTTCTTGCACTTCTTCTCAGAGGCCCCTTTTCGGATACCCTACTAGCATTTTTTTTTCTCAAACATTATATACTCACAAATCGTTGAAGGACAATAATTATTTTTATTCATAATATTGTCTTGAATATTGTGCTTGAAATCGAAATATTTGAAAGGATTGTAACGTCTTGGATTCTCTTTGTCCACAAGTTGTGCAAGAGCCCAAATTTGATAGGTGCCCGTAAAGTGTTTAACCAAATGAAAGAACTAGAAAACTTCTCATGGAATAAGATTATGACAGCGGACAAAAGAAATCGGTTTCCTCAAGAGACACTCAATGTTTCACTATATGCAACAAACAATTCTCCAACCCGTTCAATTTACATTTTCCAACGTACTCCTGACTTGTGATAAAATACGAGCTCTGGAATAGGGTGTGGACATCCCATCAAAGCATAAAAAATAGAGGAATTTTGTCAGATGTTGTAGTTGCAAATAGTATGGTAGACATGTATGCAAATTGTGGAACCTTACACAAGGAATGCGAACTGTTTGACAAAATGCCTCAAAAAATGTGTTTTTGTGAATAATGTTCATTGCAAGACATGCACAATGCAATTGGCAGGTGTAGCGCAAAATTCCACATAAACCTTTAGTGGTTATGTGGAATCGGTTTCTTGGTGCATATCGATCACATATGAATTTATATGCTTAGGAGTATTTACAGCCACAATGCATTTAGATTTGGATCCCAAAATTGATGCACCTTATTTTCTTTTCAGAAACATCTATGCAAAAGTGGGTAAGTGAGATGAGGCTCAAATGTTGCGGAGATTGATGAAAGATATCAAAATTAAGAAAATATCTAGATGTAGTTGGATTGAAGCCCAGGAGACATATCATAAATCACATATTTCATCTATAAACAAAGACCTATTCAAAGTTAGAGGTTTGGGAGATAAGGCAACATGTTATTTATCAGATTAAATACATTTACTTAATGATGTGGAAGTGGAGAAAAATAATTATTTCTTTGCCATCCTAGTGAAAAGTTGGCAACTGTATTTGGTTGGTTAAACATTCCCCCTGGAACAACTATTATAGTTGTCAAGAACCTTCGGGTATGATCTCATTACCACATTGCAATGAAAATTAAATCCAAAATTGTTGCAAGAGAAATTGTTGTGAGAAATGGGAACCATTTCCTTCATTGTAAAAAGGGAGAATGCTCTTGTGGTGATTATTGGTGATGCTAAATGAAGCAATGTAAAAAAATAGGCTTGCACTATAATAATGTGTCATGTGCTAGATTATTCTTAGTTTCTAGAATAGTTTTCTTTTGTTTAGTTTTGAGTATTTGGCAATCTAGACTACACATAGAGAGCAATGCAGATCAACCCCTCAAGAATCATTGAGACTCTTTCACCAAATGCAACAAACAAATATTTAACCTCGTCAACTCAGCTTTACTAGCATATTCACATGCTATGAAAAAACAATGGCTTTGCAACAAGGTGTGGACATCCATCAAGGTAAAAGAGGAAGTGTTTTTTTGTCAAATATTGTAGTCATACTACATTTTTTCGTTCCTCCCATCACAAAAAATGTAAAACAATTTAAGTTTGCATACACTTCGTTGTAAATTACAAATCCAAAAAACTAAACATTATTATCCTCTCCGGTGTAATTTGCAACTCATGTGCAATTGCTAGTTTATGAAATAGTTGTGGGATGGGTGTAAGTCAAAATTACTTTTGAATACACAATAAATATAAATAAATATTTTGATTGATTATAATACAAACTTTCTTGTTCAAAGTATATTTATACTTTATATCTATTGATTTTTTAATTATAATAAGATTCTATTATAAATCCATCTAATGTTTTTTATATTTAATAATCCAATCCTTATCTTTTCATATTTTAATATTGTTTGTTCCACAACCAATTTTGTCTTGCCAAATCATACAATCATAGTTCCACAAAAAAACTATACCATCGTGTCAAGATTCAAAATTCTTCCACTTCAAAATATAAATAAATTAGTTGTGGAATGGGCCTAAGTGAAAATTACTTTTGAATACACAATAAATATAAATACATATTTTGGTTGACTATAACATGAGCTTTATTTTTCAAAGTATAAGTACATTATATCTATATATATTTTTATTACAATTAGAATCTATTATGTATCGATTTAATGTTTTTTCCATTTAATAATCCAATCATTATCTTTTCATATTTCAATATTGTTTGTTTCACAATCAATTTTGTCTTGCCAAATCATACATTCATAGCTCACAACAAAACCATACCATCATGTCAAGATTCAAAAATTTTCCATTTCAAAATATAAACTAGCAATTGCACATCAATAGTGCAATGAGGACGCCGAAAGGGATAAGTTGAAGAATTTAAACTTGAAGGAGTGAAACATTGCAGGGGAAGAGGGGCGGTGAAGAACGTGATTGAGGGAGGATAAGTCTAAGAGCTAAAAAAATTTTGGTGGAACATGTGTGAAATTATTCTTTCTTCTGTCAAGACACATATGAACCATGTGCCATTTTTTGTCAATGATTTGAAGGAAAAAGGAGGTGTGGTGCATAGATCGTTGAGCCAATGTACTTTGGATATATCATAGAAAGCAAGCTATTATCAATCAATACTCCCAATGCCAATAGTTGATATTTGCAATAACAACCCTTGTGTTATGTGGATAGTTAGAGATCACATCGATTTCAAGGGAATTTGCTTGCATGTGCATAATACTCAAGAAAATACATTTATGCATGAACATATAAATGAGAGTTGTGAGGTTTTTTAGACATATTTACACTTAATAATTAAAATAAAATATTTAAATTCCACAAGCAAAATCATTTCAATCATATTCAATATATATTCTTTCGAACTTTATGGAAAAATAAAAATATGTTTGACCACACCACCTCCCATTGCTCTTATTATTTTCTCATTCCTCGATCAAACTCAAACATTTGTTCACCTTCCTCATGGACTGAATTTTTATTTATGAACTTAAACCGCCATCAAGAGACAAAAGAATAAGAGAATTTAAAATCCATATTTATGTTGTTCTTTGATGTAATGTTGTTTTTATCACTCTTATTTACGGTGTAGCTACAATGAGGGATCGATTGCATGGGAAAATCGCAAATGAAAAAAGTGTAAATTTTATCTACAATGAAGAGCATATGGAAAAGGGGTTCCCCTTTATATCAATGGTCCATATCTTGTACACTAGTGACATTCTTCTTTCCAGCAATAAATGACAAATTTGGATTTATTATTAATGTGGCTATTCATGATACCAATTATCATTCAGATATATAGCTTGGAATTCCATAAAGCTATTTTCGATATAGGACTTGAAATTGTTTGGAATTTCTAGTTCGCTATGAGATCTCAAATCATATGACCAATTTTTGACTAATGTTGTCTACCAATAATTTAGATAACATGAATGTTGTTGGCTTCTTTAGTTATTTGCGAACATGAGTTCTCGAAGCCATCCTCTCCTAGCATAGTTTTGCCAAATACTTCATTGAAAGGAGAGGCACAATATCAAGGGATAATCCATTGAATGGTGAAAACATTGATGGTCAAATCCCTAAGAATTTGCACCTCAGATTGCTTTGTTCACACATTTGTTCGCCTTCCTCCTAGAATTTTTTTTTCAATAAACAAAAAACCACCGAGAGACAAAAGAACGAGATGATTTAGAAGAAATATTTACATTATTCTTCGATTTAATGTTACTTTTGTTTTAAACACAATCCTCAAGAGAATACATTAATGTGTGAACATATATAAATAGTTGTGAGGTTGTCTAGACATATGTAGACTTAACAATTAAAAGGAAATCTTCGAAACCCACAAGTGAAATCATTTTAATTTTATTCAATGTAAAATATTTCAAACTTTACAAGAAAATATACAAATTTGTTTGAAAATGCTCCCTAGCATAACTCATTTTCTCGTTTCTAGGTCAGAAATGTGCATTTGTAAGCAATATTCAAAGTTCGAAAGCAAAACAATTTAATTTAATTTAATGAGAAGCCTATAAATTTCAAAAGAAAAATACAAATAAAAACAAAAAACAAAAGATAAAAACACAAATATGTCAAATCAAAAAATTCATATCACTAATAAAGTAATGTATGTGACAACTAAGAATAAATAATAAAACAACCCATAAGATGGATGAAAAAAAGATTTAAATAATATTATCATTGTATTGTCTTTAACCATATATATCAATGCAACATGGAACTTGAATGACAACTTAATTCGGTGTCCATATTTTTAGTCATCAAAATAACCAAGGACCCCACAAATGAATTTAAGGGAGATGGTAAACCCGAGTGAAATACCAATTATTGCATCATCATAATTTCATTTTAATTGTCACTCAACCAAAAACAATAGTTTAACCTCTTAAACCTCTAAATTTAAGTAGTTAAAAGAAGAGGGGTTTGAAGTTTTGGAGCCCTTACGGTTGTTAATAAAGCTTTTTCTCTGGGCAGCAACCATCATACTTTCTTCCAATATTTTGTCCATTGCACCGAAATCAAGACCTCTCACATGTCTTAGAATTTGTGTCTCCATCTCGTTTCTCACCAAATTTTTGTAAAAAGTTGCAAATGCATAGGGATCCCATCTCTCATCCGCAAAGTAACCAGATTAGTCATTTTTCCCGTGAATTTAAATGAAATGAAATATTTTAATGACGTCCACGAGACTGAAGAGTCTATGGGACCAAATGAAACCGATACATTAAGTAGTATTCAGACTCTTTTCCATATCAACTCTCCTACTGTGAATCTTGAGCACTAAACCAACGATCTTTTTAAAGTTTTGTTTCTACAAATAACGCATTTAAGTTGTCCACTTTTAATTTTATTTCATACTGAATAAAGATATCATCATATGTTGAACACTCCATAATGAAATGCCATTCCGTTTCAACAACCCCTTTGCTGCAAAAAAGACAAATTCTCCTTTCCCAATCCTCTTTGGGAATAGTCCATCTACCGGTTTCACAACGAAGATGATGTGATGTGGTCCTCAACTGAGCCACTACAATCCTTGCCTTACCTTTGATAACTTCTCCCAGGTAAGCTTTTTCATCATGCTCCCAAGTGGGGTTGAAATCTTTGATATATTGAGTTTTCTTATGACCCATCTGTTCTGTTCACATGGCAGTCCTAAACTTCTCCATCACATAATTTTTTATTTCCCTGTTGCTGTTAGGACACTCCTGAATATTGATGCCCCATTTGTTCATCCATTTGTTGTTTTGTTTCATCCAAGTTTTCTTTCTGCGCTCTATATTATCCTTTGTAACGATTTTGGGCCATCGAAGATCATCCATGCTTTCAAATTTTTTCAAATAGCTTATCATCCGAGTTATTGCCGATGCTTCCATTAGGAAGGTACCAGCTTCAGATAACAAGATCTCATAAGGAACTGTTGATTTGAATTTAAGAGTGTTTGTGATTAGATGTTTCTGGATTCTTTCTAATTACTGCCATCCATGCTTTGACACGATACTTGCCCAAACCTTGTAACCATAAAGAGCAACCGGAGTAACCAACAAACCAAAGAGGGTTTTCTTAGTTTTCCAGTCCCAGAGCTCAGCTTTCCTACACCTATTCTGAAGTTGGTAAGATGCTTTCCAACCTCCCTGTATCCTTTTTGCTTTGCAAGTATCCCAGTTCATCTTGTTGTGGAAATCAATCCCAAGATATTTATATTCTGTAACAATTTCCAAAGTACTCCCCTCAAACAGAAAGTTAAATTGACTCTCTTTTCTTTTTAGAGAAAAAATCATGATTTTAGTTTTGTTAGTGTTCACTTGCATCCCGACTTCATGGAAAAAGAATTCTAAAGATTTTAGATGCCCCCTCAAACCTTGATCTATTATTGAAATTAAGATAAGATCATCGGCATATAAGAGTAACTTCACCACGTACTCGGCCAACTAAACACCCCCTCCTTCAGTTTTACATAACCATTCTTTAAGCTTATCAATTTATAAACCAAACAAAGTGGGAGAAAGAGGGAAACCTTGTTTGACCCCAATTTCACTACCAAAGCATTTAAACATAGCCTCTCTCGTTCTAATTTTAGCTCTGACCTGCTCATAAAGTCTATGCATTGATGTTGTGATCTCATCAGGAATCTTAAGTTCCTCCATCATGTTTCAAAGTTTGTCTCTAGGAACCGTGTCTAAGGCTTTCTTAAAATCAACAAAATAGCAAAAATCTTCATCCCCTTGGGTATCCCATACCTTTTCAATCAAGTGCCTAAGAGTGATGCGATGATCAATGGTTGAATGTTTAGATCGGAAACCTACTTGTCCTTTTTCCCTTTTTCCCTCTCTTTCTGCCCAACTGTTGATTCTACGTTCTATCATGCCCCCAAATAGCTTACCAAAAAGAGGATTGATCATAGTAGTGTGATAGTTAGAAGGATTATTGATATCTCCAATTTTAAAAAGAGGAATAACCACACTAGTTGTCCACTCTAGTGGGAAACTAACCTGAGTTACATTATTGAAGATTTTTCTGATATGCGGAGTGAGCACCTCAACCCCCCACTTTAAAAACTCAGCCTGCAACCCATCAACATCTTGAGCTTTTCCATTTGCTAGATTCTTTATGCCATGTTTGATGTCTTCCTCCGAAAAAAGTTCAATTGAAGTATGAATGATGGGAGGAATATCTTTCTTTTAAGACCGCTTGTAGAGCGTCTTTGCATATTCTAACCAATGAGCTTCTATGATATTGTTTTCTATGTATGTTTTCTTTTATTGCAACTCCTTCCAGAATCCCTTGGGATTGTGTTTTTCAAGAGAAATTAATTCAGACCTTCTCTTATTCACATAGCTTTCTTTTTTTTGTTGAACCAATCTCTTGTATTTCTTTTTATTTTCTTTTTTGGTCACCTCACTTTCTCTCATAGCTCTCTTGGCAGCCTTACAATCTTTGTCATACCACAGATTTGTTGGAAACATATTTGCAGCTCCCTTTCTAGGCTTAGTTTGTTTGCAAGCACTTAATGCCTTGTGCATTAATGGCACCAACAACTCACTACAAACATAACCCCTTTCCCCCTTGTTTGTATTGCTCTTGATATCATTTCTTGCCATCTGAAATTGTTGTTTAAGGGAAGCCACAAATATTTCCTAATTTTCTTTATTTAAAATGATTTTGCCTTGTTGGAAAAGTATTTGCAGCTCCCTTTCTAGGCTTAGTTTTTTTGCAAGCACTTAATACCTTGTGAATTAATGGGACCAACAACTTACTAAAAACATAACCCCTTTCCCCCTTGTTTGTATTGCTCTTGATATCATTTTTTGCCATCTAAAACTATTGTTCAAGGGCAGCCACAAAGATTTCCTGATTTTATTTATTTAAATTGACCTTTGGATTTAACGAGGGTGCCATAAGTTTCCACGTAAGCAGGACAAAGTGAAATCAATGCCTTCTCCAATCTCGATTATTTTCTTCACATGTTCTATGCATTCCTCTATCTTTTCCACCATGAGTTCTTGTGTAGCTCTTTGAACACATGATTCAACTTATGGATACCTCTAACAACAATGCTCAAATTCACCAGAACCATGGGCAGTGACATGTATTTGTAGAAGGGTTTTGTGGATGGCGACGGTTTGATACAAATGTCCTGATGATGTCATACCTCAACAAATGCCATTATAAAATATGCACCATCTGTTTCGCTGACATGTTAGCCATAACTATTGAAATCTCATTTTAAACACTTTTCGGCGTACAAGTGAAGGTAACAAATGTATGTGAAGGTAGCAACAAGATACTCCCAAAATAATTTTCAACTATTGTTTAAAATATTTTTCACCTTAATTCATGTCTTCTTTTTTGTTTGGATACATATTCATTCTTTTACACACACACACACACCATACCTTGTGCGCATGCACATATAATGTGAGTGTGTGTATTTGATGGTTTCTTAGATTTATCTACCACTTAATTTGTTTCAATATTATATGTATGGGCGTGCATGCGTGAGCATGTGTGTGTGCACGTGTGTATGTTGTATCATTTCTATTTAAATTTCAAAACTAGAAATATTCTGAAAGAGAAATGTTTAAATGATTGATGGACAAAATTTAAATATCATTTTACTTTCTCAATAATTGGTTATCTTAATTCCACCTACTATTTTCTAATCTATTGTGGGAAACCACATTCTATATTTAGTTATTTTCATGCTCTAATTTTTTTATTAATGTAATAAGACTATATACGATGATAGGGATGGGAGTCTCAATTTCGATAATGTACTTAGCTTCAATTTCATATAACTCATGATGCATTATCTAACCCTGTAAAGGGACATATTGAAGATATTGTATAACATTTTTTATATTTCATTCAAATTTTAATATTATATTCATTTTTTTCACTAAAAAATTGTATCTATAATTAAATGTAGTATTTAATACAGATTTGGAGACACTTAGCCCACTCATCTTCGCAAGGTGTATCACATCCACTTCTTAATCAAATCGTGCGTATCGTTTTCAATAAATTTCTAAAATTCCAACATATCATTGATCTATCGACACTTATCCATGTGTAAACATTCTTGCATGTACATTTAGATTTTATTTAAAGGCTCCGACACACATAATCCTATATCTATACCATGTCTTTTTTTAATTGATATGAATATATACACAAATACGTTAAAGTGAGGCAAAATGCAAACACCCACACATTTTCCCAAGGAAGGCATTTATTAGTAGTTAAATTGTATGTTTATAGGGTGCTAGTGTACTTTCCAATTATTAGTATAAACTAGACATTATTGGAACATCACTTGTGGTATTTCTTCATGTCTATATTCCCCGTCTATTCTATCCACTTCTCTCCTAATTATGAGCTTTTTGGTTATTATTCTAAGTATGTGCACTTCACAATCCTACCATGCCCAAAACATATATGGACATTCTTGGCACTTTTTAAAACCCATTTAGTTAGTTTGTACCCTTTATCATGGTCCCATCCTTTTCTCTTTGTAGTTGTTATAATTTCGTGTTATTCAAAAATTCTGCACCCCTCCTAAAAACATCATATTAAAAAAAAAAGGAATTTTATGTTTCATTATTGAGCCATGTCTTCATTGTGGCAAGGGGCACTCTTTTTTATTTTGAAATAATTTCTTGTCATTTATATGTTTGTATAATTAAGTTGTTTGAACTCATTGATCTATTTGGTGATTACAAGATTAAATGTTTGAATGGAATTATGACAATTGTGCATTGGTTTTCATGCAAGGCAATTTTCATTTGGTAGACCACGTAGTGATCTTCACAGGTTCCAATGAGAATAATTTGTTACTATGATATGGTCATCATTGGTCAAGAAGGTAAAATAGAATGCATACAAGTTTTGATGAGTTCATTTACAATGACATTATGCCTAATTAAAGGTTTTCTCCTAAATTGGGGCTTTTTGTTTGTCCAATGCTTGATATGTGAAAATGTAATTTTCATTCCAACTAGCCTCTCGTCAAGATCAAATGACCCATAACTCCATTTTATAAATCAAAAGTTGGTTATAAGGTAGTTAGGGTTTACATGCCATCAGTTTAGGGTACAATTAGGTCACTCCCTCAATATAATCTTATTTTAATAAAGTAAAACCACTTTATTAAAATAAAATAACTTTATGTCATAAAGTGACTTAATTTAAAAGTATTTTTTACAATAATTAAGTGGGTACATGTGGACCCCACTAGTGGAAGCACAAGGTTCAAGTCAATGCAAGTTGGTGATGCAAGTTTTGAAAAAACATTATTTTTCAAAAATCTATAGAAATTGTGACATGCATTTTTCATTTGATTTCCTGTATTTCCTTTAGTTAATATGAAATATGCTTCTTGTTCTTATCATTTGAACATAGTCATGTTGAACTTAAATTGCACTTGCTTACAAATCAGAAAAGTATATATTGGTGTGTCACTGATTTGTTTTTTGATTTTTTGTATGTAAAGGTCAAATTTTGATTTGTTGTTTGCACTATATTGAATCACATGTCTAAGGCATCCAAGTGATACCCTTGAGTGCTTTAGTGTGTTTTTAGCTTCCTAAATGGAATGGTTTGAAGTTTGTGTGCATGCATTGCATGTTATTGTGTCCTCTATTTCTTTTGCATTGTTTTCTTTATTTCATATATTTTTTAATATTTCAAAAAGATTTGTTCAATTGTGTCGTTGGTATTTTCTCATGCACGAGTGAATTACTAGCAATGTATAGAGTCAAGGATGCTTGATTTAAAGCTTCGTAATTAACATGAATTGTGCACGAAAAAAAGTATATAAGATCTTGTGTTACTAAAGGTTCTAGAAAACCATAATATTCTTTGACAATGCTCATTATGTGTGAATCCCAAGCTTGAATTTTTACATTGAGAATGATTGCCAACTATTGTAAGAAAAAGTGATTTCCCTCAATTATTCCTTTCTTATATAGAAGGGCCATGTTAATAATATAGCCTTGCTAGTTCACAATGTGTGGTATATTCCTGATGACATCGACATCAAGGTAATCTCATAAAGAAGAAAATACATCTACATTTTGAGACATAGATGCATAGCAAAAAGAGTATGCTACATATCTCCTTAGAAATTGAATGCCAAATTCTTAATTGCATAATTCACAAATAGAGATGAATAAAATCTCACCACATTTTGAAATGTTGGGTGTATGAGTTTATGCAAGCCTACAATTTCTAGACTACGGTGAATTTTGTCCCAGTTAGTTTCAAATGTACTACAAGGACTTGAAATAAGATTTTTCTCTATCGGATAAATGTAAGAAAAAAATTTCTTCCAAGACAAGGCCTCATAATGACCACAACATGGATTCACATCATGAAACAACACACAAAATGGAAGCATATAGGTTTTTGCATTGAATTAAAAATAGTTATTACCTTTTTTCTTTGACCAAACCCATTTTGGTATGTTTAGCCACTTTTCTAACTACTTCATGAAGAAGCTATCACCCCACAAACTAGTTTCAGTTCCATTTTTATTAGTTATTACAAGAATCTCCATTCGACAGAAATATGTTTGCTCATCATGAATTTGATGCATAGTATACAGTGTATCATGGTCTAATTCTAGTTGAAAGAATTTTAATGCATCTACATCACCTCTATGGAAGCAATGCAAGAAGTGCTCCATGATTCCATTTCAAAGCTGAACGTGTTGGTCTGAAAATCTTACAGGTGGGCAGATATGGATAGACAGGCCAACAATGTGCAGGGCATAGCCCCTCTTTGAGACAACAAAGCGAAACTGGTTTATTGTTATTCTACTAGCAGGAATCTGTGCAAGTCTTACAGTATTTTGCCTTCAAGGGGGGTTTGGGATCTCATCCCAGTAGAGTTAGTTCCGACAAAGAACAGAAAGGAATGAAGGAAGGAATAGAAGAAAGATGGATCTGAAGGGAGAAAAGAAATGAATTCCAAAGTAGAAAGGTCAGAGGGTTTATGTTTTGGGCCGGTAGTAAACAGAGCCAAACTTACTCACATAAAAAAACAAAGCAATATTGTTAAACAAATGACAAAAGCATAGGTGAATCCAACAGAATAAGCATGCAGATCTAACTTAAGAAAGATCTAACACATAACACAAGAATTCAGCACAAAGTCTCAATTTTTGTATTAATAAGTTGTTCTGTTACAAGAAAGCTCAAAGTCTTTCTCTCCTCACTTCTATTTTTCATACAAATTTGCTCACTCCTTGAATACTACAAGTATCCAAGTATTTATAGAAGGAGAAGGAGAAAGAAGACAAAAAGGAGCCAACAACTATTTACAAAATATCTAAAAGTCAAATGTTGACTTTAGGGCAATTTTGTGGATGACAACATCTCATGGTGCAACATGGATGATGTCATCATTTGTGCCAACATACTTTTAAATACTTTTACAAAAATGGGATTTATCCCAGGAGGAAGGAGCCTATTCATCGTCATCCCTTGGCTTGAAAGGAGTGTCTTACTTTTGCTTAGGAGAGGTAATGTGAAATTGAGCTCGATACTCCATGAACTTGCTGACCATCGGTTGAAGTTGATCATAAGTAGGACCCTTGGTGTGATCCCCGATGACTTCGTAAGTCTCCCATTCATCTCTGAGTCTTTCTGGGAGTTTGAAATATTCATTTCCTACCTCCATCAGGTATCCAACAAAGTCACGGTAGGCCAGAAGGTTGTTGATAGATTCTATATCAAAAGTGGCCTCTGACGCTAAAGATTTCCTTGAAAAGATGAATAGTATCATCTGCCTTCCTCAAGGCGTACACTGCACCGAGAAACCCTGGAGACATTCTTAAGATGATCTGCTCCATTTGATGCATGGCATCTGAGGGCTTCCTCCTTGATTTTGTCTATCTTTTCCAAGACAAACTCCATTTGGTCAACCCGATAGTCTAAAGCAGCAAGGACTTTGTTGGGTGCTCGCGGGTGATCAAAGACACCTGAATTTCACCAAGTCATTGACTGGGCAGTCGAGCATCTTCTGGAATGTCTCGTGTTGCAATCATGCATGGTCCAACTCTTCAGAGATAGACCCTGTTATTGCCTGGAGTTTCTTGTTAGCTTAATCTATATTTTGATAAAGCTTTGTGAACTTTGTAATCACTTCCTCACTATCTTTGAGGATCTGCTCTCTCCAGGAGGACACTGCTATACCTTGCTCACCGATCTTGGCATACTCATTTATCTTCTCCTGACTAAGAACTTCGGGAGGGTCAGCGACAGTCATAGGAGGGGCATTGCCCATCTTTTGCAGGGCTTGGAGAAGATGCTTGTTTTTCTCTTTTAGTATTCTCTTCTCTTCCTTTGCTTCTTGAAGCTTCTTGCAAAGGGCATCCACCGGATAAGGCCTCTCCTTGTAGGCTCTTTGATGATGTTCCCATCGTGACCTGAGTCACTGTAAAATCTGTAGGAGATAAATCTTCTTTCTTCTTTGTGAGATCAGGGTATGTAATCTCCATAACCCTTTCACCTGAAGTGCCTTTAGAGCAAGTGGGTTATAGCCTGGTTGGTGCATCGCCCAAGGGAGATAATGGTAAAGTCCTACCCCAAGGTAGATGATACCATTTTTCTTGCACCAATGCTCAGGTGTTTGTAGAGTGCCATTTGAACTTTTTCCTGGGACCAATAGTCTGAGGAGCCTTGTTTCTATCAATGGGGGTAGAAAAGGACCAATTGTCCCCATCACGTGTCTAGATAAACCTGATCAACTTCTTGATCAGTTGCTTGGAAATCCTTTGGGATGATAGCCACACCATATTGAATGATCTCTATCAGGGCCAGGTGGGAGTGATCCTTTGTCTGAGCTCAACTTATTGATATAGATCGATGTAGATATATTTGATCTGAGGGAAGTGAATTGGATCAGATCTTTGCCCTTGGAAGAGCAATGGAGGATCAAAGGTTGGCCTCGGGGAAATTATGCTTCAAATTGAGCAATTCAAGACAAACATCTCAAAGGAGTTTGCTCTGTGAAGTGCAGGTGTACCTGCCCACTGTGAGGGGGAATGGAGTTCCACCCTTCTTCCAGTTTAGTAAACACTTCTCAGTGGATGTATGTGATAAGCTTCTTCTAGACAGCTCCAATAGGATCAGGTTTGGGTCCCGCATACCTCGGCAATTTGGTGGGCTCTCCCAAGAAGTTAGCGGCTCCTGAGATATGTGAAAGTGGGGAATTTCGTGAATAACGCTTTCACTTCTCCTGTGGTAGTGACCATGTGCTTTTGGTCATTGGTGTAAGTCATGTTGGGCCTCAAGAGGCAAGATGACGCCATAGAAGAAGAGTCGTTGACTTCACTGAATTGGGCTATGTTATTGATCCAGTCTTTTCTTGGATAATACTCGTACATTTTGACCAGAGGCCATACCCCATTTCGATTCAATGTCTGGGTAGGTTCCCTCTCTGAGGCAACATGGCCAATATACCACATAGAAGTTCATATAGAACCTCTCAGTTGTTGAAAGCTATTGAAGTTGCTCTGAGATTGTGTTGTTGATAATCTCTCCCCATTCAAAACGCTGATCAGGAACATTTTTATTCGTTGTTTCTAAATACCGGAACATCCATTTGTGAAAGTAATGGGCATCAGGGAGTAATACACCCTGCTCAAGAAGGTGATTGTCTCACTCATCCTCCTCTGGAAAAGTCACTACGATGAATGACTTGTGGCCACCTACTTATCACCTTCTTATTTTTGAGGTACACCTCATTCATCAGCTACATACATTTGTCTTCGTTTTCAGTCCATGTCCTCATGCAGTCCTCCTAGCTTACCACTACAAAATTTCTGTGGTGGGGGATGCCCAACATGATCTCAAAATGTCAGGTCGTGAGGTTGATTATTACCTCGCCCTTCTCATTTTCGACACATCTTGTGTCCTTATCGTAACAACGGCCCACCAACATCATGAACTCATGGTTGATTGTGCTCATTGGGATCCCTGCAGCAAAGTGCAGACCACTACTAACCAATTTATCCATCCATGGGCTGCATGTGACCTTTTTGGTTCTGGCCCAGAAGTCCTCCATGTCAATGTTCCCGAGTTCTGAATCTTTGATAGCAAGATCACACTCTGTAAGAGATTCAGGCATCCTGACCCTTTGGTATTTATATTTCATTTCTTCTTCTGTTAGCCTGGCTTTACCCTTGGACTTGGTTGGCTTCTTACTCGATGAAGACATGTGTGGATTTGAGTTTAGCTATTGATCTGCAAGGAGAATCAGGGAAGTCCATCATAGAAGAGCCATGTTAGCCATTAAGTCATCCATAAAAGATTACAGAATGAAAAGTTAGCAATTTATGAGCCTCTGGGCACAGGGCACAACTTTATTGTAGGCTGCATGGATTTAGAAAATCAAGGTGCACTTTGGGAAAGTGTTGCATGGGAGAAAAAAAATGCCAAAAGGGGTGCAGGGTGTGGAAATGCTACACACAAAATTCAGATGTTGGTGTCAAGGGATGTGCACTCGTGCCATTGGAAGTATTTTTAAGTGGGGCGTAGATATGATTGGTGTAGCAAGGTCCCAGGATGCGCCATTGGCACAGATGTGGTAGATGCTGCATGAGAGTGAGGTGTGCCAAGTGGTTTAGTTTGCGTGGTATGGGAAAGGTTTACACAACATTCAAATGTTGTTGTAGTTGCTTTGGCGCCAGTGCTTGCGCCTAGGGAATTTTGCAATGTTTATAAGGCACAGAGAAGTCTTATGCCACATGTAGGGACAATGCACATGTGGCGCGACTGTGTTTGATGTAACAAGAATGAAGCTTGTGCCGAAGGAAAAATAGTGGGTTGTTTGCAAAAAAATTATGATTTTCACTCTTTTGGCTCAGATTTTGATGTCTAGGAGGGAAAACTTAGCAAAGCAGGGAATAAGGGACAAATGAGTTTGAGTTGTTTTGTGGCATGAGTATTCCAGATTCACAGATCTTGGAAGGAGATAAAAAATGGTTTTAAGGTGGGTTTTGGTGTTGGGATATGTTCATTATCTTCTTAGGTTCATTGGCTTTATTACTTAGTTAACAATCCTAATCACCTAAACCATCATAAAAACCACAACAAATCCACAAGAAGGGCAAGGGCCACTTACCAGGAATATATAACGATAAAGGAGACGATGTGGGGTCCACGAATGTGACAAATGGCAACACGTGGGGCTGATAGGAATGCTGACAAGTACAGAGGAATAACTTTTTCACATTTTTTCAATTGTGAAAATGACAGGTCAGACTTGCCTAAATATAGCAGAAGGTGTAATAAATGCACCACCAACTTTTCTATGGCACACTTAAGTGGATGTCGACACGAAGAGATTTGTGCCATGGTGCAGCTTTGGGAGTGTCGAAAACTACATTTTCAGTTCCCACATCACACTTTAGAGAGTGATAACAAGGTGGTGTTTGTACCTAGGCACGCTTTGAGAGGCACAACATTTGGAGGCGCAACATTGGGAGGTGCAACATTGGGAGGCACAACACTCCCAAAGAATGCGCCAAAGGAATAGAGGGGCGTAGTTTTGGTTGATGTAACGTGAATGAAAACTGCGCTCAACCCAAAAAGGTTGAAAATAACCAAGTTCTAAAAACTAGATTTTCTAGAAAGGGATTTTATGCCATTCGAACGTTAAGGGACCTCAAAGGGGGACCAAAATGGAAATTTTGGTATGGTTACCCACAAAATTTCCCTTGTCAATTTTACAGGATAACAGCTGGCTCTTTATGGGGACTAACTTTGAGCAAAGCTTAAGGGTAGAGAATCCCATATCTACATGTGCCTATCCATTGGGTTACAGAGTCAAAAACAAGGGTGACGAAAAAGAAAGGAAAACACACAACCAATAGAAAGCAAACACATGACAAAAACAAACACACAACTAAAGAAAACTGTAAAAAGAAGAGAGCAAGCTCTACTTCCTGAATATTTTGAGATGTTGCCCGCTATAGGGAAGTGGGAGCTCAGTTCCATCCAGATATGAGAGATAGAAGCTATTCTCTCCATTGAGCTGCTTGATCTTGAAAGGCCCTCTCCAAAGAGAGTTGAATTTCTCGTGCATGCCCTTTGGCTCTCTTCGCTTGTCCCATAAAAGGATGAGATCTCCCACCTAGAAATCCCTCTTGCTTAGCCTTTTTATCGAATAGTCTCTTGACTTGATTCTGATGTTCGGTGATCCTGTCGACCACTCTTACTCTCTTTTCTTCAAGTTCTGTTAGATACATGATCCTCTTTTCAAGAGAATTCTGGAAAGTCTCATCTTCGATCGCTCGTGCCAAGCGTAGAGCAGGGAGTTCCACGGAAATGGGGAGCTCAGCGTCGATTCCATATAACACTTGAAAAGGTGACATACCGAGAGACCTCTTCAGAGTAATACGGTCTGCCCACAAAGCATCATATAATGACTTGTGCCAGGACTACTGATTCTCATCGACCAGCTTCCGTATGATGGTTACTAGGTTCTTATTACTGGATTCTGCCTGACCATTTCCCTGGGGGTAATAATCCAAGGCATGGGCCAAGGTTATCCCGTATCCATAGAAAAAACTGATAACTTCCCATGAGGAGAAGTTGGAAGCATTATCAGCAATGATCTTGTGTGGGATGCCAAATCTCACGATGATATTTTCTTTGATGAAGTTACAAACAACTTCAGAGGTGGCATTCTTGACAGGTATGGCCTCCACCCATTTGGTGAAGTAATCTATTGCTGTTAGGACATAACTATGTCTGGCACTTGATTGGGGATGTAGTGCTCTGATAAAGTCAATTCCCCATTGCCTGAATGGTTCATCAATAATGACGGGCCTGAGGGGAAAAGCAGCCAATTTTGGTTTGCCAACAAACTATTGACAGAGCTCACATTTTGCTACCCAGGTGGCTGTATCCTGAAATAGCGTTGGCCAGTAGTACCTGGCCCGAATGATCTTATGTGTTGTTACAGATGAGGAGAAGTGACCGCCATAGGCCGAGTCATGAAAAATTTCAAGCAATTTGATCTGCTGCGGTTTGTCAACGCATCGTAAGAAGATCCCATCAATCCTGCGCTTGTATAAACCGTCATCCCATATGACATATCTAGCTGCCCTGAGCTTTACAGTCCACTTCTCCTTTGAAGTTAGATGAGCTGGACACTCACCATAAGTGAGAAAGAAAGCAATGTCTGAATACCATTCATCACTAGTCGTAACAAATAGAACCATAGGTAGAGAATCAGCTTTCTTAAGTTTACCCTGCGCTCCATCGATGCAATCATCTTTCTCTTTAGGGACCTCTGAATCTTTGTTTTCAGCCATAAGCTGACATAGGCCCTTGCCTCTTACCAGCTTGGTTGGTTTTATGTCTAGATCATACTCTTGGACCTTTGCGATCCAATTCCCTCATAAGCTTCCTAACTCCTGTTGAGTTAGGATAGACTTAACTACCGTGTCAGGAACCAGCACTACCGTATGAGAGTTTAGGATGTAGTACCGGAAGTTCTTGACTACTTTGACTACTGCGAAGGCATGTTTTTCTAACTGAGACATCTTCAATTCATGAGGCTTGAGAGGGGAGCTCATGAAAGTGATTGGGGGTTCAACATCTTTAGAGTTCTTCTGCATTAAGATGGCTGATACAGTATGCGCAAATGCATAACTATACATGATAAAATCCTTGGAGAAGTCGGGACATACCAGGATGGGTGCATGAGCAATGGAGGCTTTTATATCCTCGAATGATGTCTTTCCTTCTTCGCTCCACCAGAATGTTTGTGACCCTTTCATCATATTTGATATGTGACGAGTCTTTTCAGTGAAGTCGGGAACAAAGCGTCTGAGAAAATTCACCTTTCTGAAGAAGGAGTGAACACCGGTCTTGCTTGTGGGTAAGGTAAGGCTCTGAATAGCCTTAACCCTTTTGACATCTATCTTTGTTCCTTCCTTGCTGACAACATGTCCCAACAAATTTCCTTCGGTGACCTCGAAAACAAACTTTTTTGGATTTAGGGAAATCCCATGTTCTCGGCATCTAATCAATACTTGCTCCAAATGATCACAATGATCACTTCACTTTTTTGAGAACATAGTTAAGTCATCCAAATAAACTATGATGACCTTTCCCATCATACCTTTGAATGCGAAGTCCATCGCTCGCTGAAAGGTGGCACCAGCATTGGTCAAGCCAAAAGGCATCCTACTGTAGGCGAATGTGCCCCAGGGAATAGTGAATGCTATTTTGAATTGGTCTTCAGGTGAGACCTCAATCTGATTATAGCCCGAAAAACCATCAAGCATGGACAACATCTCTGAACTGGTTACTGCCTGCAGAACTTGATCCATTATGGGCAGCGGGTAATTGTCCTTCAAGGACGCCTGATTCAGATTGTGAAAATCTACGCATATGCGTATCTCGCCATTCTTCTTTCGTACGGGCACGATGTTTGCGACCCAGGTACTGTGATGGATAGGAAAGATGATTCTTGCATCCAGCATTTTTGGTATTTCCACCTGGATGGTACCTGAGATCTTGGGATTGTAATGCCTCTTTTTTTGGTGAAAGGGTTTGACATCATCCTTTAACGAGATGTCATGCTGAACGTCCTTAGGCTTGAAAGACTTTAGATCGGCATAAGACCATGCCAATACGTCCATATATTTCTTCAACAATTTGACAAACTTCCGCTTTTCCTCGGGTGTACAACATTTCCTGATGTTCACAAACTGCAGATTTTCTATAGTACCCAGGTTGAAAAATTTGGTCTCTGGAGAGGAGTTAGGATCATCTTGTCACTTCTTTTTGACAAAACGATCATGTTTGTCAAACAATCGTTCCAAAGAGACTAAACCCTTCAGAATTTTATTTCCCTTGAGCTGACATATGCCATCTCCTTCTTTTGATTCATTTGCTTGATCAGTGACAAATTCATGGCATGCAAAGGTAGATCCCTCAAAATGAAGCTCATTGAAATTATCAGCTTTTTCTAGAAAAGTAACAAGCTGATTATCATCGTTGAATACCTGCCAATGCTGAGAATTTTCTAGCACACTTGGGTGAAAGACTACCTCAATGGTATATTTGTTAGTTTTCAACCCTGGGTGAGGGAGCATAAGAGACGCTGAGATGGCCAATGAATCAGCCATGTCATTTTGAGCTCTTGGAATGAATTTTATTGAGAAAGTGTCAAATTCCTCAATGCTATCCCATACTGCGTTGCGGTAGTGCCTGAGTCTATCATTCTTTACCTGGTATACCCCTTTTATATAGTTGATGATTAGTTCGGTGTCACCCTGTGCTCTTAGATTCTTGATTCCTCTTTCTTTTGCAGCTTGCATATCGAGTAACAAAGATTCATACTCAGCAGTATTGTTTGTATTGAAAAACTACAATTTGAAAGAAAGAGGAAAAATCTCCTCTTCAGGAGATATCAGGACAGCTCCAGCGCCACATCCACTTGTTGCACAACTGCCATCAAACTGCAGTGTCCAAATCTTGTTAAGGTCCTCCTCCTGGACGAGAACGTCTATTTTATCAGACTCAGTGGATAAGAAGTAGTTCCCCATCCTTGATGATTCGAAGAGAATTTGGGCTTTGGGGTCGTCAGAGTTGGTGACCAGGTACTTCTTTTGTGATTCAGGCTCCAAAGTCTACATTACACCCTTGACGGGGATTCTGGCTTTGGACCAATCCATATGAATCTCTCCACCAACTTCTCTACAAAAGCTTCTTCCTAGTAGAATTCCATATGCTGCTGGGATATCAGCAACGAGGATGGTCATCTTCACCCTTTCTCTAGGAATGCTGCAAATGCAAACTGTGCGTCTTTGATCTAACCAATTAACGGACCCTGTTTGGTTTCTATGGAGTAACATCTGCCGAAAGGCTTGGTAAGGGTGAGGCCTAAAGCATGAGTGACCTTTACCGACATGACATTATCGGAATCCCCATAATCAATTATGCAGTTGTTTAGTTTGTGACCATTGATTAGGAGGGAGAGATAAAAAGGTTCAATTTTGCCTGACGCTGAAGTCGAGGTAACATTTATGCGAGATGCAGGAGGGGTGGAAAGGATTCCTTTCAGGGAGACCGGAGAAGGGATGACAACTTGGCTTTGGATATATTTGGTTAATCTTACAAGCTGCTCGGGGTTAGACTGAAGATACTCAGCTTCAGACATTTGAATCTTGGTCTTTTTAGCATGATCGACTATGTCGAATGCGACCAAGGGTTGCGTTGACGAAGGAATGAGTCCCTCATTTCATGATGGTAGGGTAGGGTTACTTGTCTTTATGGAAACAGGAGAAGGCTGATTCGGAGGAGAGATGGGAGGAAAATATTTCTTTGTAAAAGGTTTAATTGGAGTTTGAGCAGGAAGAGGGTTACCTCTTTTAGCAATTATGGGAGGCATGTTTGACACAATCTTCTCCTTTTGTATCCTAGCAGTAACTTCTGCTTATTTTCCTTGTGAGCGGGTGAAAACAACATATGACTGTCTGCTTACATACCCTTGGGCACCCTCTTCTTCATCAGACTCTTCATCTTCAAATTCCATATACCCGATTGTAGATTCGCCAGTCGATTCACCGACATTTTGATCATCTTCACCTTGCGATGAAGGTTCTTCGTAAATTTGCTCCTCTTCTTTGATCTTGACCAGGGCATTAACCAGAGGGGCATCAAGTGCTAACCTTGGAGTAGCAGCAGGCAAACACGGCCTTTGTGGGGCATTGTTGGGAGTGAAATTCCTCTGCGGGATATCCTGGTACGGAGTGGTAGACGAAGCTTGAGCTAATTGCTTCTTTAATGCGAGCAAGTAGTTAGCCATCTTTTGGAATGCCAGATCTGATGAAGTGGCTTGAGAAGGAGTTGAAGCCTTAGGTTTGGATGACTCTCATTTTAACTCACCAAATATAAGCAGGCTGTCTTCTATCCAAATGGCCGCAGCTTGAGTGAGGACTAAGGTGGTGATTTGTTTTTGTAAGAGTAAGAAAATTACTCTTTAGCTCATGGTGTTCACAAAGAAACATTTTTGATTTTTTGGTGTTGGCAACATGGCAAGTGGCACACGGTTAATCAGTGAATTGAAATGGGTGATAAAATCATGCATGGTTTCATTGGCTTCCTTCTTCAAGTGAGTAATCTTTGACAGTAACACAAATGCGTCTTTTGAAGGCTTATACCTGTCTTCAAACGCAGTTCGTAATGTGGCCTAACTGGTAATAGATCTGGTCGACAAGTATTGGAACCACTCTGCTGCAGGTCCTTACAAGGTCTCTAGAAAGAGGCGTACTGACACATCTTCATGGGTTACATATAGGATGCTACATGACATAATGAACGCAAATATATGTGAATTCGTGCTTTGATTTCCACTTCCATTAAATCTTGGGAAATTCTTACGATTTCCATGAGGGAGTGCATGAACTGGATGTGGCAATGCAAGAGGGCCCATATCATTTCCCCATGGTACTATTATTTGAAAAGCTAGAAAGAGGACATGAGCTAGTAGTGTAGTTACGCTTAGCAGCAGAGCACTGCAAATTGATGTGGAGGCTCCTTGTGAAAAATGGTTCTTTCGTGGAGGTAAGGCACTTTTGGCTGACCGATCAGTTGAACTCATCGACGTGAAGTGTGCTGGTGTAATACTGAAGTTGTGATTTTGAAGTAGATCAAAAATAGGATCAACTTCTCCACGAGCTCTCATGTTATGGGTAAATGGCTCACTTGCCAGTGTATCTGTTCAGGTCTGTAGTGATTTTTAGAGCAGATTTATAAAAAGTCTTTTTGTTTGTACTTGCTGATTTTCTGATTTTTTTGACAAAAATCAGCAGCATGTACTTTTCTAAATATTTAATTTTATCCCTCTTTTGAAAACCAATTGCAGTTAAATGAGATAGATTAGTGAGGATAAAGTGATGGTTAACTTAGTAAGCTGATATTCGGATCTTAGATTTGATTTTTGCAAGGGTTTGAAAATATTTGTAAAACTATCAGAATCTCATATCTACGGAAATATACAGGATTTTTATAAAAACTCAGTGAACTAAAGGTTTATAACTGGTCCAGATCTAAAGATCTCTTAAGAAAATTTTCAGTTTTGATCACTTTTGCAAAAAATTTGGATTTTAAACAAAGAGTTAAGATTTGCAAACAGGTAGTGATTTTTATAGTTTTATCTATTTTCTTAGTCTCCCCAGCAGCTTTAAAAAAAACTGTTGGTGTCTTTTAGCTGACATACCACTCACATAGATCTGGTACTTTCCCCAGTAGAGTTGCCAAAAACTGTTGGTCCGAAAATTTGTCGGGTGGGCAGATCTATGGATAGACAGGCCAACAGTGTGCAGGGCATAGCCCCTCTTTGAGACAACAAAGCGAAACTGGTTTATTGCTATTCTACCAGCAGGAATCTGTGCAAGTCTTACAATATTTTGCCTTCAAGGGGGGGTTTTGGGATCTCATCCCAGTAGAGTTAGTTCCGACGAAGAACATAAAGGAATGAAGGAAGGAATAGGAGAAAGATGGATTGAAGGGAGAAAAGAAATGAATTCCAAAATAGAAAGGTCAGAGGGTTTATGTTTTGGGCCGGTAGTAAACAGAGCCAAACTTACTCACATAAACAAACAAAGCAATACTGTTAAACAAATGACAAAAGCATAGGTGAATCCAACAGAATAAGCATGCAGATCTAACTTAAGAAAGATCTAACACATAACACAGGAATTCAGCACAAAGTCTCAATTTTTGTATTAATAAGTTGTTATGTTACAAGAAAGCTCAAAGTCTTTCTCTCCTCACTTCTATTTTTCATACAAATTTGCTCACTCTTCGAATACTACAAGTATCCAAGTATTTATAAAAGCAGAAGGAGAAAGAAGACAAAAAGGAGCCAACAACTATTTACAAAATATCTAAAAGTCAAATGTTGACTTTAGGGCAATTTTGTGGATGACAACATCTCATGGTGCAACATGGATGATGTCATCATTTGTGCCAACATACTTTTAAATACTTTTACAAAAATGGGATTTATCCCAGGAGGAAGGAGCCTATTCGTCGTCATCCCTTGGCTTGAAAGGAGTGTCCTGCTTCTGCTCAGGAGAGGTAATGTGAAACTGAGCTCGATACTCCATGAACTTGCTGACCATCGCTTGAAGTTGATCCTGAGCGGGACCCTTGGTGTGATCCCCGATGACTTCGCAAGTTTCCCGTTCATCTCTGAGTCTTTCTGGGAGTTTGAAGTATTCATTGCCTGCCTCCATCAGGTATCCAACAAAGTCACGGTAGGCCAGAAGGTTGTTGATAGATTCTATATCAAAAGTGGCCTCTGACGCTAAACCCTATGACGTGATTTCCTTGAAAAGCCAAATAGTATCATCTGCCTTCCTCAAGGCGTACGCTGCACCGAGCAACCCTGGAGACATTCTTAAGACGATCTGCTCCATTTGATGCATTGCATCCAGGGCTTCCTCCTTGATTTTGTCTATCTTTTCCAAGACAAACTCCATTTGGTCAACCCGATAGTCTAAAGCAGCAAGGACTTTGTTGGGTGCTCGCGGGTGATCAAAGATGCCGAATTTCACTAAGTCATCGACTGGGCAGTCGAGCATCTTCTGGAATGTCTCGTGTTGCAACCTGGCATGGTCCAACTCTTCGGAGATAGGTCCTGCTATTGCCTGGAGTTCCTTGTTTGCTTGATCTATATTTTGATAGAGCTCTGTGAACTTTGTAATCACTTCCTCACTATCTTTGAGGATCTGCTCTCTCCAGGCAGACACTGCTGTACCTTGCTCGCCGATCTTGGCGTACTCATTTATCTTCTCCTGACTAAGAACTTCGGGAGGATCGACGACAGTTATAGGAGGGGCATTGCCCATCTTTTGCAGGGCTTGGAGAAGATGCTTGTTTTGCTCTTTTAATATTCTCTTCTCTTCCTTTGCTTCTTGAAGCTTCTTGCAAAGGGCATCCACTGCGGATAAGGCCTCTCCTTGCAGGCTCTCTGATGATGTTCCCATGGTGACCTGAGTCACTGTAAAATCTGTAGGAGACAGATCTTCTTTCTTCTTTGTGAGATCAGGGTATGCGATCTCCATAACCCTTTCACCTGAAGCGCTTTGAGAGAAGCGGGTTATAGCCTTTTGCTTCTTAGGCCCTTTAGCCGGAATAACTGAGAAGTCCATAGGTGCAATAGGGACTTTCCTCTTGTGCTGGCTCAGGTGTTCGGAGATCCATTCTGGACTTAGGGGAGTGGGACCAGAGGAAGAGGAGGAAACGGGGGTGGAAGAAGGAGCAACTGCAGTGGACACGGGGAAATGTGTCGAGACACTTGGTGGTGGCATTGAGAAAGAAGCCAACACTCCAATGCTCACGGGGTTAGGAGTGACTGCAGGAGAGGAAACCGTGGGGGCGGAAGGGATTTGTGAGATGAGGGAAGAAATGCTTGGGGACAGATCCGCGAGGGAAGAGAAGATGGAGGAAGAGGGAGGGGGAACGGTAGAAGACAAGGGAGAAGACACAACCAAAGGAGCGGTTGGTTGAGCGACATGAGGAGAGGAAGGAGGAGCGAGAGAGGGGATGGTTGGGACCTCACCAGTTGTAGCAGTGATGACATCCTGAGTGGATGTGTCCGTTGGAGCACTGGCCGCTTCTTCTTTTCCTGGGGATACCAGGTTTACTACTTGCTCCTCGGTGGCGGAAGGAGGGCTCTCAGGAACTTCCTCCTGAGCAGTGCTTGCCTCTCCTTCTATATCTTTTCCTTTGCCTTTAGGCAAGTGTTTTGGCCTGGTGGGTGCATCGCCCAAGGGAGACGTGGTAAAGTCTACCCCAAGGTAGATGATACCATTTTTCTTGCACCAATGCTCGGTGCGTTGCAGAGTGCCTTTGACCCTTTCCTCAATAGTCTGAGGAGCCTTGTTTCTATCAATTTTAGCAAACAGCCAATTGCCCCCATCCGTGTCTAGATAAACTTGATCAACTTCTTGATCAGTTGCCTAGAAATCCTTTGGGATGATAGCCACACCATATTGAATGATCTCTGCCAGGGCCAGGCGGGAGTGATCCTTTCGTCTGAGCTCAACTTCATGATATAGATCGATGTAGATATCTTCGATCTGAGGGACGTGAATTGGATCGATCTTTGCCCTTGGAAGGCAATCACGAGGATCAAAGGTTGGCCTTGCTGGGAAATTATGCTTCAAATTGAGCAATTCAAGCTCTGCAAACATCTCCCGGGCTTTGCTCTATGAAGTGCAGGTGTACCTGCCCACTATGAGGGGGAATGGAGTTCCACCCTTCTTCCTTTTTAAACACTTCTCATGGTATGTGATAAGCTGTCTAGACATCTCCAATAGGATCAGCTTGGGTCCCGCATACCTCGGCAATTTGGTGGGCTCTCCCAAGAAGTTAGCGGCTCTGAGATAGGTGAAAGTGGGGAATTGCGTGAATAACGCTCCCCACTTCTCTGTGGTGGTGACCACGCTTTTGGTCGTCCGACCGTAAGTCATGTTGGGCCTCAAGAGGCAGATGATGCCATAGAAGAAGACATCGTTGACTTTACTGAATTGGGCTATGCTGTTCTCCAGTTTTAACTCTGGATAGTACTCGTATATTTTGACCTGGGGCCATACCCCATACCGATTCAATGCTAGGTAGTCCCTCTCTGAGGCACTAGCATATACCACATAGGAGTTCATATAGAACCTCCCAGTTGTTGAAAGTTGTTGAAGCTGCTCCGAGATTGTGCTGCTGATAATCTCTCCCCATTCAAAACGCTGATCAGGAACATTTTTATTCATTGTTTCTAAATACCGGAGCATCCATTTGTGAAAGTAATGGGCATCAGGGAGCCCAAATACCCTGCTCAGGAAGGTGATTGTGTCACTCAGCTCCTCTAAAAAGTCACTGCGATGAATGACTTGTGGCCACCTACTTATCACCTTCTTATTTTTGAGGTACACCTCATTCATTAACTGCATACATTTGTCTTCGTTTTCAGTCCATGTCTTCATGCAGTCCTCCTGGCTTACCGCTACAAAATGTCTGTGGTGGGGGATGCCCAACATGATCTCAAAATGTTGGGCCGTGAGGTTGATTATCACCTCGCCCTTCTCATTTTCGACACATCTTGTGTCCTTATTGTAACAACGGCCCACCAACATCATAAATTCATTGTTGATTGCGCTTACTGGGATCCCTGCAGCAAAGTGCAGACCATTGCCAACCAATTTATCCATCCATGGGCTGCCTGTGACCTTCTTGGTTCTGGCCCAGAAGTCCTCCATGTCAATGTGCCTGAGTTCTGAATCTTTGATATCAAGATCACACTCTGCAAGAGATTCAGGCATCCTGACCCTTTGGTATTTATATTTCATTTCTTCTTCTGTTAGCTTGGCTTTACCCTTGGACTTAGTTGGCTTCTTACTCGATGAAGACATGTGTGGATCTGAGTTCAGCTGTTGATCTGCAAGAAGAATCAGGGAAGTCCATCGCAGAAGAGCCATGTTAGCCGTTAAGTCGTCCATAAAAGCTTACAGAATGAAAAGTTAGCAATTTATGAGCCTCTGGGCGCAGGGCATAGCTTTACTGCAGGCTGCAGGGACTTAGAAAAGCAAGGCGCACTTTGGGAAAGTGTTGCATGGGAGAAAACAAGTGCCAAAAGGGGTGCGGGGCGCGGAAAGACTACACACAACATTCAGATGTTGGTGTCAAGGGATGTGCGCTCGCGCCATTGGAAGTCTTTTTAAGTGGGGCGCATATATGATTGGTGTAGCAAGGTCCCAGGATGCGCCATTGCGCGCAGATGTAGTAGATGCTGCATGAGAGTGAGGTGCGCCAAGTGGTTTAGTTTGCGCGGCGCGGGAAAGGTTTGCACAACATTCAGATGTTGTTGTAGTTGCTTTGGTGCCAGTGCTTGCGCCTAGGGAATTTTGCAACAATGTTTATAAGGCACGGAGAAGGCTTATGCCGCATGCAGGGACAGTGTGCCTGTGGCGCGACTGTGTTTGATGTAACAAGAATGAAGCTTGCGGCGAAGGAAAAAACAGTGGGTTGTTTGCAAATTTTTTATGATTTTCACTCTTTTGGCTCAGATTTTGATGTCTAGGAGGAAAACCTAGCAAAGTAGGGAATAAGGGACAAATGAGTTTGAGTTGTTTTGTGGCAGAGTCTTCCAGATTTGTAGATCTATGAAGGAGAGTAAAAAATGGTTTGAAGGTGGGTTTTGCAATATGTGTTGGGATTGTGTTATCTTCTTAGGTTCATTGTTCATTATTTTAACAATCCTAATCACCTAAACCAACAGAAAAACCATAACAAATCCACAAGAAATGCAAGGGCCACTTACCAGGAATATATAACGATAAAGGGGACGAAGTGGGGTCCACGAATGCGACAAATGGCAACATGCAGGGCTGACAGGAATGCTGACAAGTACAGAGGAATAACTTTTTCACGTTTTTTCAATTGTGAAAATGACAGGTCGGACGCGCCTATATATAGCAAAAGGTGCAATAAATGCGCCACCAAATTTTTCTATGACGCACTTAAGTGGATGTCGACACGAAGAGATTTGCGCCATGGCGCAACTTTGGGAGTGTCAACACTACGTTTTCAGCGCCCACTGCGCACTTTAGAGAGTGATAACAAGGTGGCGTTTGCGCCTAGGCGCAGTTTTGAGAGGCGCAACATTGGGAGGCGTAATATTTCTAGTGTTGACACTCCCTAGAATGCGCCAAAGGAATAGAGGGGCGCAGTTTTGGTTGATGTAACATGAATGAAAACTGCGCCCAACCCAAAAAGGTTGAAAATGACCAAGTTCTAAAAACTAGATTTTCCGGAAAGGGATTTTATGCCATTCCGAACGTTAAGAGACCTCAACGGGGGACCAAAACGGAAATTTTGGTATGGTTACCCGCAAAATTGCCCTTGTCAATTTTACATCAGGAGCTTTGATTCCCTTCCTAGAAAAAAACTTATTCCCTTCACTTTACGATCTACCTAGATGGATAAGAAAATTATTCAAATATCACATTACTATCAAAGTTTAATTGGGTCGTATAATAGGGTGAAATCTCAAGTGGGTCGCCCTATTAGAATGGGTTTAGAGTTATATAAAAATAGTGATAAATGTTGGATTTAAGCACTTAGAATTCTTCAGAATATGAATCAACTAAACATCTTTGAATCCTCGAAAATAAGTTATGATTCTTTTCCTCCATGCGAGAAAGAGATATTTACGGTGAAAGACATTTTCCAAAGAGGATTCAAACCCCTTGGCTCTGACACAAGTCAAAATCGATGGCTCTTGATTCTCAGCAGGGGATGATGATGTACACACATGGAGGAGCCATTGATGTTCACATGAAACAAGATGAGCAGTGTGAAAGGGAGGATTTGTTTTAAACCGGTGGTTTTTGTTTCAAACTGCCATCCAAGTCTGTATGCAAATTAATTAATGGTGTGTTGGATAAGTTTGCAGCCAACAGGTGTCTAGTCTGACCCATTAACCTTTGTTGCCGTGTTGCCAGCTTGTGCCAAATTGGAGCTTGAGATGACGAGGACATTCCAGTAGTGAAATAGGTAGCTGGAGATTTGAAACAATGATACCACATATGCTGCTAGACATCCTCCATTTTTTGTGGCCATTTTTCAATTGCTATCTCTCTAAATTAGCTACCCCTAAATATGGTCTGAAGAGACATATTTTTTAATCAGACCTTCTGGATATATGTCAAAATATCATACCAAGTTTTTCACCTCTCAAAGGTTTATGAGAGCTTCTAAATATATGTCAAAATATCTCCACAAAAATTTCGCCTCTAAAAAATATAATATTGCAATGAAATGGATCCACTATTGTTGGTGTTGACTTACACAACCAAAAACCTATGAAGAAAACGAAATAATTTTTGTTTGTTTGGGTATTTTATTCAATTAAGATGACAATAATTTATGTTCTAAGTTTACTTAAAAAATGATTTTATGATAAACAAATATGT
Source organism: Taxus chinensis (assembly GCA_019776745.2). Classification (NCBI taxonomy): domain Eukaryota; kingdom Viridiplantae; phylum Streptophyta; class Pinopsida; order Cupressales; family Taxaceae; genus Taxus; species Taxus chinensis. The sequence goes on from CM034146.1 coordinate 214,432,392, forward strand.
TTTTCTCTAATGTTTCATGATGGAAAAGTTAAGTCTAATAACTTAGTGTAAATAGCAATCATATATAAGCGGTGTGAGATGTCAATAAGGAGGTGTTGAAAAAGTTAAAGTTGAAGGATTAGAGGTGAAACATGGGGAGGGGAAGCGCTGTGATGAAACATAAGATTAAGGGAGGAGATCTTTTGGGTTGGGGAATCTGTTGGAGAGAACGTAGTCCATCCTCTTCTTTTTTCCCAACAAGTCAAATATGGACCATGTGTCAATTTTTATTACCATCACCACATTATTTATTTGATACAATGTTTTTTTAACATTAAATGTTTATTAATATCCACCAACTTGAAAAACACTATTTTTTTATTGGATTTGCAACTTTTAGGGATTAATACAATCACATTATTATGTGTTTTGAAAACATAGGCATGAAAGGTTGACAAAATAAACAATAAACACAAGTGAAAAGTTGTATATACTCTGCATACAAGCAATGACACAAGGACTTGGACATTCATAGCTCCAAAAAAAATGATGATTTCTTTGGTTAATACTTTATTGTCTCTTAACCAATAGGATAAGCTAGACAATGAAGATGTGTGTTTACTACTTCTTAAGTAGTTTTCTTCTTTTAACACCCATCAGAGTGTTTTATAAAAATATGTGCATGCCACATATTTGGTTTACATGCAACTCAAATATAATGTTGAATTCATGACTTGGTTTGCCCTATTGGTGCCCATTTTGATCTTACACCATTTTTCCCTAATTTTCCTTCACTTTGCGTATTCTGAAACGTTTTCTATATCTTGAACGGGTGAAATGAAGTTTCTACCTATGTTTCTATGCCTTGATTCATTTGCAAACTCTTCATCGTGCCCTATCTTGAAAGAAGTCCCCAAGTTGGCCTGTTTTTGCCCTAAAATTTTCAAATCCGCGGGCTCTGCCGTTTTTCCTATTTTTGCCGATCATGGAAGCTCGAAAATGATCGATTTATACTTATATGCCTTTGAAAATCCATCTCCATGGTCGAAAATGCTTGGAATCATGTTTCACTTGGCTTTGTTTCAAAAATTTGTCATCCTTCGCAAAAAAAATGAATTCTGGGCATGACTGGAAAATTTGTGTTTTTTGACCATTTGACGGGCGTATTTTACCCGTCAAATTATTCCTGAGCATTGGGTGGTTACGTGGCTTTTTCTAATTGGTCGAGGAATGACGGGCCATTGCTTCGAACTTGTTCTTTTTGGCGTTTTTGGCAAAAAGGAAAAATTGGTCCCATGGCTCCGCGATGTTCTGATTGGTTCTAATGATGCTTACGTGGCTTCTTCTAATTGGTTGAGGCACGAAGGATTTATTTTGTAAACTTGTTCTTTTTGGCTATTTTTCCTAAAGTTTTTAACTCACCCCGTGGCCTCGCCAAGTTTTGATTGGATGAATTCAAGTGGCGAAGAAAATTTCTTAATTTTTCCCGAGGATGTACACGTGTCGCATGTTGAGCGATTGTGGAGTAGCGGGTCTTTTTGTACTCTAAGGCATTTTGGAAAAAAAGAGTTAAAGTGAGAAAAAAGTCCTAAGGCTCGCGAGAGGACACATGGCAGCTTCAGAATCAAAGATGGAATTGCGGGTTGTCGGGTTCCTTTAAAGTTTTTCGACTTTATTTTATAAAAGGATTAAAGTCACAAAGTGAATTGAAACTCCGCTCCAATCAGAGAAGGGCACGTAGAAGTTTGAAAAGTCAAAAGCAAAGGGGATGTGGGCCGATGGAGAACTTTGAATTGTTTTTCCTTCTTTTGGAAAGAAGGGAATAAAGTATGAAAATGAGCCGAAACTTTGCCTCCAATAAGAGAAGGACACATGGCTTTGAAAAGTCAAAGCGGGAGGCGGAATGTCGGGTTACTTTGAAGTTTTTTAACTTCAAAAGATAAAGGTTAAAATATGAACCGCAGCTTCACTCCAATCACAGAAGAACATGTGGCAAGGTCAAAGGCGGAGATGCGGGGAAAATTTGGAAATTTTTCTTTTTTCCAAAAAAGAGGAAAAATAGCATAATCGAGCTGTGATTCCGCTAGGACCCACATTGGGACACGTGTTAATCCATTTTTCAAAGGGCAGAGGGGTGGAGAAAAATGTCAATTTTTCTCATTTTTCCAAAAGTTATAAAACGTTAAAAAGCGCTCCCAAGCCCGTTTCCAATCACATTTTTCCACCTGGAGGGCTCAGATTAAAAGATGAAGGAAGATCAACGGTAATTGTGCATTTCATCATTTTTCCGCCATTCGAGCTCCAGGATGTTTGGAGATGAAATTTTTGCATCAATTTTCATTGGATTTTTGGCAAATTTGTGTCATTCTAGTTTGCAATGATTGATTAAATCAATTTGATGGTTCAATTTGTGAATATGAGGTACTTTTGAAAAGGATTTTTGCTCGGGCTCGTGCAAAAACGTGAAATATCAGATCCAGAAGTTGCAGAGGCAAATTTGGAAAGGGAAAAAATGAAATGATGAAAGGAAAGGGGTCTGCATGTGCCAAGGATGAACTATTGAAGTAATGATGTGGATTTTTGCAATGATTCACCTTTTGAGGCACCTGACAACTCTTGAACGTCTTTATGTTAAAAGTCCTTTTCTATGAATCATGATGGAATTTTGTAACAAACTTGATGCTTAGGATATCATTTTCTTGGGAGAGAAGGCTTGGATGTAAACAAATGATATATAATGCATGTTTGAGACTTGCAAATGGTCGGGATTTCATTTTCACTAGAAATTTTTGAGAAAAGCTCATCTTCTGAGAAATCTTTCTGAGAGACCTGGTTAAATTCTTATGTGTTAGGTTTCCATTCAGGTTGAGTTGGTTACAAGTGTATAGCCATCAACAAGCTCTGAGATTGTTTGAATAACTCTTCCCTGCTGAATAAATCTTATAAATTTTGAATTAACTTGTGTTGAATCTCTGGAAATTTTGTGTTTATTTCATTTTAGAATGTCTGCAAGTAGTTTCTCTTGTTCCTATTGCAATCTTGTATCAAAATATCTCTCAATCACATAGATCTCAATCCTGTGATAGTTTAGTGGAATTTGCAATTTCAATTTTTAGAAGAGCTTTCATTTGGGAATGAAATAAACGATTTAAAATTACTTTTCTTTCATCTGTTGACAGAGATTGTTTGTAAGCCTCTAGGTGTACCTCAGGCGTGATTGATATCATATTTTGATGTTTTATTGGGTCTTCTAACTCGAGCCTTTGTGCTAAAATCTCAAATATTATGTGAAAAAATGCAAATCTGGGCCTCCATTGATGCACACCTTTTGATTAAAGGAATGTTTTAACTATTTTAAAGGTTTATGTTGCTGATTTATCCATCATTGTGAAGTTTCTCAAGGATATGGAAAAGTCCAATTTGTCTTGTTGATCTCGCACCAAAAAAAAAATTCAAATAACCAATCCTACCATGAACTACCCTTGTTTTATCTTGTATATCCACAAAAGAACAAAATCCATTTGCTAAAGTATGCAAAACATATCAGGTTTCCAAATGTCTTCAGTAACCTTAGCCTTGTGTTGAAAATATCTCCATATTCTGGGAGTGACAACTCGTGAGAGTTAGATTTGGTGTGTTGATCATATTTTCCCAAGGTCTTCTATATAAAATTTGTGCAAAAGAAGGATATCACCATCTCCTTTACCATTTGAAGGTTACAAAGTAGGTTCTCTTACCTTGGTTGAAAGGCACAACCAGAAATAATTAGGATAAGATCACATCCTTTTAAGGTGCTACCCACTTCTTTCAAATCCTGAGTGCTAAAAAGTCAGATAAACTCCTTCCCTGGCTACAAAACGACACACAATTTTTTATCTACCTCTGAGTGTCTTGTTCATTCCTTGATGCTGCTCGGTTCTTGAGGAAGGATTAAATCTGGGTACCAACACGCCCTTCAAATGAGTCAATAAGATATTTTTTTGTTTTTAACAATTTTTTAATGCTTAAAGGAATCAAACTTGCATCTCGAAGGTCATTGCATGTGCAAATAATTTGTTAGGATTTGTAAATGGAATGTTACTAATAAAGGAACACTAATAATGAGTACATGGATTACTGAATGATGTTTTTAAGATGAAGCTAGCCAATGCCATGATTTTCTCTTCTTACATTTACATGTTTTAATGAGACAATTTAGATTTCCAGAGCGAGTGTCCTAAAGCAATTATTACACTGAAAGGAATTTCTCCAAACTAAATTTTGGGACGCTAGATCTGATATGCGACAAAGACAACAATGGATGTGCATTGTTTAGAAATAAACACATGGACATATCTCTGCCATACATGTGGTGCATCATTATCAAAGAGATGTCTATGTTGTGGTAAGGTTGTCACTTTTCTATCCACATCAAATAGGTGCCTAAGAAGATCAATTAACATTTTCTAGCATGAAGTCATCCGGTTCCAAAAATAAAACTTCAATTAGGGCACAATGAAGTGTTAGAATAATATAAATTTCGGCGAATGTCTCTAAAATGTGGAAGTATGTGAATCTATATTGTACCATATGTGATTTTCCCCTCGCGAAGTGCAGTACATGGTCGCATATGAAGTTGATGACATGTTCTTTCCAGGGCTCCTTGCTCATATCCAACACTAGAAATCCTAGAGCGATGCACACTTGCACTGAATTTTTTTCCATGTTTCTTGACACGTTACATACTAACAATTTGTTAGAGAACTTCCCTTATTTCATAATCTCTTCCACCATTCACTACTACTGAATCTCTACCACTTTGTTCTTTCCACGTGGACATTACATCCTGGATAAGATGGAAGTGGAGTATTTTCCCTTCTTCTTTAGGTTTTATTCATATCCCAAACTATCTTATGAAATCCCAAAAAAATAAATATAAAAAATACACAGGAGACTAAATGTGGAATCATGTGAACTGTTCAAAAAAATTCTTGAAATAAATGAGGTAAAATGGACTGAAATTAGTGTAGGATATATAAAAAATGGGATTGTTCAAAAGACCTTGGAAATTTTCAATAAAATGCAATCAACATGTGTCACTATAGAATCCACAAACTTTTCCACCATCATCTTTTCCTCTATCACAATTGAAGATTTACAACAAGGCATTTCCCCCCTCAAGAGCCAACATGTCAAGGATTTTTTCTTTTTTTTCTAACAAAAAATAAAATGTTAAGGGGATGGAACCTACATCTTGGAGGTTGTTGCATGTGTAAAGAATATTTTAGGCTTCAAAAATGGAATTCTATAAATAAAGGAACAATGATAATGATTATAAGGAGTTTTGAATCATGTTATTAAGATGAACTTGGCCAAGGCCATCATTTTAACTACTTAAATTTATGTGTTTTAATGAGATAATTTATATTTCTAGATCAAGTTTCCTAAAGAAATTATTACACAGGAAGACATTCTCCAAACTAGATTGTAGGTTCCTAGCTGTAATATGGAGCAGAGGTAGAAACATACGCGATTCGTTTGGTCATCAATGCATGGACTTATATGTACCTTACATGTGGTAGGTCATTATTAGAGATTTGTTTTTTTGTGGAATGATTATCATTTATCTATCCACAGCCAGCATGAGTCCAAGATGATCAATTAACCTTTACTAGCATGATGTCATCCTATGCCAAAAAAGAGCTTCAAAACAAACTACAAAGAAGCGTTACGATTAAGGAATTCTGACATATGCTTGTAAAATGTGCAAGTATGTGAATCTAAATTTTACTTTTAGCAATTTTTTCCTCACCAACTGCAGCATAGGGTCATGACTAAAGGTAATGACGTGGAATTTCTAGGGATCCTCGCTCATGTTTAACACCAAAAATCCTAGAGTGATGAACACTTGCAAAATTCCATCCATGTCGCCTGACATGTCACACACTGCCAAGCTATCAGACAACTTCCCTTGTTTCGTCATGTCTTCCTTTGTTAGTTACCACTAAAGCTCTACCACTTTTTTCTCTACACGTGGATGTCACATCCTAAATATAGCTAATGTCACCGATGCCCAATACAAACCACCACTATTAGAGGTCATGGGAGGCCCTGTTGTAGTCATGTGAACTATTCGACTAAATCCCTTATAGTCGCCATTAAAAACATTTCACAATACAATTAAAAGACATCCATCAAGGCATAATAGGAAGTGTTTTTTTTCAAATGTTGGGGTTATAGTTTCCATGTTTGATTTGCATGTCAAATTTGGAATCATACAAAGGGCATATGAACTATTTGACAAAATGCCCTTGAGATATTTCATCTCATGAAATGTGATAATTTTTGAATGTTCACAAATGGGATTGTTAAAAAGGCCTTGTGAACATATAAATGAAAAATGAGATATTTAGTATGAATGCCATGTGTTTGACCAAATGAAAGACTGTGATATCTTTTAATGGAATATCATAATTACATCTTACAGAAGACATGGTCATCCTCAAAAGCCATTGAGACTATTTCACCAAATACAAAAAATGGATATTAAACCTGATCATCTCCCTTTTACCAACAAACTTATGAGTCATGGTAAAATAAGATCTTTGCAATGTGGTATGGACATCAATTGAGGTATAGTACCAAGTTTTTTTGTCAAATATTCTAGTTGTTCTACATTTTTATGTCCTCCTTGTCACACATACTTATAACAATAAAAGATAACATACATTTCACCAAAAATTATAACTCCAACAAACTTAACATTGTCGTTCCCTATGTTATGATGTATTCAACTTATATTTTATTCATAATATTTGTACTTATCCAATTTTTTTGCCATGCTTACAATATGTGTTGAAATTTATTCTTAATAAAGTATGTTTTTATGTTCTAAAATATTCTTTATTATCATTAAGCTTACAAAAAAATTGTATCGGTTCTACACATGATTTATCAAAACACATAAAAATGTAATTACATAAACCCTAAAAAAGTTACAAAGTCATTAACAAGTAAGGATTTTTAAGTTTTCCACTTTTAACAAAGATTCAGTGCTCAACAAAAGTTTCCTTAGATAGGAAAATCATTTATATCTCAAATTGTAATTACACAGTTATGATTTAGTTTTAGTCTAAACATCAGTGTGCACATGAGGTCAATAATGACTAACTGGAAATGTTAAAAAGGGAAATAAAGACGTGAGATTTTTTAGAATCCATTACAATGTAGATGTGATGATTTTTAGTTATCTGACATGCATCAAGAAAAAAACGGCATATATTTTTACTCTATGCATGCATTGATTATAGATGAATCTGCATTGCCCATGTGGCTTCGAAGGTGGCACACTGCATCCACCAAAAGGTACCAAATTATGGATGCATTTTTGTTATCTCTATACCTCCACCTAGAAATGTTTTAGTTCTTGTATAATATCTTCATTTGTCTTATTTTCCAAAACAAACAACATCACCCTCTTTGACTATATATTTTAGGGTGTCATCATGGAAATCACCATTGAGCTCCATTACATTGTATTTTTTTTATTTGAGTTCATTGAAAGATATGTCACGATTCTTTAGGTTCATTTAACGTGTCTTGCCTTGATACTCCACCTTCCAAATTCACACATCATATAGGTAATGCCCACTTCTCTTCGGCACTATTCCACTATGATTTTTATTATTGTTGATTAGAGATACTGGCATTATGCTTATTATATTTTGATCAGCAGGTGGTAGACTATATATACATTTGGATTATTGATATGTTGTGATTCATATTTTGGATTATGATATGCTAGATGACGCTGGTGGACAGTTCTATATACATGTTGATTTACCTTGTTCTGATTTTATACTAACACATTATGTTCATGATGCATTGCCTATGTTTGGATGTTCTGGATAGTATTTTGATCTCATGGATGTTAGTAAAATGGTAGAATTGAATTATTTTGATATGGTTGATAGATGATATAATTGCTTAATTTTGATGAAGACTATTGATTTCTATGTATGTTTTATTTCTCAATGTTATTGATGCGTCTGTGAGGCCAGAGAGGTATTATTGTTTATGATTGTAGGAAAATGATATCACTATACACTGAAAGGGGATAGGGGAAAAACCCTAGAATAATGTTGGGTGTTTGCGACAATGCCAACTTGAAAACTTGTGTTCTATGTATATGTTGTGTAATTATTATGCTTGGTTAGGAGGTTTCCCATGGGGGTGACCTCATGTGTTTGGCCATGGGTTGTGATGTTTTTCCTTCCTTTTAATTTTTTTGTATTTATTTTGTGGTGCATGTATCTAATAAATTGTAAAATATAGTCACTTTATTAGTGCTTGTTAATATGTTTTTAATTAGTTAATTTAACTTAATTGTAAACAAAAAGAAAGATGTGACAATTAAGTAATTTATAGAGTAGATTGTTGTTGATTTGTGCTTGATGTTGAATGAATTAATTGTATTTAATAGGTGTATACTCTTCCTTCTTTCCCAATCTCAAAATTTTTCTTATAGGCAACTTTTTGAGACTTGTGGGACAAGTTAACCTTGTCCCTTACATCTCAAACTCATCTACCAACCATACTTATGAAGTATGGAGATAATTTTAGTCTTTTTAATGCATTTTTTGAGTGTAAAAGAGTAAATAAAGTCACTTTTCTACTTACCACATTTAATATGTCCTTAAAAGGTATGGAGTGCATGTTGAAGTGTACATTTTTACATGTCATAGCCTTACTTGTTCATTTAATTGCATTGGTATTTATGTGTTGACTTGTTGAATTCAAATTGGGGAATGATGAATTGGCATCCTACACGGAGCCACCTCATCATCATCACCTCATTTTATATTTATTAAGTGAATTTGGAGGATTTGGGGTTACTCGTCTCATTTTCTACACTTGCACTTTTGGAATTTGGACTTGGGTTGTGTAGTGCCCACTCTTTGAAATTTATCATACTATGCTTTTGTTTACTATGGATTAGATACATGGATTTTGTTATCATATTTGATCAATAGATAGACTTTGATAGATGGACATTATGATATTTTATTAGTTTTTGGATAGACATTATAGATATTTTGATTGCGGATATGTGGTGACTCATAGTGTGAATTATATTCACATATTGATATTTTAGTATTGATGACGATCTAGAGTTACTACCTTCTATATATACTAACACATTGAATTTTGATACATAGATTTTGTTAGACGATCTAGATAGACTTGTGATCTTATTGTTTTCGATGAAATGAAAGAATTGAAATATCTTGAAGTTGTAAACAATTGGAAAAATTACCCGATTCTAGCGATGATTTAGTTGTGTTAATTGATGATGTGAACTGATATGTATATACGTGTTTTATTGTTTCAATGTCTTTGATATGGCCACAGGGCCAAAGAGGTATTGTTTTGATTTTGTAAGAAATTGTAACACAACAAACAAAAGGGGAAATGAGACAAATAATGAAGGAATTTTGGGTATTGACAACATGTCACCTTGGCAACTTGTATTTTTTGTATGTTGTTTTATTGTTGATAATTGTTAGGAGGTCCCCATTGGGAGGTGGCCTCAAATGTGACCTTGGGTAAATGTGTTATTTTCCTTTTTCATTTTAATTATTTTGTGAGTATGTGATTTATTATTGTAATGTGCTCTACTTTATTTTTGTTGGTTAATGTGCTCTTATTAAGTTGATTAATATAGTTAATTAAAGTTATTTGGGATGTGACCAAGGGGTATTTTTTTTTGTAGATTGTCCTTGATTTTATTATAAATTTGAAGATGATTTTATTGATTTTAGTGTTGAGTACTCAACCTTACATGTAAAATTAGGATTTTGGCTTAAAGACTTTTTTGGAGGCTTGTGGGACAAGTTAAGCTTATCCCACACCTCTTAAATTCACCTACCAACTATACCTATGGGGTAAGGGGTCAAAATTAGGCCCCATTATGTGTTTTGGAAGCTAAAAAGGTGAAATTATTGCACCTTCTTACATGAGCTTTTAATTTTATCCTTTGGAGTATGGCTTTTGGTTTGTGTGTGTAAGGAGAACTTGTTACATTCTCACCCACCAATTTATTGAGATTTGGGTTTGGTGTTTAACCATGTGATGTGGGGATTGAGGAGAAGTGATGTGGCATCCTACATGGAACCATCTCACCCTCTTCTTCTCTTTTTCTATTTATTCAAGTTTGTTTGATGGTTTTGGGGTTAGATGTTTTATTTTCACTCTTGAATTTTGGACAAGCTTTTACTTTTGGAGCCTTTGTTTGAAGCTTGGAAGATTTGTTTGTGCTTGTGTTGGATTTGGAAAATCTTGGAGCATGGGTTTGTGGATTGGATATTCTTGCAATGGCAAGGTAGGGACTTCATCCATGCATTTTTAAATCTTTTCGTTGTGAAAATGGTTGTAAATGAATGTATGTTGTATGTTTTGGTTTTGGTATTAGAATGGCCTTAAGGTTGTGTAGGAGAAAGAAAATGGGGATATATATTGAGGGAGGGATAAAAATTTATATTATGAATTTGGAGGGATTTTAGGTTGGGTGCCCCACCTTGTGATAATAAGATGGATTTCTTATTTATCTTGTTATATTTATTGAGGGAGGGATAAGAGTTTGTGGGAGACATAAGATAAATTGAGGGAGGGATAAGAGTTTGGTTTTGGTTGTGTGAATGAAGTTTTAGAGGCTTGTAAGGTGGGAACTTAACCCATTGGGAGGAATAAGTGAATCCCCATATTTCTTCTCTCCCTTGGTTTGGATTGAAAGCCTTTGTGTTTGGGAAAAATGTATGTGTGTTGTTATCTTTATATTGAGCTTATTGTGTTGAAAGTTTGTATGAATGTTTGTTTTTGAAGCCAGGTAAAAGTTGTCATGGTTCTTTGATACCTCCTATTGCTTCATTGTTGGGGCTCAGGGGCCAATGAGAAGGATGAATTCTTCATATCATTGTATTATAGGTTGGGCATAGAGCGTTTCCTACTCCCCTTATTTTGTTGTTGTGTTTGGATTTTGGAGAAATGGAGGAGCTCAAATTTTCATCTTTTTGTGGAAGATCAAGAAAAAAAAATAGTTAATTTTTGTAAATCTTTGCCATGTTGTTTCCACTTAAGTCGAAGGCTTGTATACCCTTGCATTTTAAAAGAGTTCTTGTAAATTATATTATTATCAAGCTATGTTGGAAGCACAACGGGTTCACTCAGTAAAAGTATGATATATTACGTGCGCTCGAAGGGTATTAAAGAATACCCTTAATTCTAGTTTTTACCTCTAATTATTCAATTGATAATACCCCCTCATGTTATATTATTAAAATAAAAATGCCCCCTATTTAATCCATGTACCTTACTTACCCATTTTTCAATTACAATTTTATTTACCCCTTTTTATTTCTACCTAAATATATTAAACAAAAAAGATATCATATTTCTCACTCAATTCTTTTTAATATGCATTTCCTCACAAAAGATAGTTTAAAGCCATTGAATTCCTATTACAAATCACCTTATAAATGTTAAGCTTTAATCATTTATCACTAGTTTTTCAAATAATTAAGATGATGAAATAATATCACTCGCGTTGAAAAACATACTCAATCCTAGTTTTCTACCATCTTATTATTTCTTGGTTAATAATATCTTAATTGAGATTTCTTTATTCAAAAAGATATTATAATTTAACTTTAAGTACACACTCCTTTTACAATTTTAAGGTATTTACTTTTAAAAACTAGGGTTCAAATGTTTTAGTTTTATATTAAAATTAAACCTCCATTTCCTTTGGCCCACCTCTATAACCTACCCCCAATACTTGATTCAAAATATTAATAAATTAAACCCTTTCACCCCCTCATGTCTACCGGTATATTGAATTTAATTTTATTAATTTTAATTACCTCAATATGAACCCACGTGCTAGGATATTGCCTAGCTAATGAACCCCCTATGGTTGGAAGTGATTGAAAGGAGGACTTTGAAAGTTGTACTTATTTCAAAATGTATTCCTTCAAATTGGAAATGTATCAAAGTTTCTTGTGCTTTTATCTTGTAAAAAAAAATAGTTGTGTTTGTATTGGAAAGATATATAGAAGTATGTTGTTTCCCTTGAAATAGATGTCATTTTTTTATGGTAAAAAAAGAAAGAAAGAAACTTGCATTTAGAAAATGGTTAAATTATTTCTCTCTATGAATTTATTTGTATTTTGGTTGAAAAGCAACACCTTCTCATTTTATTGTAAAAGTTAGTATGTTGGGATGTGGAAATCACAGTCAAATATCATACAAATTTATAAGACTAGCAATCGCACGCGGGGTGTGCGATGAAAACGCTGAAAGAGAGGATGGGAAATGAGGAGAAGGAAGAAGAGAAGAAGAAAGAAGTGGACGGAAACGAAGAAAGATGCGATAAAGGATAAAGGAAGTTGAAGCGGGAAAGAAAAGCGTGGTAGTGGAAGGAAAGTGGAGAATGAAAAAAAGGAAGAAGTTCAACGAGAAATAAAAAAGAATAATAGAGAGGTGGAAAAAATATATATGCCAAAATAGATAGGATAGTAGCAAAATGAAGCATGAAACATAGAAATTTTGTGTAAATAAACGTAGAGCAAAAATGTTGAATAAAGTAGTTGCGAGAAACTTAAATTAAAAACATAAGTTGTTATAGATACAAGAAACTATTGGTTTATACAGGCATGAAGTATACAAAGAAGGAATGGGACCACGTCAACGTGATCGTTATAAGGAGCTAAGATGAAGGCTGGATGGGGGGAGCCAGAGAAGAGGGAAGGGAGCAAAGGTAAACTTCCTCTTGTAGTCTGTACTGTAGAAGGGGAGTGGAGGACATGCGAGAGTAGCGGGAGAAAGAGAAAGATGGAGAAATTCGAAGGGAAGAAAGAGACGGTACTCTTGAGATAACAGTGAATGTAAGGCCTTGTCTTTCAGTTCCGCCAATGTCCACTGTAGCAAGTTATAGTGTAAGTCCTTGAGATTTGTGGATAGAAAAAGCCCAAGCCATTTTGAGCGGTAGTTGTCTGCGGCCTCCTCTAGAAATGGGAGGAATAGGAACATGTAAGGGGTTGTTTGAATCCCAAGGAGGTCCTGTGTAACGATCAAATTTGATGACGACAAAAAGAGGTAGACTTGGAGGGATAGAGGATATCCCATAGACTATGTTGATGATAGAACCAGTAGCACCGTTGACGAGACCCTTCTCAACCCACAAGTTTGTGGAAAGCATTAATTTTTGATTGATGTAGATAATAACCTTGGCCTTCAACTGATCATCCTCGTTATCGCCAGATGTACAACATCTGGTCTTTTCGGTAATAGATCTTGCTATAGGAGAGTTAAGGGACTTCAACATAAAAAGGTTGTGCGAGTCCACAAGGTCATTTTGAGCGAAAAGATGAGGGCCTTCTTTAAATTGAACCCTTTCTTGTTCGAAAAGGGAGGAATTGGATCTTGACATAACAGCTTCCTAGTCTTGGATCAGAGGGATGGTGCTACGAATGTTAAGTAGCAAGCCCCGAAATGTTGTTTGTGCTGGATCAGAGCCTTGTTGCCGGAAGATTGAATGAAGGGAGATAGATATGTTGAATTCACACCAGAGGGTAGCTCCGTAAGACTTGCTCGCATAAAGTGGGATGTCCATAACCGGAGGAATTTGACTGAGGTCTCTAACAAGGATCATAGATCTACCTCCAAATGTTGAATCTTTGAAGTGAGGGAAAGCCTTCCTAAGACGGTAGTCGATTCTAGAAAGCAACTTTAGGCCAACGAAACTCATTTCATCTATTAAAATGTATTCGATGTGCTTGAGTGAGTCTTGAAGAGATGATAAAGCTTGGACCTCTAAGGTTTTGAGCTCTTTAATGGGAATCTAGAGGCTTGCATGTATCGTAGAAGCTGAAATGTTGAAGGCAGCAACGCCTATTGGGGCAAGCAAAAGGAGAGGGGAAAGGCCCTGGCTAGATGAAGAGGCAAATGAAGACTTTAAAATGTTAATGAGGAATGATTTACCAGTACCTGCATTCCCTTGTATAATAAGTCTCAGTGGAGGAAGGCTGGATCTATGCGTGAAGTGCTGAGTAATTATGTTGAAAGCTTGTTGTTGTTCTGGAGACAAGCCTGAAGTTGGAGGGTCAAATCTATCCACGAAGGAAGCTGAAATATGGTTTGCCTTATTATCTTCGATGAAAGTGGCACCAAGAGACTACAGAGCAAATGGAATATGATGTGCAATGCAATCGTGAAGGGTGTCAAATTCATGAAGTCCCAAAATTTGTAAGTTGTCAAGGAATGAAGTGTTACCGGGGTGGTGGCAAGCCAAAAGTTGCTAATCATACAGTTGCTCAACTGGAAGTGAGAGCTTGACCTCAGACTCAGTGTCACTGCCGGAGGTGTGGGATAGATTAGATTCACGCCGTGCAATATGCTAGGGCCGATAATTGTGTTTGAACAAGCTCTAATTAGAAATGGTTTGCTGAGGTGTTGAACCAATATCATTAGAAATGTTGTGGAAAGGTTTGTATAGAAGGAGCTCAGACCAACAAAAAATTTCAAAAGAGGGGGAGTCCTTATATGGAATGCATTGAAATTTGGGGAATACCCGAACAATAGCTGGTTGGGTATGACTTTTCCACCTATTGTGCTTGCGGTATTTGCTGTAACTCCAATCGTGTGCAACTTCAATGAGTGGAAGGATTTCCATGTATGAAGGTCAGACCCTGTATGCATCTAAAAGTAGGGATGTTTCTGCATCCACACACTCTGCTTCAACCAAAATTCTTAAGATTTTTCTGCCTACATTTAGCGTCACAAAAATGCGACTGCACATTACAAGTGGCAATTTGAGGAGCATGTGGCATGTTTCTTGTGTGCTAATGTCATGTTCAACCACACTCTCAGTTAACATTTTTTTTATGGCTAAATGTGCAGGAAGATCAGGATCTAAACTTCTCGACAATCTAGAAAGCATTTGGTGGTATGTTTCTGACCTTTGTTCCACTTTGGAAGCATACTTAGCAATGTATTTAAGGACAACATGGCAAGATAGAACAAGTTGACAATCGATATTGGCTCTCCATATGGATAACATTGCTGGATTGTGTGTGTTCAATCTATCATCATTCCTTGAAGGGAGGTATTTAACTGAAGCACTTTCATCAAAAAACAATAAAGAAGTGGCTCTATTCTCCCAGGGTGCGTTGTATCGACACTGGAGCTGGTTATTTTTTTCGAAGGCAAGTATTCTCGGAACACTTTGTGTGGCGTTGAACACGATTTATTAGCTCCTCCAAATCCTGTAATGGTGAAACTTCAAGAACTTGAGATGAAACTAATAGGAAAGGGTCATCTTGAATATTCCTGTGAAATTTTTTTGAGCGGACGGAAGCAGGGCACATATTCCACGTAGATATGTAGATATCAAAGTATTTTTTCACTCTATCGACAGATTCATTATTTGACCATTCGATGCGATCAACATCTGGAGCATCCAAAAGCCATAGAAAACCATGAACATGAGCTGAACCTCTATGTTGCCATTCATACTTGCAGTAAAGGAAGGTAAATCGATTTGTAATCAAGTAAGTGAACAGTATAGGGCATTGAATAATTTTACCTGTACTAGTAGTCTTTGGCACGAAGATCTTTCTGTAACACTTCCTCACGGAATATGGTGAATCTTTAATGTAAGAAAGCAATGACACGATGAGGGTGGTTAACAATGTTCATGGTCCTCCAGTGTTGTGTTGCATGGGTCTCAGTAGGAGACAAACCTAGCATGATGTTATGTAGGTCTGGAAATTTTGCGTCAGTTACACTTAGAGTGAAGAAGAGTGTAGGTGCCCCCAATTGTTCAATCATGTCAGAGACTTCCCCTCTGCTCTTTGACCAAAATGTTCATGTCCTGTGCAGGCTAGTTCCGAATCTCATTAAAATTTGTGGAAGGCAATCATCAAGAAAATCGTTCAGGCATTGCCGTAATTGGCCTATAGTAAGGGGGACACCATGTTCAAGGTTCAACCTCATGAATACTGCAGTTGTAGATTAGCTCCTATGTCTCATAATAAGGTTAATTAAGAAGTACCGAAACCTGGGGTGCGAGCCAAATCGATCATCATGGTACCGCATTAGGTGGAGGGCATATTCATGCATGGTTGTTTAAAAAATGTTGCACCAGTTGGAAACAAACATGGAAAAGCCATTGAGAAAAGGCCCTCTGTGGTGTATTCATTAATTGGCATTTTTTCAACTTCAGGCCAAGGCAGGTTACAGGGTGCAGCTTGGCCATTTGAAAGCAGGTACCCTATGATCAAATCCTCTTATGTGTCAGTGTTTGGGTCAGAAGGAACAAATGAGGATGTTTCCTTGGGATACTCGTAGGGGTTAGAAGGAGGGTTGTCAGTATCCTGCGGTTCAGATAAGTGAGAGCCTGGAAGGTCAATAGGAATAGAGTTAAGGGAGGAGGATATGTTTGTTGGTTCCTGTGGGAGAGAGGAAAGAGCCTTAGTGTCAATGAGAACATCCTTATAGTAGGGGTCATGGATAATTTTATATTGAAGCACCTCCTAAACATGGGACCTACTTACATTGATGTCATATTTTGTTTGTTGCATTCCAATCTTTTATACCAACAAGAGATCCAAATCTCCTAGCTGACGAGGAAGTTATTTGGCAATGGAAGAAATATTTTGTGGAAAACTTATTGTGTGCCCTAAATATTTTTATAATCCCCTGCGTACTTGTGTGACTTGCAAAACAAGATTAATGTGAGCAATCAACATTTCTTCGACTTGGGTTAAAGATTTGAGAATGCAAGGTTGCATGCCAGGATCCATGTTATTCCAAGATGAGAAGCGGTTTCCAGTTCTTTCAGAATTTCATCTAGTACATGTGTGCTTTCCTTTATGGAAGGTACCATGTAAGCATGGGTAGTTCTCAAGAAAAATTGAGCAGGTGTGAATGTATGATAAAAGATCAAGTCTCTGACGGAATCTACGCTAGGCATCCATCCAAGAAGGGCTCGCACGGAAAGTTTCGTGGAGCGGAATGGGGGGGGGGGTGGAATCTTGGGTGGGACTTCTGTGATGAGTTTGGGAGGAAGGGGATGGAAGTGTGGAAGGATGTGAAAGAGGCAGTTTGACAAGAGAAGGAGAAGCGAACGCATTCGGTACCGACCGATTTCCCATATGAAATGTGGAGGGTGAATTATTGGAAGGAGCAAAGTATTGGGTTGAAGAAGATGGAGGGTAGTGTAGGAATGGAGAGGGATGCAAATCGATGTTATGGGCATGATGAAGGAAAGGTCTGACACAAGTGGTGTGGTTAATGCCAAGAGGGAAAGGAGATGTTTTTGGTGCAGAGGGAAAAGTAGCAGGGGAAGACATGGAAGGGGGGAACCCAATAGATTGGAAAGGGGAAGAATTTTTCGGCATCTGTTGGAGCCGGTGATAGCGTTTATGATGGGAAGCATTGATTTCTTTTTTATGCAAGTCATAAATATATCTTCTTCTTTCTCATTGCTTTGGGGTAGGCATTGTGCATAAAACAATGACCTGCGTAAACCGCCAAAAAAAGGTGGCATAAGAGAAGATTCAAAGAGTACTAAAATATGTATGTGAATAAGAGGAAATGAATTCAAAAACATTTAGTAGATGATTATCTTGCTCTAAATGTTTTATATTTTAGTAGCTAAAGGCAATAAAGCAAAAGGATAACGATTTTTTTTTGCATATATTTTTAAGGAAGTAAAGGAAGAAATGCAAGTGTCTATATGGAGTTATTGATTAGGAAAAAGCATAAAGACATGTGTTCATTTATTTTTGTACATAGGTATTAAGAAGGAAGAAGGTAGAAACAAGCAAAAAGTTCATGTGAAACATAGGCAAACATTCAAGAAATGAATAAAGCGTGGCATAATGTAAGCATAAACTTTATATATATATATATATATATATATATATATATATATATATATATATATATATATATATATATATATATATATATACGTATTGGACCATACATTTGTATCAACTACAAAAAGGTGTCTCTGCGATATAGATGCGCATACAAAGCAATATTAACAAACATTAAATGGAAAACTGTGATAGTTATAGTCCATTAGAACATGTGGAGAAAATCATAGTAGAAATGTATCTGCGGACAAAACCATATTACAAAGGAAATAAGAGCAAACAATGAAGAAATTGAAATATAGGAAAGTGTTATGGTGGGCAGGAAGGGCAAAGTCAAGAAACCACTTTGGATTCCTCCATTTTAAGGGAGTCAAGTATGACACATTTCAGCTGTGTATTTCCACGAAAAGTTTCTTTCTTCACGGAGAGAGTGAATTTGTAGCCATGGCCAATAATCTAGTTTACAATTTCTGCTGTAGCCTCATCGTTTATGCACAATAGTTGGAGGTCTGTTACTACGACACCCATGATTGCTTCAGCAACTATGTCAAATGCTGTAACCAATTGTAGCTCTCCTGAGACATCTTACAAGTCTATACAGAGAGCATACCCGTAGTCGCACTGATGCTCATGAAAGTTACAACTTCCACAAAACCATGAGCCATTGTTTGCTGGTTTCAATTTCTTTTGGCATTGTTTGTCACCAATTGCAAGGGGCAAGCCATGTAGTAGATGTTATCCATTGCGATGTTTGTAATTGTAGCTATAAGCATAGCCCATTCATTGTTGATTGTATTGCCCATTTGAAGTATTTCTGTAATTGTTGCGACTGATTTTAAGCTTTGCGGAGGACCTAGAAATTTGTTTGTTACAGAGGGAGTATAATCATTGTAATTTTCAGAGGTAACCCAATCTTGTAGCATTTTAGTTTCAGGAATATGAGGATTGACAAACCATCTTGTGCTGGAGACAGTGTCTATGGAAATGCCATTGAAACTCGAAATGCGAGCCACTTTTACAGCCAATACTGGGAGTTGAGGAATAGAAAGGAGTTCCTCAAGTTCTTGGGCAAGATCCTGTAAATATTGGCCCCATAAAGTTATAGTAACACTAAATCTTGACATGTCCTTTAATTGCAAGCTTCTTTGTATAGTTTCACTGGAATCCTGCCTGCGAACAGTGGAGCAAGGAGAGATTGCTAAAACAATGCCAATAACATCAATGAAGGAACCAACAAGTTTTGCAGGTATATCTTTGATTTCTATGAAGTGAAAGTTATGCAAAGGTATTATGGCGTCATTGACAAGCAATAGAGAGACAGTGGAAGAAGCTTGTAGGAATATCTCAAATTCGTTGTAAAGGTGATTGTAACCTGATTTTGCATTCCCTATCCTTCCGTTTGCGATGGTGTATAACTTTCCAGCCTCAATTTCTCCAAAAAACTTCGCCGCAATTTCGTTGAAGCATGTAACGTGTATTTCCCCACCTTCATCATCCACAAAGTCAAAGGTGAAATATGAGCCGGTGCCATTTGCATTTGCATATTCCTTGAGAAATGTTTTCCCAAGGGCACGACCTTCAATAGACCACGTATGCAAGGTTGTATTTAGTGCACTTAGTTTTAGAGGAAACCTTGAACTACCAGGGAGGACAACTTTCTTTTGCGGAGGTGTTTGTGGGACCAAAGTTCTGTCATCTCCATGATTTATATCGGTATTTGATTTCTTTTCGTGAATGACATGGGTGGGAACAAGTGCGGGAGCACCAATTTTAGGATGTGTTTCTATCACAATTTCCATTTCGGAGACAAGAACAACCTTGCAAAGAAAACAAAAGATAAGGGAAAAAAATTTAGTGAATATAAAAGAAATGAAAATGGAGCATCCATGCAAAAAGGAAAATGGATGCATACAATTCATGTTTTAGCATTCTACAAAGGGTTTTGCACAGTCAGACAATGCTTCCATCTTTCAACCGACCATTTGCAACCTGGCCTGTAAACTTTGAGGGCAAAAGAGTTGTTTGAAAGTGCACACTGTCAGAGAGATGTACGTGATGTTGGAGCTCAGAGTTCAACGCAGATCGAAGGGGACAAATGTTGAGAAGTTGGACTATTGGTTCGATATCTGTACAACCCTCAATCAAAATAGAGATTCCACCATATGTCAAATATGCAACCATGATAAAGATTGTTTTCAAGACACAATGCGATTCTGCACAATAAGCTAAATCACATTACAATATTTATAAACCTTTTGGAAAGCAAAGTTAACAAAAACGTAAATGTTTACATCAAGGACTGGCAAAGAGAACAGGCATTGCCAGGTTGCGTGCAATGAGAACAAGTATATATGAGATCAAAAGGTACACATAGATCAATATTTATATAAACGATATAACACCGTTTTTGGCAAAAAAATTGTAATCTACGGGATATATTGTATTTTTTTTGGCACAATTCTATTTTTTTAAAAATTGAAGCTTCATAATACAAATGGCAGAATAGTTTTCAAAGCAAAGAGAATGGTTTAGAACTTCTATTATGGGACATCATTTGTCAAGCTGATGTTGGTCTATGAGATAGAGGAGATTTTTACTTAACTAGGTTTCTGCATGTTTTTAACTTCTAAGATTCGTAGAATGATCACAAGCATGTCAGTCCTGCAAAGAAAAACAAAGAAAAGGGAAAAAAAGTTAGTGAATATAAAAGATGTTTTTGCTATGGAAAATTCATGCTTTTTTTCCTTCTTTATCATTTGATGTGCACACCATCGAAGAGATTGCGATGTTTTTTTTCCTTCATCAATTATCAACAAACACATGAAAAAGCAATTTTACACAATAAGTATACTCGAAACTAGATGAAATGAAAAAAAACACCATTGCTAGGCTGTGTGCAATGAGAACAAGTATATATGAGATCAAAATACACATAGATCAATATTTATATAAATGATATAAACAAAAAAATTGTAATCTGCGGGATATATTGTATTTTTATTATTCTTTTTTTTTTTTAAATAAGCTTATAACACAGATGGCAGAATAGTTTTCAAAGGAAAGAGAATAGAATGGAATCAAAAGCTGATGTTGGTGACAACTTCTAAGATTCGTAGAATGATCACAAGCATGTCAGATGTTTTTGCTATGGAAAAATTATTTGATTTTTTTTTTCCTTCATTATTAAGGTAAGTATACTCGTATATAAAGATAAAACATATACATATAGCAAGGAGTTAAAGCCAGATAACCTTATGATTACGAAATGTGATGTGAAAGTATTGATTAGAAAACATTATATTATATTTCAAAAATTCGATCTTTAATATAAATATGTACTAGATTGTGAAAGATTATAAATGTCACATCAAATTCTATTTCAATCAAAATGGGACATTAGAGTATGTGGCTAATTATCTATAAATTCAAAATTAATGTACGTTGCGGGATAATACCCACGACCTATGGTGGCTCTTAAGCACATGAAAATGTAAATCAATTACGTGGAAAGCAAGGGATAAGAATGACTCGCTAGGAAAATACCAAGAGAGCAATATTACATTTCCTTCATTATTTTTAAAAATAGTTTATGGTGTATAATAATAATACTTGAAATGGGTTAAACCACCAACTTTAAGTTAATGACCATGAAATATTAATTACTATAACAAATTTAAAAAGAAAATAAAAATGACTAACGAGTTTACATCTCCTTCATTATGGTATTAAAAGTAGTGGGGCATTATAGTGCTCCAAATCAAAACCACCAATTGCTACATAAGTTTTAAGAAGAAAATAAAAAAATATAAAGAACAATTATGCATCTCGTTTATGATTCCATTAAAGTTAATGGTGATTATCTGGTAGGAAATAATATTGCTTCCATGACATAATAAAGGAAATATACCAACTAAACTAACCATCATATGTTCCTTATGTAGCATCTAGCAGTCTCATACTCAAATAATAAATCACACACAGTTGCTTTTCGAGAAATTATAACCTTCTACACTTGATTACTTTGCAAATAAGTGACTCTTATTCTAGGAGAAATGCTTAGTGAGTAGCAAACCTTCCACTAGATATTGATTTCTAAAGTTCATTTTTTACCACTAGAAAAAAATGTTTTGGAAATAGAACTTCCATAAACATAAAACATCATAATCTCTATTGGGAAGGCCTAGCAAAAACACGGAAGTAATTCAAGTTCAAAACCCAAAGGGCATGCTCCGCCAAAATAAAATTTAGATTTTAAAAAGGGACTTTTTAGAATTGAAGTTATTCCAAGTGCTCCATGCTTCATAAAAGGAGCTGATGGAGGGAGAGGCACTGGTTGTGACTTGCATGCTCCAAAGTTGGGTTCATGTGTTGATTATTGTAAGCATAATTTGGATTTCAAACTTTTACTTAACAATAGAGTATGCGGCCCTCATGAAATTTGCTAATAGGATTATAACGTCTATTGAATTAGCAGCCATCCTCAAACTAATTTGATTTTTTATATTCCATGCATCTATATTCCATAAAATAAGAAAAAAACCACGTTCTGATGTCACAATTGGCTGACTTTATTTTTCTCCAATGAGATAAATTTCAAAGGAAATTTTGTATGAAACAGTCTGCCAAAAGAAATTCAGATGATTTTTTTGATATTAATGGTCAGAATTCATGTACTAAGTTAGCAGGGATAGTTTGGAGTAATTTTGATTTTTTATTTTTATTTTTAATTTCTTTAATGTTTGACCCACATGGGTCTCCAGGTGCATCCCCAAAACACCTTTGACATTTAGCAAGAATAACCCAATGTTTCAGATGTGGTCGAGCTTGCCCTTCAGTGAAGTTATTTAGATGATACAAAATTTTTGACAAAACGTCTCAATGAAATGTGGCCTTCCACTAGGACATGATTGTAGTATATGTGGCTTCTTGATAGAGTCCTGGTGATCTCTCAACAAATACAATGAGAAGGTGTAGAGACAAACTCGGCAACCTTTTGTCAAAACAAGAGCTCCGAGACAAGGCATGGGTTCCATCAAAAAAATAATTAAACGTGGATTTTTATGATATGATGTCGTTGAGACTGCTGTGCTAGAAATGTATACAAAATCTGGTTACATACAAAAGACCCTTATATAGTTTACTAACAATGTGCTTTTATGGAAATAGGATATGCGCAAAATGTGATTCAGGGAAAATCCTTCAAGATTCTTAAGCAAATGGATATGCACAAAGTCTTCACATTCTCCTGCACTCCAGCCCAAAATGGAGTTACCGAAATTGCAGGACCGAATAAAGGTCGCATGTCTCTGGCCACTCAATTATCTATTTCCTTCAGTTTTAATAGAAAAATCACCCTTTGTCTCCCATCAGGTAAACCTTACACTTGGATAATTAACAATCCATCTTGTGAAGTGGGCATGTTCAAGTATCATATGTATTTTGTTTATATAGGATATGTTATAGCAGTTCAAAACTACGGTGGTTCAGAACACTAAGCGCTATTTACTCTCTAGTCAAAATCAAATTATTTTGTGCAGAGAAATCTCTATATGCACAACTTTTATCTCTATCAAATCTCTTGAGATTAAATGCTTCTCATATTAAACAGGGAAAGAAGGTAAAATATTTACAATCACTAATTTTTCCAAGCCAACAAGAGGTGTTTCATAGCATGAGACAAAGTTAACAGCCATGCTTGGGAATGAATTCCCATAGTAAATGCCTTTTAGCTAAATAACCCTAATTTGACCCAATAGCCAATCAAGTAGAAACCCCCTTACTGGAGATCCTGAGATCGTACATACCCTGTTGGAGAGCATATCAACCTTTAATTTTTTTTATTATAATATATAATTGGTTGCTTCTATATCATAACCGTTTTCTTCCAAGCCTTCGGGTGTGACTTTCAGACCCCTCTTCAGTGATATTTGGATCATTGATAGGTATATGGATTGCTTTCACTAATCTGGTCTGGAAGTTATACCGAAAGCATGAGTACTACTCAATATATTGACCTTTGGAAATAAAAAAAACAATAAACAATATAACATATAATTCATCTTAGTTTTACAAGCAGTGGGATGTAACCCTTGTTCCAATTGATACTTAACACAATAGTTGGAATAAAAAAGAAAAATCTGTCAACACTTGGTTACCCCCACAAAATTGCATTTTTCTTGATTTCTATCAAAAATCTACTGCTGATGAAAAATAATCCTAATTGCATTTGTCTTGGTTTCTATCAAAAACTTCAGCATCAGTCCATGATAATCCCCATTTCCTTTCTTTGTCGTTTCCTAGCTCAACTAAAGGGTTCATTTGTATGGAAAGCAAGCACAATTTCAAATTCCCATAGCGTAATAAAATACCATAAGACAACCCATATCATGGAAGACACCTTATAGTATTAAAATGCTTTTAAAAAACACTCAGAATTATGGTAACAAATAGTCGAAGAACAACGGTTCTGACACTTAAATATATCAAGCCAACATGGTTTTCTTTTTACTAATAGTCATTATGATTAGAAAGTACAAGAAATCAAACATGATCTCAAAATCCGATGAAAATGTTCCTTTTAATCACATGTTGACATCTACGGAACCATAAAATGTAAAAGAGGGAAAGGAATGCATGAAAAGAGAACCCTGTTATAGTAGTGAGTCAAGAAGTAGTTGGAGATGCATAAAAGTGAAGTCTTAAGCTTCCATCAAAGGGCTCTCAGCTCATCATAGAAGGCTAGTGACACAAAGCCAGTATAAATGTACATACTAAATTTGTTGATGTCTATGTTCCTAAAACTGTAGATTAAGAGAATTTGAAAGAATTGTAACTATATATAATTTACAAACAAAAATTGTTATTGCTAATGCACATTTTCTAAATCTGATTTTAAATGTGAAAATTGGGAGGCCTTATTTATCTTTTTGTTTTTGATTCACTTCAATCACCAAGTATTTCCATGTATAATTTTCTACTATTGAATTTTGTCTAAAACTGTAGATTCACCAAGTTCCTAAAACTGTTGCTCACTTGTGGTCCAGATGAGAGGAACCAGGGCAAAATTTCTAGAAAGAAAGAGCCTTGTCCTGTCAAAAATTTTGACCATAAAACTTTCAATATTTCCTACTTGATGACAGTATTAAGAAATTACTTTATTTACAGTGCCCAAAAAATTGGCACTCATAGCACATAGTACCCTGAGCTACAGATATAAGAGAAGCATATGCAGTTAATAAGATACAACCACAAGGTGGATAATATCATGATTGGAAAGCCAGTTAAATGAAAAACAAAAGAAAGTATGAAATTTATCTATCAAAAGGTTTTTTCACATTAGAAAGATTGACAAAATGCGTAATTGTACAACGAAGAAAGTCTCAAACTTAAGGAAGTAAGAGCTATCAAAAACATAACACAATGTTATTTTGATCGAACAACTGAAAGAGCACATAGTAGATGTTTTCACCATATAACTACCCACACTACTTTTATGTACAAAATTTTAATAGAGCACGCCCGTACTAGTTTTCATTTTTTCTTGACATCTCCCTTTTTTCGCTTGGTTAAATTAGCAATTTTTTTGCCTGATTTGGTTTTTTCCCTCCAGCATGTATTGTCTTTGCAGTTATCCCCATATTTTTTCAGTTTGTGGTTAGGTTCATATTATAGAGCATCTTCAGGATGATCATACGCAAGCCCAAATCCCCTTGAGTTGGGGCCCTTCGTACGGAACTTGGAAAGATAAAGAGGACAGAAAGGATGCAGGCGGAGACGTTCTCTAACCAATTCAGCGACCACAGGTTTTGCCGGTTTCGGTTGCCTACAATGGAGCACATTGATGACAAACTTTGTTCGGTTGAAAGCATCTTCTCATTCCAAGTGCGGAGTGGTGATTATCACACCATATGGAGGAAGAACAACTATATTTTGAGTCTTCATTGCTGCAACATCAAAAGTAATCCAAAGTAAAAGAAATGTAAAAAATCAATTCTATAGACGCCATGCAAACCTTGATAAGTTCCACGCTAGAAATGGAAGTCAAACACATTGTTTTTTTTGTTGTGGAGCACCAATAAGGAATCAAAGAAAAATATTGGGGTGTCGTTCATGTTTCGGCAGGCAAGCTTTAAAATCCTTGCCAGTGGACAGTCTAGTACCCAATAATGGGAGTTCCAATTTGGCATTCCAGGGGCAATATCCCCTCAGCACACACCGAAATCTTGCCATTGTCGAAGCCACTTGCCCCTTCATGCTGTGGTTGAAGATTGAAAGAAAAAAACAATAAATTCTTCATGCAACACATACAACAATAAGATGTTTTAAAATAAACAAATTCACCCATATACTTAAGAATCTTTAAAAATGTAGAAGGGAAAAATGCAAAAAAACAACACATAATCAATAACCAATTTTATAAACAATACGGAAGGGATTTTTTCATGCAATAAAGAAAAATAGGTTTATTTTGAGAAGAAGATTAAATTTCATGAACACAACAACTACATAAAGGCAAGTGAGACACTTCGTTCACAAAGAAGAATACCATATTCTAAGATCAATATTAAAGTTCATGAACATCACAATTATATCTTTGCATTAAACAACCAACAATGTGCATTGAATGGAATTGTGGAGTTCTGTAAACTAAAAGGAAATAACTATACATGAGAGTACACAAAGAAAGTAATGCAAAACAACAAGATCAGATCTGTAGAAGACAATGTTTATTTCTTAGATGGCTTATTCTCCTAACAGTTAAAGATATAATTTGGATAAATCAGTATAAAAGATAACCATAGCGAATATAGAAATTTTAAATTAAAGTAACTAGTCATGGAGTAAGCTTATAGATGATTGATATGATTCAGGAAGAACTTTTCCAGGTAATTCTGTTAATTTTGATCTGGATTGTAACTAAAGTATAAATCTATCTTGTTGAAGAATATGTCCAGGATTTAAAAAGCCTTCCCAATTAACCTATTGGACCTTTTTCATTGTGCTTTTTTACGATCACATGATAGTGAGTAGACTCTTTATGAAAATATTGCTTGTAGAATTTATGGGTCATAACAAAGCATTTCAGATCCATTTTAGTATTTTGTCTATATATGTATAGGGCGAAGGTTACTGGTATCTCTGAGCCAGCTTCCTGGAACCAATGCTATGAAGGTATCTCCCCACGTGCAATCCCTCAATCCCTATGGTCCCAAATCTCCAGTCACCCCATTATTACTTTAGAACCTCAACACCTCCGTAAGGTATCTTATATCATTGAGGTGCCCAATCGACTTCAACCTCCTCCACAATATTTGTTAGAAAGATATAGGGACATTAATGTTATACAAACCCCTAACATGTCCTATTATGACTCTTATGTTGGTTCCAGGTAATTTTTCAAGCGATAATGCTAAATAGGAAGCTATTCCAATTTAATATGATTGCATTAACCCTTTTTAATTCATTGCCTATTCTCTGATTATTTATTAAATGATAAAATGTGGGTTTGTACATTTTAAATTTCTATATTTTAGTAGTTTCTATATATTTAGGGGCACAGCTGGACTGTATCCACTAACCATCGTAGTAGAAAGTTGCAGGCAGCTCCCCAAGTATGATCCCCGTCCCAAATCTCTAGGAAACAGGATGTACAAAAGAGTTTACAAAACAACCTCCAATAAAAATTATACAACAATGCCCAATACATTTAACATCCTTGACAATAGTTTGAGGTAGATCATTGGTTTTCTCATTGATAATGGTTGGCCAATGTCAAAGATAAAGAGCCATTATGATTTCTATAGTACAAAAATGCATTATATTTGCCAGCAAAATGCTATGGAGAAACAGTATTATAATCGATTGCATCCACATAATTATTTCCTATGCTATCACATAGGAATGATTTAAAATTGTCCTGTCTATTTGAAGCTCAAAGGGGCATCATCTGGAACAACTCAACTAAATCGTATTTTGAAAGGGGTCTAGCTGGAGAGTTTGCAGTGCAAATCATAGGAAAAGGGGCCTACAAAGCATCCCAACCAAACTGATAGGAAAAAAGGGGCAGTTGGAAGTATTCTCCAAATTCTAGGAAAAAGGATGCACAGAAGAGTTTATAAAACAAAAACAATAAAAATTTACAAAATAGAATACATTTAACGTTTGAAAAGTTTGAGGTAATCATTGGTTTTCTCATTGATAATGGTTGGCCAATGTCAAATAAAGGCCATAGGTTACAGTATAGAAATGCATTACATTTGTGACATCACAGAAATAGATTACATTCATTGTAGCACAAAGATGCCTCTGTCACATAAATCTTTAAAATTGTTATGTCTATTTGAAGCTCGAAATAATACAAACAACTCAACAAAGGTATCTTGAGTCTAGCTAGAGAGTTTGTAGTGCCATCTTGAAAATGCGTACAAAGTATCCTAGCCAAACTTATGAACAGTCAAGTTTTGTGAAGATTTCATTCTCTCCACTAATTAGTGACCTATTTTTAGCAACTTAGAAAAGTTGTAGTAGCTCTTAGTTAAGACTCAATGGCTTTGCTCGTATTTCCTATTTTGAAACTTTGGGTTAAATCTATTTATGATAAAGTCATTTTTTAGTTCATGACTATGTGAGACACTAACTTGGCATATAAGAGCTCTCTTGTGGAAGAACACAATGGTATTTCTTCCTTCATTCACCATATATAGTGTTCAATTTTTGTAGTCCTAGGTTTCAACCCCATGATCGAGCTTGGGAGTAAAAATAAGGCATACCTACACCTTGAGTTCGATGTGTGAGTCAGTCATTAAAAAATTTAATAATGGTTGAATATAAAAGAATAGTAAGATGTCATGTTGACAGAAGTTCATCTTGAAAAGTATCATCTTGCTTTTCCAAAAAATGATTTCCAAAATGTATAAGAGTCTTCAGTATTATAGAAAGTATGGAGTTTCCAAAGATGGAATATATATGTTCAGATTCTAATGGGCTTTAGTCATATTAATTATATCTATGGTTCATAAATACATCTCATTTATTAGATAAAGCAGTACCTGGTGACTATTGTCAGCAAATATAGCAGTTAGATTACAAAATGACATTGTGACTTAAAAAAAGCTAATGATACCTAAAATTGTAGTCAGATTGTTTCTAACATAACTATACGAAAATATGTTTTTTTTAGGACTCTGGTGGAGGGGTTGCCATAGGTTGTTTCATGGATGGGCCATCATTCTATATGCAGGTCAATTCGATGTCTCAATACAAAAGTATACAAGAATTTATGCAAACTGTTTAACACATCTGACAAGTATCTCTAGATTTATGCACACAAAATAAAAAATTACTATTCTGGCAAACTGCAATCCATCTGTTTCTTTGTATAACAACTATTTTTTATATAAACAGATTCCATGCAAATGTTGTAAACAGATTTAATATTTCACACAAAATTAAAACAAATCAGGATGCGGCAGCAGGAACAAGCTAAATTTGTCAGAGGGAAATCTGTGAAGGGAAAAAAACCTGCTTCAAAGATGGATTAAACTGTCAATCATCATCGATAACTATACACATTATAGATGTAGAAGATGTAAAAAATAATTACCCTCTTCTATAAATCACGGTTGTGATGCTAGATGGCTTCCTCCAGTCACGCAATCTCCAACTCCAACAACACTCAGCAGGCAAAGAGAAATGGACTTCTCAGCTACAATGTTTGATCGCCACACACAAAGAACAATAAAAACAGGTTGTAAAAACACTCCTCATTACAAACTGCAAAACCCTTCTTGAAACCCTAAAAATGTCATGTCATTTTTCAATATCCCAAAACACCCACCAGTTGAAAAAAACCACGAGTTGAATCGCACATGGGTGACCATACTCGCTTGTTCATGGTGACGATGGAGGTGTGGCTTGTTTATGGTTGCATTACAATCCTTTGCTCCCGAAACCCTAAAAATGTCATGTCATTTTTTAATAACCCAAATCACCCACCAGTTGCAAAGAACCACGAATTGCATCGGATAGGGGCGACCATACTCACTTGTTCATGGTGACGATGGAGGCATGGCCGCCTACACAAAGGACTTGTTATCACCGAATCACAGCACCCCTGTGTTTATACAAGTGCATATACTTGAACTCATGGTGTGATTGGATAACATGGGTACTATCTCCAAGTTGTGGGACTTGCTACTTGAGATAGACCTCCAGAGAAAGCTGGTTCTTGCTCCTAAACTACCTGCCACAATCTACTCTAATGCAAGATAAGCTAACTGTTCTAATCTAAATTTCCAAGGGACCAGGGAGAGAGAATGCACAAAATGAAAGCCTACACTAAAGCGGTGATACACCAGAAAAGGAGGGTGTGAGAGTATTCTCCAAATGTGTGAAATACAGAAGCAAAGTGCACACTAGAAGAGGTGATGACAATTCTCCATAATCTAGCAAAATGCATTCACAATGATATTCCAAGCATACACAATGATAATGGATCCCTGCAAGAACATAAAAATAGACACAATATTCTTGTAGAAAGATTAAAGGGGCAAGAAGAATGCAAGAAAACACAGCAGGGGAAGATACATCCACAAACTGGTATTTTATTGCTTCATGATATGCACAGTTCAATCTATTACAAGATAAGGGCCTGGATCACCATGCAAGGAGTCCACTACAAGGGCCTGCAGCACATTGGCTTCACAAAGCAATTTTGACAGAGCTTTGCTACAAAGAACTCCCCCCTTTTACAATGAGCCCAACACTCCACTTTATAGAAAAAATGAGAAGGGGAAGAGAAGGGAAAATAGAAATCCTGAAATCTGTCCTTCAACCACCTGTAAGAGGCATTAAATTGAGTGAAATGATTATATATTACTTGCAAAATGCTCCCCATACTGTCCCATGTGCTACAACAGAGAAAGAATGATGACCATGCCTCTTAATTGCACTCCCAGCTACCAAATAAAACACTGTTCTGAACCCGGCCACGTTTTGTTAAAAATCTCAATCAATATCTCATCAAATCTATAATTTCTTGATTTCTATGCGTCGGGCTCGGAGCCATGATTCCAACGGTACCAAATTTGTGTGATTTCGTTGAGAAATGCAAAAGTTATGGCCTTCTGAGTGCAGGCAGCTATTTTGGGTCTGACAGGCGTTTTCTGTCATTTGACGGGAATGAGCATTAACTGACTGGAACCGAATATATTTTCTTCATTTAAATATACCTACCCTCATTAAAAATAATAAATCCAGTTTTTGTGGCGTAGAGGACGTCGTGCTCGTTCCAGAAAGTCCAATTTTATGAAAATCGGAGCTCGGAGTCAAAAGTTATGGCCGTTTGAAGTTTCCAGACCAAATGTTGACTTTTCTTCCTTGCTGTCGGCCGCTTCGGCTTTTCGCGTCCCACACGTCCCTTTGGCCCAGATGTCCCAGTACGAAAGTCCCCTGTTTCGGCCGAACCGGCCGGTTCGCGTACTTCGCGTACTCTTGTCCCACTTGTCCCGGACTGTTTGGGACAAATTTTCCCGATTCGCCCGGTTCGGCCAGTTCGTGTACTTTTGTCCCAACTGTCCTGGTGTGAAAGTTCTCATTTCAGCCGATCCGGCCGGTTCACGTACTTCGCATACTTTCGGCCCAACTGTTCCGGGCTGCCTTAAGTCTTTTCGGCCGACTTGCGTCCTCCGCATACTAATTGCCCAGATGTCCCAGACTGCCTGTTTCAACAGTTAGTCAATTTTCTCATTTTTCGGCCAGTTCAGATTTCCGCGTCCCGCGCGTCCCAACGTCCCGCTTGTCCCAAATGCTACGCAGACCGCCTAGCGGCCTTTCGGCCGGTTCATGCCCAGACGTCCCAACTGTCCCAAGGACCGCCTGGACTAGGACTTAGCCATTTTTTCGTGATTTTTTCTGGCCCGAGCTTGTTTTTGCGATTTTTTCACATTTTTAAAACTTGCTGGGTTTTCTTCTTGGACAGAAGAGTTAGAAAGAACCCGAGGGGACCCCAGAAACATGATTTTTTTCCTTGAATCAATATAATTGCTTGGGACTAAAGAATTTGATGCATGTTATCAAAATTACCTTGAGGGGAAAATTTTGGATAACAGGACTCCCGGCACATGTCCCACATTTATGAATGATGTTGCGTTACAATCCTTTTCTCTGGTCAATCCTTATCTTGGTCGCCACGTGTAGGGCGCTTAACAAGCTGTGCATCGTCAACCAATGCATCTAAACTGTTGTTGTCTCTCTCCGCGTCAGACGGGAGGAGGCCTTCTACCAGAGAACATGCCTTTCGGCATAAAAAGAAAATAGATATTTAGTGTTTCAAACAATGAATATATCCTCTTCATTAGTGGTATTGGGTTGAATAAGAAAAGTCATTAGTTTTACTAATTCACATATAAATAAATAGATTAATTTTTTTTTTACAACTACTTGCCTTATATTTCACTATATAAATGAACTTGAATTGAATGTTTAAATTAGGGTAGAACCAAAATATACAATTGCAATAATATATACTTATATAAATTTATATATTTATGTGTGTGTGTGTGTGTGTGTGTGTGTGTGTGTGTGTGTGTGTGTGTGTGTGTGTATAAAACTAAAAATCTTAATATTGACAAACTACATACTTAGTCGCACATCTTATATAAAATTTTAAAAGTTATACATTATAAACTGAATCTAAACATGGCTGCACATCTTATAAAGTAGAAGGCTTTATAAACAAGGCCATGATATGGCAAATCCTGCCGAAGATGGTGTTTTGTGTTGTGGGGGAGGGTTGTGGTCTATGTTTTTTGGGCGGGAATTTGTTTTATGGTGTGCGAACCCCGTGGATATTCGAGAAGATTTGTATTTGGTGAAGGAGCGTTTTATGTAGTCAAAGAAGTGAGCTCTTTTTCTGTAGCAGTTGTAGTCGGAGTGCTTGATTTGAGGTGCTCTTGTTGCGAGCTCAAAAATTTGTTGTTTGGAAAAGCAAATGCATGGGAGAGAACTTTTTTGTGTATATAGTTTGTGGGTTGGTTATGACACAAATTTACGAAATGTGCTTTGGTTATTTGTGGATTATGGTGGAACTAAAAGTATAATCTTGATGTAATGGGAGGATTATGTAGTGGCATTTGTTTTGTTCAAAGGAAATCAAATATCAAAATAAAAATGAATGGTAACAAATTTATGAGTGCTTGAATGAGGAGGGGAAACACAATGAATGTTTTGTCTACCTGACAAGTGCACAACGAGGTGTGACGTAGAGTGGAGAGTGGTGTAGGTAAAGAGAACATTCCATTTGTCATACCTGAAGAAGATAAATAGGGTAAAATGTCAAATTTTGACATGCCTTGCCACCTTTAGATGATGGACAAGTTATCAGGGCTTCAAAAAATATTAGAGGCATCAATATGATTTTTCACACAGTGGTTGGTTGTTTTGGCTAGTAATAATCATTAATAATCTGTTTAAAAATTGACTTTTGCACAGCGCAACAAGTATTTATCTTTAATGTTCTCAGAACATACCAGTAGAAATGAAGTGACATAGGAAAGTGCATTTGAGCTATCTTAGTGGAAGTGATCAAGTTAAAATATTGTGTATATTAAGAATTTTACTAGATTTAATTACAGTTTGGCTTACAAACTCTCCAAACCAGTGTGAATAAACTTACATATAATAATGATATTAAAAAATGAACTAGTTGAATATATCTTGTTAAAAAAATTAAATTATTTATATCGTTTAAAATGAAACAATTGTTTACTAAATGTGAAAAGCCACAACATGTTTCCACTCCAATGTACTATCGGTGGAGCAACATTTGTGAAAGAAAAATGCATTCATCCCCAAACATGTAGTTAGAGTAAAATTAGCAAGATAAATAATGTTTTCCCTACCGCAACTATCCATTAATTTATAAACACAAGTGGTAAACTGGGCCGCCATGCCAAGCATATTTATGGGAAGGTCCAATGTTCCAGCCCTAACTGCAACAATGAAACACCCCTAAAAATGCATTTTCCATAATTGGGAGCAAAAATGTTGCTTACAGTAGCAGTCTGTTTATTTACCATTTCTTTTTGACAGATTTTGACAGTAGTCAATATAAATACAGTATGGGCATATATTTAGGATTTACGTGTACAACGATGAAGCAGTAAAACGCATCGCTTGTATTGTCCAGGTAAGTGGTCCGCTTTCTTTTGCAAGTCCATAGCACAGCATGCCTATAAGTCCTGAAGAAACCTAGAATACCGTTGATGACCATGGAAAAATTAGCAAGCTTCTTCTTCTTCTTTTAGTCTTTACTGCTTCAATCTCTTGGACTCCTCTTCATTTTCCTTGATAAAGCCCAATGGTAGTAAGTAAATTAGAAACATAAAAAAAATAGACACAAACACTAATATTATATGCTGCATATTAATGTAAAATACCATTTCAAGCATTTGGCACCCTTTCTCTTCCTTGCGCCTCTCAATCAAAACTTTGTGAGCAAGAAGCTTCTAGTGCTCTCTCTCTATTGTCTCAAGTAAGAGGGGTATATGCAGAGTCAGTTTTATTGCTTTCTCAATGGTTTGGGGTTGTATGAGACTTCTAACCTTATTTAAACACTTTGCAAGAATAGTCAAATGATTTGGAATTAGTTTGACTCAAGGTCCTGCACAAACAATCCATGGAGTAGCTTACATTAATGTTCAATATTAAAATATCCAAATCATTGAAGTAATATCTTCAAATAAACAAGGTATATAGAAACCAGCATTGTGTTTTTCTTCCTCACTGCTAAAATGTACAATACCCTTTAAATGGTCAATCTTCATCTGCACAAGATTGTACTTAACAACATCCACGCTAAACTTTTCAACAATACTGAAGGCAAAAAAGGGCATCATCTTTGTTGTGACTCAAATTTTCATAGTTTGATACACTTGAGATACGTGAAACATGTGTGTGCCAACAATAAAAGTTAATAATACATCTGGAAAGTTAATATAAAAAATTTGGTTTGATTTTTAAAAAGATATCCTCCATGACACAATAACAAGATTAATGCTACACATATGATGAACAAGTGAATTAAATGCATAAAGTAAGAAATAAGTGACGGAGTGACTGAACATGCAAAAAGAAAAAAGAAAACCACATCACATGTTGCAACACCCTCACTGTGGTTAGCCTTTCCAAAGAAGGAATATATTGTTCCAATTGTACTTCAGGAACAAGAGAAGCTGAGGATAATTTTTCGCTAAGATTAGAGAGCTTTCCCAGAAGAGGTTGAGCTTTTTCAGCAAGATCCAATGGGTGGAAATCATTTTCCAATAGATAATACAGATCCTTAACTTCTTGCGGGACATAATTCATCACACCTTTAGACACCTAACATGAAAAAAAGGAGAAAACAACTTAGTACATACCACAAACTCATTCTTTGCATCCAAACAAACTTTGACCTATGTGTAGAAAATAAGATTTTTTAATAGATAATGAGCATGTAAAATGTAAACTTAATTGTGATGGAAGGTTGTGTCAGAAGATTCATAAGAGACAATTCCTATTCATAACAGCTATACAACTTTGAACTCTAGGTAAATTACATATGGAAGATCACCCATCTTCTTGGCATGCAACATTCAATTCAAGTGATATCAAACAGATGTTGTAATATTTAAAATGGAGTGTGGAACATAACATATGATTCAATAAAGTTAATGTATATTATAGGTTAATTGGACAATTTTTTAGAGTAAACAGCTAAACTTTAGTAATTTCTAATATTTTTATCTTACCAAATCTGAAAGAGTTTCCGAGCATGACAACTCTAAAATGAATTATCATAAAGTGTTAGACAACAAGAAGGATAATCAATTGATGCAAAACATCTAGTATACAATAAATACTCCTTACAAAGAAAATAACTAAATAAAATGATACAAATGTATAATCTAGATAGAACCATGGATGTAGCCCAGCACTTCCCGGGCATCCCTTTTGGGATCCAAACTAAATCCAAGAAGGCCAGCCATCTTTAAGGTCCTTTCCTTTTCATTCTCGATTTCAAAATGAGGAGGGCATGGCAGAAATAGTAGCTAATAGTACAAATGATGTCATCAACTGCAAGTCCTTCTAGGTTAGGTTCGTATTGTAGCTTTTTTAGAGGACATAAAGCTTGTACCCAAAAATGGATGCATTGAATTTTAACA
This sequence comes from Taxus chinensis, assembly GCA_019776745.2. Taxonomy (NCBI): domain Eukaryota; kingdom Viridiplantae; phylum Streptophyta; class Pinopsida; order Cupressales; family Taxaceae; genus Taxus; species Taxus chinensis. The sequence continues at coordinate 214,468,492 of CM034146.1, forward strand.
TGGAAACATTCTGCAGGAAGCCCAATATGACATGTACCATACCAAGTAACAAATATATCAAGGAACTCATAGTATATCCTCTGTAGCACAAGTAATTCTCAAGGGGATTGCATGAGTATAGATCATTCATATTTAAGACGATTTCTTACAATAAAATAGTCCACAAAAATGATGCCTCCTATAGGACCTAGCAAAGCAGAATAACCAATCAACCAAGTGTAAATGAAACTTTTACATATGCACAGATCAAATACAAGAAAGAAAAAAATGTTTACAACCCCATTCCCTCTATAGGTATTACAAATGGCCAAGTCATATTTGAAAAGTTAATATGTTATGAACTAAAACTTCATCAAGGTCATGAGTTGATATTCACTGCCAATACAAATAAGAGCAAGGAAAGGGATGCAACATTGTAACAATTTGGCTCACATATTTTTCCCAAGCTCCTTGACAATAAATGATAGTAAAACCAGTATCCTGTTTTATAGATCAATCATCATTTACATCATTGGGGTCTATTTCATCATAAATATTGCCCCCAAAATTAAGTTCAATCGCTGTTAAAATAGAAGAGCGGTGTAGACCATCAGAATTATGGGACTAAACTTAATAAGAAAACATTGGTTCCACTCTTATTCTCACATAATCCAGTTCACCATTTTGGCACAAGAATTGGTCCTTCACAATGAATTTAAAACATAAGAGGAAGAACAAAACTCCCACATGATGCCAACTTTACTCATGAGCCCAAAGTGGGTGATTCATGAATGATTTTCTGAATCAACTACAAATACAATTCGTGAATACTATATTAGATATAGATTGAAAATGTATCATCTGACTAGACAAAAGAAAACTGAAAAACCAGAAGAATCCAAATAGAAAATGTGTTCTAGTTAAGACAACAAGAAATTTATTATGTCTAAAAAGACTGGAAAATAAAAAGTACCTTTTCAGATTCTCCACCAAAAAAAAAACTCACAACAAAATAGAACTTTATGTGCTCTATTACTATATTAGAAATATGTATATCATAGAAATAAATCACCTAGATTAAAAAATAAATGAATTAATCTCCTAGAGTCGTGTACAAGACAGATCAAAATCTTCTGTTGCAATTTACACAATCCATGAACTCAGAGTCCTCTTAGTCTCAACATTGCTCACAAATGCCAATTTATACATACTACATATGTTTAACACAAAATTCTCATTCAATGTAAGAATAGGCACCCTCTCAAGGGAATTCTATAGCACCTTAATGGATCTAAGAAAATATCTAGAAACAAATTCACCAAAATCCTCGTCTAAATTATTTGAGCAATGAACACGATGATTAGTCTCTCAATCCTTTCCCACAAGAAGAGTGCCTGTAGGATTTATAGCACCAATCTCAACACATATGGGTTCATCCAATTTCAATGACTCAAATGCAGCAACCCCTTCAATGTCAACCAAATGCTGCGGAATTTGTGTACTACTAGCAAAATCCATACTGTCAGAAACCACACCCACATGCCGAATTGGGGAAGTAGGGACAAAATCCAAACCCCTAGAATACCCACACTCATTTATCCTGACTAGATCCAAAACCACGCCCCCCTCCTCTGCAGATGAATATGTAAAGGGAAAAGGAACGGAAGATGAAATTACTTTCGGCATATTTTCTAGGGTTTTGGGCCCTTTTCCAATGGTTTATACGGTTTCAGGCCCTTTTTCTAGAAACTCTAGGGTTTCGAGGAATTTTTGTGGGACTTCTATAGTTTCAGGGATTTTTTCTAGAGTTTTTAAGCCTGATCACAGTGAAGGATTATCAGAGGTTTCGACCAAATGGGTATCTGCTTTATCCACAGATTTTTTCAAGTTAATCTTATTTTCAACAAATTCGAACAACCCAAACAAGCGATTAAGGGTTTCCTACCTGCGACCGAGCCTATTTTGCATCTCAATGTGTAACCACCTTAAGGAAAAGGGAATCATAGAGCCAAACATACCCTCATAAAAATAGACATGAGATTCGGACCTGTGCTTAGGATCTTCAAAATATCTGAGGATGTCCAATTCATTTGAGGCTTCTCCGTACGTTTTGAGCTTGGCGAGGGTGAGCGCATTGTAGGCTAGGTATATGAAATGCTCACGGGGACTTTGCAGGAGGGAGAACTTGCGGGCTTGTGTAAATTTTCTGAGAATTTTGTGCCATGAGACCTGTGATGTCCTAGCAGAAGTCGTTTAGAGATGAATAATTTGGGGGCTGGTGGAGCGGATCCGGGTGAAACTGGCAAGATTAGCGGTGAGACTGCGAGGGTGTATCCACCAGAAGCTATGGCAATAGATTATAACCTGTTGTGCTCTTCAGACCACTATTTCTTCCTCCGGGTCCATGAAAATACGGTAGTGTGAACTTGACGTGCTCAAACCAAAAACCATACCCTGCCTCGAGCCACACAAAACCGTCCAAACTTACAGCGTGCATAGTAAAGGTATTTAATGACCAGGACAACATCTCATTTCCCCTCTATAGTGTAAATAAAGGGAATGACCAATAGAATCCTGTCAAACAAAAAAATTTAAAGGATGAAACTTTAGTCCAAGCCACTTAAAAACAAATGGAAAAATCTGATTGGACAAAATGCAAATGACTAATTGTAATTGTGAAGACAATATCCATGCCTTCGGTAGGATAATAAAAGAATGTGTACATTGGGGGCGTGGCCTATGGTGGAATGAATAGTGGGTTGGGTGGGGCAGCACCCCACCCATACTAATTTAAACCCCAAAACAATGCAATGCAGCTGTCGTTTACTTCAAGCCCCACACACACACACACACACACACACACACACACACACACACATTTGAATTAAAAAAACACATTTTTATCAGGTCATAACCAGGCCGCTGCCTTAACTCGATTAAGGTATTTTTTTAAAAATATAATCAAATCAAAAGCTTGTGTGTGTGTGTGTGTACTTAAACCCTTCATCCTGTGTATATACCAATTTAAACTAGAAATTAAAAAAGGGAAAATAATGCCCATACCCAAATAGGGTAAACAAAATATATATAAACTAAAACAATAAAAAATCAAATACAATCAAACCTTAGGAGAGGGATGCAAAATAACTCCCCAGATTTGTGTATCAATCCAAAAATAGTGAACAACCTTCCATGGCCTCCATGGTCTCCATGCTCCCAACAAAATGGAACAAATGAATGAATTTAGGGTAAAAGAAAGAATAAGAATACCTCATAAGGATTTTTAGGGCATTTCTAATCCAAAGGCCCAAAATGATTTAATCTAATGGATGATATTCCCCCCTACAACTTTAAGTGATGTGATTTTGTGGGAATGGAAAATTAATTAAAGTGGTATGGGTGATATGTGAATGGGGCCACTTAAGGGTAATAGAGTGTTATGATTAAATTGTGACCTTTATTGCTATAGATAAATAATCTTGGAGTTTTGCAAGGGTTCATTAAATTAAGTAATTATAAAAAGGGTAATTTGGTTAATAGATCACAAGGGTTAATGATTGGAATGAAGTAATAATAATTTAATCGTTAATTTATTTACGAAAACCTTATGAATATGTTGAATTAATTAATCGTGAAATATTTAAACCTAGTTGGTGGTTATATTGTTGCAACTCTTTTAAACAATTTTTTTAAAAAAGAAATCCATCAACAACAAGAGGAATTGATGGTTCTACTTATCAAAAAAGGTAGGCGGACATAGGTAGAGGGGAAGGCCTACAAAGGTTAACTCCAAAAATATATAAATAAGAAGAAATTTCTCAGTATCTTCAGAAAATTGAAAGAATGAAACTCGTACAACTACATATGACTAGACAAAGAACCAATTTTCTTCTTTGTATTGCATTGCCAATAATTTTTGGCTACTCAAGTTCGTTGAAAAAAGTAATTTACCTAATTTTTTTGTTTCACATACAGGGCACATAGAGAATGAAGTATCTATTACACACACAAGAAGATGAAGAGGAAGGAAATAGACTCAAATCCAAATTGTTAGCTTCAATTATAAAACATTCATGATTAAACCTAATGAATTTAATCATTACATAAACGAGTACATCTATATGAAATATACAGAGAGATATCAATATTGATATTATCATCTTAAATTTTTCACATACCAAGTGACTAATAATTTCATTACATTTTCTACCAAATTATTTTTGATTAGTGAAGAATGGTATTGATCTATCTACATCATGTTATCAGACTTGAGAAAATATTTTTGTTTAAAAAATATGCTTCAAACTCTTATTTCAATAAAAACTTAATTATATGTGATGATTAAATAGGTGTCAAATTTAAGATTAAAATTTCATAATGAAGGTCAAATGGATGCCAAATTTAAATTCACATTTCTATAACATCTCTTTACATAATACATCTATATAAAATATTTATTAAAAAAATCTATTGTTTCCAATATGGGTATGTTAGTATTTGTTAATAAGTAGAGAAATATTGAACTTCTTTAACTTATTTATCATTGGAAAAACTCGGAGTTTCATGATTGGTGGTCAAAACAACATGGCATAAAGATTAAAAAATATAATTATAAATTTTAAATTGAATTGTCTCTACCTAAGGTATTATCAATTTACTTTACAGACGTCGCTTGCCCGCTGATTTGAAATGGTAAACGCGACAAATACCGGGGCAGATGAAAGGATATCCACATTCAGATAGACAAATAAAATCCCCAACCTTTCATTCTGATGCAGAGGCATTGCAGTTGCAAAGACGATGAGAAAGAAGAAGAAAATGTCAGATAAACGTGAGTTGTGGGTAGTGGAGGACGTGGGTAGCCATATCAAACTATACAACGATGGATCAATTGTCCGAGGAGAGGATCCACCTTTACCTCTGCCCAAACATGATTACAACTTTGTGCCCTTCAAAGACATCGTTTTTGACCATAAACTTGGATTGTATACCTTCCACCCATAACCGAAACCAAGGTGCCAGTACTTATTTACTTTAGGGAGGTGGATTTTTCTTCCTTACTCTGGAAACTTCCATCGTCCACGACATGTGCCAGAAGTGGGCAGTAACGCTGTGAGTCATCATTGTTTCTGTTAATTACAAGTTGGCTCCTGAGCACCACCTTCCCTCCGCCTACCACAATGCCATCGCTGCACTGCACTGGATTGATTCCATGAAAACAAAGAGCGGCGGCGGCGGAGAAGTGTCACGTCCACATTTTTCACGCACAAAACCCAAGATAAATCCCAATAATTAAATAGGAAAATTTTGGAATATATATATATTTGTTTGTTTAAAAAGGGGTTTACATCCAGATTACTAACAACTAGATTAAATATTTCTTGTTTAATAAGTCCCACATAACTGAAAAGTTATGTCGTAGCATTAAATTAATAATTAAATACCTATTAATTCCATTCCAAATCACTTCGGGTTTAAATCCACTTCTTAGAGTTTCATGTTATTTTTCCATTTAATTAACTCTTGGCCAATCATTGATTTAAGTTACTCCTTTTCCTCATTTAAATTATTTAATTTAATCTTTATAGATTCTAATGTTCATTTATTTACTTAACAACCTAAGGCTAAGGTAACAACTTATCCTAACCATCATACTTGAGTTCCCATTCAACCCCTTTACCTCTTATAAGTCCCTTTATTTAATTTTTTTCATTCCCACAAATTTATTTAATTCATCACTTAAAATTGTAGATGTGAATTCTCATCCATTAGATTAAATTTATCTAAGGCCATTGGATCACAACGTTAGGCTAACCATCAAGTGGACCCATTTACAAATTATTTATGACATTCTAATTTTATTCTTTTTTCCCTTACAAAATATCTCTCACCTTATTTTTGCTAGGATTGAAGTCCCTAGCCTTAGGAGTGATTGATTGAGAGCCCTATGGAATATTAGTTGTATTCATTTTTACGGTCGATAGCACTCAATTTATGAGGTATATCGTATTCATTCTGTATTTACCCTATTGTTCTCAGATATCACTTTCCCTAGGTTTGAGAGTAAAGAGGAGGATGGAGGCTTTGCCAGGTTTTTTTATTTTTTTGTTTGTATACACACATTCTGGTTAAAGCTATATTTCATTTGCATCCCTATCCTTGGGTAAATGCGAAGATTATCATTTGCCACTTTGTGTATTATTATTATCGTATTATTATTTTGAAGTATATACCCTAATCTAGGGTCTCACAGGGCACACACACACACACACACACACACACACACGTGTGTGTGTGTATTCCCACTATATATATAGCATGAGGGTGTGTGTGTGTGTGTGTGTGTGTGTGTAATGTGTGTAAATGTGTATGTGTTAACAATAACCAATTTTAAAAATGCATAATTATACTATATACGGTTGAGTTAAAAATAAGCTGCAGAGTGCATTATGGGGCCACAGCCTATGTATTTACCTCATGATTTAATAAATGCAATGGGGGGGGCGCCAAACCCCCTCCCCACCCCATATAATAGTATATGGATTGGAGGTGGGGGCAGTGCCCCCCTCCACCACCCCCCCTCCCGCCACCCCAATCTCATTTTATTTAATATTAGCCACACAGTGGCTGTGACCATTCCAATCAACCACAATCACTTAATTTTTTTATATTAAATATATTATAATATATATAATACATATCGACATATGGCCTCTCAATATTGTGTGTGTAATGTGTGTAATGTAGTAGTGTGTGTGTGTGTGTGTGAATGTGTGTGTGTGTGTGTGTGTGTGTGTGTGTGTGTGTGTGTGTGTGTGTGTGTGTGTGTAAGTGTGTTCCATGTCTAATGTCTGTGTGTTCCATTGTTATATAAGTTTTTCTACTTTAGTTGTAAATATAATTTACATAGAAGTATAAATTTATATAATGTATAGGTATTTATAGGCAACTAGATGTAGATTTTGAGTTTTTCTATCTATTCAAAAAAATGTGATAAAGCTAATACTAAGGGCTCATTTATTTTAACCCAAAGTACGTAAAGAGGAAAAATATTTCGTGATTGATTTGAAATACTAAATATAGACACTTTCTCTTGCTACAAAGTCAAACTTGACTATGAAATTAACTCAATTCATTCCTATCATTTCATATTCGTTTCAATATGCTAGATTTATTACAATAAATAAGTGAAACATATTCCTTTCTTTCACATTTAACACAAATGACATCCATTTTAGAAGAGAAAATGAAAAGTATACATTCCATGTATAGAACACTAATCCTTGTAAAATGAAATTCCATATTACACTCCTTGAGTTAAGATATTTAGATTACGAAATACAAGTTTTTTCCCATTCCAAATAAGGATGGTTTGTCCCATTAATAAATCAAATACACTTTTGATCTAAATTTTCAAATTTGAAGAGAAGTATCTAATAGAAAAATCCATTAAAAACTTCAAATGCCACTTTTTCCAACATGTATACACCTCTTGAATAAACCAATACAAATTTGTTCTACAAAAATACATTTACAAGAAGTTGGAACTTTTAAAATGCAAGTTACAAGCCCTCCACTTAGGTGGAGACAACATGACAAAAATTTACAAAAGTAACTATTTCTTCAAGTCCCTTGATCTTCCACAAAACAACTCTTCCAAGATGACAACTTGAGCTCCTCCATTTCTCCAAAATCCCAACACAACAACAAAATAAGGGGAGTAGGAAATGCTCTCCACCTAGCCAATAATCAAATGAGAAGGATAATCCTTCCTCCTCATTAGCCCCTGAGCCCCCAAAATGAATTAATAAGAGGTATAAGGAAACCAATGAAGCTTTTACATGGCTTCCACAAAAACCATTCAAACAAACTTTCAACACCATAAGTATAATACAAAAACCACAACAAACATACAATTTTCCCAAACACAAAGGCTTCCAATCCAAGCCAAGGGAGAGAAGAAACATGGGGAATCACTTATGCCTCCCAATGGGATTAGGTGCCCACCTTAAAAGCCTCCAAAATCCCCAAATCACATACCAAAAAGACTCTTATGCCTCCCTCAATAAACATAACAAGATAAATAAGAAATCTTTCTTATTATCACAAGGTGGACACCCAACCCAAAACCCCCTCCAAATGTAAAACATAAACTCTTATCCTTCCCTCAATAGATCCCCATTTTCTTTCTCCTAAACAACCTTAAGACCATTATACTCCCCAAACCAAAACATACAACATACATTCATTTACAACCATTTGTACAAAAAATAGAAATAATAAGACATGGGTGAAGTCCCTACCTTGCTATTGCAAGAGTAACCAATCCACAAGCTCCAAGCTTTTTCAAGTCCAAACAAGCACAAACCAATCTTCCAAGCTTCAAACAAAGGCTCCTAAAAGCAAGCTCCACCAAAAATGCAAGAGTCCAAATAAAACTTGTAACCCCAAAACCATCCAATAAACTTGAATAAATAGAAAAGGAGAAGGGGAGGGTGAGGTGGCTCCATGTAAGATACCACATCACTTATCCTTAACTCCACATCACATGGTAAAACACCAAATTCAAAACTAATAAATTGGTGGGTGAGAAAATACAAGTACTCTTCCACACACAAACCCAAAGACATACTCCAAAGGACAAAATTAAAATCTTTAGTAAGAGGGTGCAATTAATTGCCTCTTTTCTCCCCCAAAACACATAATGAAGCCTAAAATAAGCCCCTCCCATCATAGATATAGTTAGTGGGTGGCCTTAAGAGGTGTGGGACAAGCTTAACTTGTCCCACAAGCCTCCAAAAATAGCCTTTAAGCCAAAATATGAGTTTGACATGCAAGGTTGAGTACACAACACTCAAAACCAATAAAATCCATTCAAATCCATAATAAAATCAAGGACAACCTACCACAATTTAATACCCCTTTGGTCACATCCAATTTACAATAACTAACAAGATTAATTAGCTTAAATAAGGGTATATTAACTAACAAAATAAAGTGAATCACATTACTATATTAAATCACATACTCACATAATAATAAAAACAAAAAGGAAAAACAACACGTTTACCCAAGGTCACATTTGAGGCCACCCCCCAATGGGAACCTCTTAACAATTTATCAACAACATAACAGCATACTCAAAACACAAGTTGCCAAGGATACCTGTTGCCAATACCCAAAATTCCTTTAATGTTGGTCTCCTATCCCCTTTTATTTGTTGTGTTATAATTTCCTATAAAATCAAAACAATGCCTCTCTGGCCTCGTGGCCATATCAATGACATCAAAACAATAAACGTACATATACATATCAATTCACATAATTAAAAACATAACTAAATCATCACTAAAATCAAGAAATTTCACCAATTGTTCACAATTTAAAATATTTCAATTCTACCATTTCATCAATTAACAATAAGATCACAAAACTAACTAGACCATCTAACAAAATCTGTATATCAAAATCCAATGTGTCAGTACATATATAAAGTAGTAATTATAGGTCATCATCAAATACTGATATGTCAAGCCATGCATGTAATCCATCATATAAGTCACATCATGTAAAACGTCTAAAACATCCATATTGTTTATCAAATAGGATAATCAAACATACTAATGTCCATCTATCAATGTCTAATGATCAAATACGATAACAAAGTCCAAGTCTCCAATCCAAACTAAGCAAAATCCTAGTAAGATCAATGTCGAAGAGGAGTCGGCACTACAAGAAGCAGAAGCCGCAGCAGAGGTGGATCGGTTCCATTCCCACGCCAAATTTTCCAATGTGTTTATGACAGGCAAAAGAGTAGGAGGGAAGATTGCGCACAAGTGGGCATCTAGGTGGCGAGCGGTGACTATGTGGAAATCCAAGTGAAGGGAATGATTTTGATGTACCCTTATTTCGGCGGGGAAGAGCGGACGACATCAGAAAGTCTGAAGTCTCTGGTGTTTAATCTGAAACAGTCAGATGTCATGTGGAGGCTTTCCCTGTTGTCTGAAAGTAAAAGGGACCATCCATTTTGCAATCCGGTGGGGGAATCCGCACGCAGTATTTCTTCTAATGTTCTTCCACCCATGATGTTTTTTTGTTTGAGGTCACGATATATTGAAAGATAAAGTGCTGTAGTACTGCGAGTTTCTAAAGGGATGTGGGAAACAGGGTCAATTGCACATTTTTGAGCATGAATATCACGGCTTCAGTGCCCTGAAAATGGAGAAATCCCTCTGATTTCTTAGAATTCATCAAAATAAAACACTAACAGTCATCCAAATGAAACACTAACAGTCATCCAAATGGGCTTCTCGATGACATCAATTGCATACAAAATATTTGTTTGAGGTCGATAGATAATGTTTTTGTTTTTGTTTTTGTTTTCAAGAATAGTTGTTTTTATCTTGTTTGAAGTGGAATAAGATGGAATGGAGAAAGAAGCTAAATTCAATAGAAGTACCTATGTCAAACCTACTAGCGATATATAATGTGAATCTATAGAGGAGATATGCAAATCCTAGAGGATATTATGGATTCTGAAATTAAAAACTCTATAAATAAAGAAGTGGGTTAATCAAAATCTAATGTAAAGATTAGTTTTTATTCTACTTAAGTATATTACTGAAATAAGAATAAATTATAATAAATAATAGTAAACATTTAATTTTTTAATCATACTCGGTAAATTTACATTCGTGTTGATGAGTTAATTAGGAATGTAAAAATTAGGGTTATAGAGGATTGAAGTAATATTTTGTTGAAATGAAGTGCCATTGAGATGAAAGTGTGCAAGAGGGTTGTGTAACTGTCTTGAAATTTTGGGGGTTTGGAACTACAAGCATGACAAAGTCGTATGTCTTTGACAAAGTCACTCAAGAAACTTTTTCTTGAATGAACATATTTTTCTTATGTAATTCTTATATGAATAATGGCTTTTGCACAATCTTCGTTTTTATTTTAGGAGTGGTATCATTCACATGTATGATTGATATAAAGCTTTTTCTTTATTGAACCATAATCTTCTCCTTTTCTTGAAAACCCGAAAAAAAGGGTTAGTCACAAATACAAGTTATGACCATTTACCCACAATGTTATCCACAAAATAATTTTTTGTGAGAAAATTATGAATCAGTTGCATTAATAGTTGTGTAGTATCCATAAATTGTAACAATCCTACACAACTAAAATTTTGATTGTGTATTATTAAAATATAAAATATTTATATTATGGACAAACTAGTATATCACTTAAAATTAGTTATCAATAATATACATGTACACTAATAAAATATAGTGAACTCTATACTACTATCATTTAAATTTTCAATAATGAATAATTTAAAATTAAATGAACCAAGAATTTTGTACATCAACCCAAGTTTTAAAATTATTTATTGGGTAATCCATATAATAAACGAAAAACTAGCTGCAATTTTACAAATTAAAATTTACTATTTCCAGTAGTCAATGACTCCATGAAGCCCAAATTGTGATAATTCCCGGTAGTCAATGACTCCTTGCAACCCAAATTGTGATAAATTCACATTAATGATAGTTACAAACACTAATCATGCACAATTTATATTGCATAACATTTTTGTCAATAATGTAGTTCTTGCAAAATAAAATTGTAGATAAATTGTATTACACACTGATACCATATCATTTATTATGTGAAAACTAATTTACACCAACAATGATTGTAGATAATACACACTATAAAAAATGTTAGATAATTAACAATTTTAAAACTAAAAAATTGGAATTTTATTAATCTTGAAAGATTAATTTATAATTATTAAACTAATACAAATATTTTCAATCTATCAACATTTTTCAAAATATGAAAAATGTCAATAGATACAAATTTTAAGAATCTTATCTTAGATTTTATGTATATCACATTAATTAATAAATTCATTACAATCTTTGAAAATTTTAGTACTAAATATTGACAAATAACATCAATCAAAATGCACCAGTTTGTCAAGATCAATAAATTATATTTAGAAAATATAATTTAAAACTCCAAACCAAATTAACACTATAATGAATGTTAAATTATATATAACTAATATAAGACACTAATCATAGGAAAATTACTTCACCCCTATAATAATTGTAAATAATATAAAGCTCAAACTATCAAAAAAGCTCAAACTATCAAAAAAATAAATGTTGAAGATAATCAACAATTTTAAAATTTTGAAGTTAGAAAAGTTCAATAGAGAATATTCCCCTTCAAACATCATAAAACATAAAAAAAAAATCGGCTTACCCCATGCAAAGTGATCGATTGCCAGATATTTTCAACGTTACTACCCACACACTGGAAGACGAGGAAGACATTTGTTCATGTTTACTCCCACCAAAGCACGCAACTGACGTGCATTCACTCTGCGGCAAACAACATTCAAGGATCCTAGATCCATTCCGCCATTCAGAGGAGCTTGTTCAAACATTTCTTGTCAAGGTTGCATAAAATATTGTGGTTGTGAGATGTGGTCGATCCACCTTGGAGGAATACACTTTCATTTTGATGTTTGGAAGTTGTATTGTGATGTGTTGGCTTGGAGAACTATTCATTTTGGTGTTTACAGTTTGGGGACTCTGGTTTACAAAGCCAAAGTGTGACAATGACACTTGAAGGGGGATATTCCAGTCTGTTATCTATCTACGGTGTTCTTAAACATGCCAATAGTAGGTTTTGTTTGTTAATCCTTCCAGAATGGTGGGATATTTGTATCAAAGCAAGTCGTGTTTCACTACATGTGAGGTTTTACAACCTCACTAAGGCTATGAGCCATGTTGGGATTTTTGTGTTTTTTGTGGAGGCTTTTACCATGTTTGTTGTGGGTTGTTTTTTACTACATTTATAGGCATATATTGAGAAGTAAAATATCATTGTATACATCTATAAATTTATAGATATTTAATGGGTTGCAATGCAAAACTTTAGGCATGATTCTATGTGCAATATTTAATAGGTTACATGTTCTATGTCCAATCTTCAAAAAAAAACAAAAATGGCATAGAGTCCATGATTTTCTTATAATATACCAGTTTCCAATGTGTAGTTATGTTTTACATATCATAGAATTTTAGTTTTGAACCTCATTTAGCTTTTTATTTAGAAGTTTTACATATATGTTCTCTACTACCATTAATGGTGTTCGTATGTTGATTGCATTGAGTGTTACTACTTGCAAATTCATTGGCCACCCTTGTTGAGAACCTTCTATTAGCTGCATTTGATGAGTTAGAGTATGTGGACTTCCTACCTAATAATTGTTTATGCTTGCAAAGGCTAGAGCATAGATGTTTATAATTTTCATCATGGTTGGATGTTGTTTAGGAAAATAATTTAAAATGTTTTTTAATTGTCTTGGTCTCTCCATCTTCTTCTTCACTTTTTCATAGGCCCTCATACTTTTTTCCTGATCCTTCCTTTTCTCCTCACACTTTTCCTTTTTCCTTTGTTCTTCCCTTTCTTTACATTTTAGCTTGTTTTCCATTTTTCTTTGTAACTTCAATTCTATCTCAATAAGGTTTAATGTCTTCTTATCTTATACCTATTCTTTTTTCCTTGCCTTAATTTCTTCTATTTTCTTCTTTCTTGTTTCTTGGTCATCAAGGATCCGAACAAAGTCATTTGTAGTTAATATTTGTGATTTTCTGCTCAGTCTTACTGTGCCATTTAGTAAATCATGGGATTTTTGCACAACCCTCTCTATTGGAAGCTTTAGAATACCACTTAAATTTTTTCTTTCTGGCCCTCTTAATCTTAACTATATGATGGAATATCTTCCACTTCTTCATTTGTGCACATTGTAATGTCTTTTGTTGGCCCCAAAGCACTTGCATCATCACAAGCAATAAATTCTTCAAGCACAACATAGTAGTACACAACCTATTCATTGGTCATAGTAGTATGGGGGTATGACATTGAAATACCTACATCTGGATTTGAAAATCCCAAATTTACCCCTAACCATGCTACTCCCTTTTTGATCCAATGTAACTTGGCTTACTTGGGAAGGTAGGCTCAACCCCTCAGAAACTAGTACATCTTTTGAAATTTCAGTCACATGCATACTCTGGAAAATTTATTCACTTTCAAGAGTATCCCTTGTGTCTAGGATACATGTGTGACATTATCAAGTCCATGTAAAATTGGATCTATCTCATCTTTTGTATACCCAACTAATTACATGATGTTTTCAATTGCACTTGTGTTATCATCATCTCGAACTTTAAATGTCTGAATAAGTGCGATGTCATTTATAAGTGCATCTCTCATAAGTATCCATATCCCTATCCTTCGGAAACATGACGTTATATTTTCAATAGAAAGATCCTTCTTGAAATATTTGCTACTAAACTCAACCAATTCATTCCTGTTGATCTCAAGTCCATGATTATGAGTCATCCATTGATCTGTAAACTCTTCAACTTTGGAATTATCCACAAAATCAAAAATTAAACATTGATGTTCTACTTTCTATTAGAAAATGACAGAGATAGCTAGTGGATGGATTTACTTGTGCTTAGAATCAACAATTGCAGGAAAGGAAAGAATATAAGCTCACAAACACCAACAAGTTTTATCTTGGAAACCTCCCGAGGAGGAAAAACTAGTCGGGAAGGTAAATTTCTCTTGCTTCCCACTTTTATTGGCCAATTCAAACAATAAGTACATAAATTACAATAAGTATGAAAGAGAAGTAGATAATATCTCAAACTTCCTCCCAATTACCTACTTGCTCTGTCTCAACACTCCTTTCTTCTACAAAACACAATTCCAACACTAAGAACTTCTTGCTCACTTGCTTTCATGCTTCGATGATCCTATTATCTTCTACAAACATATATTTATAGCCTTTCTCATGTCCTCCTATGCATTGGAGAATGGGAAAGTTCATGGAGGAGAAGAGACACAAACAAACTTTCAAATTCTGAGGTTGTTCATTTCATGTTTTATTTTCTATCTGAAAGAGCCAGGAGCACCGCCCAATGTAAATTGGTGGTCCCAGGACCGCCACCGTGGTTGGGCGGTGGTTCTGTAACCACCACTCTGCACAGAGCGGCGGTCCTATTACTATAAAGACATAACCTCAGTGTATTTATTTTCCTTCTTAGTGATGACTGATCTGATGAAGTAGAGTCATTTTGGATCCCTATGGATCACACCTCCCCTGCTTATGAGGCTTTTAGTCCCAAAAAATCTTAGTGGGGGAGTAGATGAGGAAATAATTCCCTCACTTTCTCCTTCGAGTACCACCGGGCTTGCCTTGGTGTCTTTCCTTTCAATCTAATCTACCAAGACTCTTGCGGACCTCTCCTAGTCTCTTTGACCTTCTTCTGCAGCGTTACATCCTCCTCCAATTTGCCTCATGAGTCCAAGACACACTCCTTAATGGAAGGTAGCAACTGTAGTTCTTCATCTTCATCTAGCATGGATGGATCATATAGGTGCAAGTTCTCATAGTTTACTATAGAGTACATCCTCATAAATGATGGTAAATCAAGTCGAAAAGCATTTTCTCCAACCTGCTCTAATATGGTGAAGAGCCCATATCGTAGTGGCTTGAGCTTCCGTGCTTGACCTTGTAGTCTCTCCTTTCTCAAGTAAAGCCAAACTCTATCTCCAACTTGAAGCTTATGTTCCCTCTTATGCTGATCGTGCCTAGATTTGTACTTGGCTTGAGATTTCTCTAGTTGTTCCTTAACTTTGAGATAGACTTTCTGGATCCTCTTAATGAATTTGTTTTCTCTAGTCACCTCTATGTCTCTTGTCTCCTTCTCATCCTACTTCCCAACTGCTATGTCCAACAGATTTGTAGGTAGATATCCCAAGCATGCTTCAAACAGTGACTTCATAGTGGATGTGTGTACGTCCCGATTATAGGAATGTTGAATGTAGGCTAAGGAATCATCCCAAGTCCTTGGGTATTTGCTATTATACCTCTAATCAATTGTACCAAAGTCTTGTTCACCACCTATGTTTTTCCATCTGTATGTGGATGGAAAGTTATGCTCCTCTGTAACCTGGTATTCATCTTGTCCCACAAAGTAGTCCAAAACTTCCCCAAGAACCTGAAATCTCTGTCAGAAACAATAGAATTTGGAAAACCAAAATTTACCCATACATTAGCAAAGAAAATATTTGTTGCCTCATGTGCTTTTACTGTCTTTTTACATGCCAGAAGAATACACATCTTACTGAATCTATCAACAACTACATAGAGATAGTCATGGCTATGTTTAGACATAGGTAATCCTCCTACAAAATCCATAGAAATGTCCTCCCATAGATGAGTAAGTACTGGAAAATGCATATACAAACCCTCCTTCCTCATCTTAGGCTTGCTAGTAAAACAAAGTTTACATCCACGTATGAATTTTGATACTTCTTCTTGCATATTGGGCCAATACACATACCTTTGCAAGTGGGCTAGGGTCTTACCAACACCAAAATTTCCTGCTACTTTCGAGGTATGTGATTCCCTCATCAATAGAAGTCTTTCTTCTTTAGGCACACAAAGCTTCCCCCATCGGTAGATCATCCCGTCATTGAGATGAAAATATTCAATCCCTGTCGTTTTAGTCCTTTGGGAATGCAACTACTGAAATGTCACCCCAAATTCTCTGTCCTAGGCATATGCCTCTCTGTAAGCTTCCTTCGTGAAGGGCTCGATATGAGAGATAATGGCCAAACAGGAGAGCTTCTCCTGTGTGGGTGGCCTATACAACATGTATGCCACCAACATTGTACTACCCTTCTTGTATTTGATCATCAGATGGAACTGCTGAATAAACCCCATCCATTTGTAATGCCTTAAGTGCTGCAATTTAGACTATGCTTGCAAATACTAGAGAGGTTTGTGGTCACTGTGCACAATAGTTTCTTTACCTAGCAAATAATGCTTCCATTTTTTAATTTTCTAAACTAGTGCATACATTTCCTTATCATATACTGAATATCCTTTAACTGCTGAAGTGAAAGTTTCAGAATGATAGCATACGGGTTTACCTCCTTGAAGCAACACTGTGCCCAAAACGTAATTACTAGAATCTATTTCTACTTAAAAAGGTTGCTGCAAATTAGGAAGAGCAAGTACTAGAGCATGAATAATCTTGTATTTCAATAACTCAAAGGATTTTTCTTGTTCCTTACCCCAGTCAAAACCCTTACTCTTTGCAGCCACTGTGTGTAGAGGTGTTGCAATAACGAAGAAGCCCAAAATGAACTTCCACATGTACTATACTGATCCCACAAAAATCCTAGTCTATGTGGCTCTTGTTGGTGTTAGCCAATTAGTGATGGCTTCCACCTTCTTTGGATCCAATTGTAGCTCTCCTCCTCCAGCCATGTGCCCAAGATAGACAAGTGACTATTTGGCAAATTCACATTTCTTCATATTACAAAGCAGTTGTTTCTCCTTGAGAACTTGCAAAACTTGTTATAAATGAGTTAGATGTTCTTCCCATGTGGCACTAAAGATCAAGATATCATCTATATATACAATGACACACGATTATATTAAATCCGGCAATACATCATTCATTAATCTCATAAATGTAGCGGGTGCATTGTAGAACCCAAAAGGAAGTACTAACCATTCATACAAACCCTATTTTTTCTTGAAGGCAGTCTTCCATATATACTCTTCCTTCATTTTGACTTGGTGATAACCTGACTTGAGATCCAACTTCGTGAAAAATTTGGCATGCTGAAGTTGGTCCAAGATATCATCTATGCGGGGAAGTGGATATCTGTTTTTTATGGTGATCTTGTTTAAAGTGTGATAGTCGATGCACATTCTCCAAGAACCATCCTTCTTTGACACCATCACAATAGGCGAACTGCACGGTGAGGTGCTCAGACATATCACCCCTTGGTCTAGTAGTTCCTCAAGTTATTTCTTAACTTCAATACTCTCAAGCAATGATTGCCTATATAACCCAATGTACGGTATAGGGGATTTTGGCAATAGCTGAATCTCATGCTCTACTTCCCATTTTGGTGGTAACCCACTGGGAGCCTGAAATACTCCATGAAAATATTGAATAATACTATCCAAATCATACTTTCCATGGTTACAAATATTTTTAACTTCTACCCCATCGTGTTTATCCTTTAACAAAAGTAAACAAAACTGATTATGATTTGCTTGAATAATTCATTTTGCTTGATTATCACTCACCATAGTAACCCGTGTCTTATTCTGGTGTGCATGGATGTTGTAGCTAATCCCATCCTTGACCCATTTATATCAGTTTTCCCTTCTCATAAGTATAGCATCCCTAATATACAAGTAAGGAATCCTGAATACAACATCAAAAGCATCAAGTGGAATAACTTCAGCTTCCAAAACATCAATATACTGGGAATTTATCCCAAACTTGACCTTACATCTTCTTGTTACTTGAATTTCGATACCGTTCTTCACCCAACCCAAAGGATAAGGGTGTGGATGCTCGTAAGTATCAAGACCAAGCTTCTTTACAACTGCTTCAGAAATCAAGTTAGACTGAGAACCGATATCAACCAACACATTTACCTTAGTTACCTTGATTTGGATTTTGATCTGGAATAGTATACTCATCTCCTCTTCTTGGTTGTCCATGTTGGTGGCCATGCATCCAAGCCTTTCATCTACATCAGAGTCATCTTTGATTTCCACCTCCCCTTCTATTTTTACAGTTGTCATGGACTTCTTTGAGTCCTTGGTTTGGTTCTTCAGATGTAACTCCGGATGCAACTTCCAACATGTAGCGTCAGTATGACCATTGATATCACAGTTCTTGTAAAAATTCTTGGGATATTTACAAGTATTTAAATTAGTGGTAGCTTGTTTACCTTTCCCTTTCCACTTACCCTTGTTACTTGTTTTCCCATACTCTTTTTTCTGTTGATTTGTCGACTGCTTTACCCTTGGCTCTGCTTCTCCTTCTTTTAATCATCTATGTAGTATGCATGTACACATGCTTCGTTGAGCTCTTTGGGCTTTGTGGAGATGAATTTTCTTCGAAGGTAAGTGTGAATTCCTCCCAAGTAGTTAGTCAGAATATCCTCATCCTCCAAGTCCATGTTTAGCAACATGGCCTGTCTCTGAAACTCCGTAGTATAGTCCTACACACTTTGACCACTGCCTTGTCTAAAATACTGCCATTTAATCATTTGGTCAGTCTTGTGGCTAATAGGATAGAAGTTAGCTCTTAGTAATTCTATAAATTCTTGACAAAATTTCACAATAGGATGTTTATTTTTTTCACAAGTGGTTAGATGGGTTTCCCACCAAACCAGAGCATGTCCCTCCATTTTGAGATGTGCAAAGGTGATCCTATGTGCCTCAGTGACATTATGGATGCTAAAGTAGACTTCTAACTGTTTTAACCATTTATCAAGAAACTCTGCATCTACTTGTCCTTCAAAGCTTTTAATCTCAACTCTCGTCTCAACTTTAAAAGGAGTATGATAAGATTTTACCTTTTCTCTTGTGTTTGAAGTATCTTCTTCATGATCTTCCCCATAATCTTCCTCATGGTGGCTCCTCCCTATGCCAAACTTTTCAGCTAAGCTTCAAACCACTGAGTCCATGGAGTCTTACTTGACAGAAGTTGTCTTTTGCAAATCTGCAAGTTCTTCTTTCCTTCTAAACATCCTATCCATCATGGCCTCTAACATCTTTATTCTACAGACCAATTTCTCTTCCTCCATTTGTCCCCGAATTCTCTGTTTCCACTTCCTTGTAGAAAATTCTAGATCGCAAGGTAAGGCCTCTTGTCCTTTTGATATCGTCAATGTTATACAAATCCAAGAACAAATACCACAGTCCTAGATACTTGTTAGCTCTGATACCAAAATGATTTGTAAACTCTTGCATAACCACAAATTAAATGATGTTGTTCTACTTTCTATTATAAAATGACAAAGATAACCAGTGAATGAATTTTACTTGTGCTTAGAATTAACAATTGTAGGAAAGGAAAGAATATAAGCTCACAAACACTAACAAGTTTTATCTTGGAAACCTCCAGAGGAGAAAAAACCAGTCGGGAAGGGAAATTTCTTTTTCTTCCCACTTTTATTGGCCAATTCAAACAATAAGTAAAAAATTTACAATAAGTATGAAAGAGAAGTAGATAATATCTCACACTTCCTCCCAATTTCTTGCTTTCTCTGTCTCAACACTCCTTTCTTCTACAAAACACAATTCCAACACTAACAAATTCTTTCTCACTTGCTTTCATGCTTCGATGATCCTATTCTCTTCTAAAAACATATATTTATAGCCTTTCTCATGTCCTCATGTACACTAGAGAATGGGAAAGGTCATGGAGGATAAGAGACATGAACAACCTTTCAAATTCTGAGGCTGTTTGTTTCATGTTTTATTTTATGTCCGAAAGAGCTAGGACCGCTGCCTAATACAGACTGGCAGTCCTTAGACCGCCGCCCTGGTTGGGCGAAAATTCTGTAACTGCCACTCTGCATAGAGCGGTGGTCCTGTTACTATAAAGAAAAAACCTCTGTATATTTATTTTCATTCTTTGTGTTGACTGATCTGATGAAGTAGAGTCCTTTTGGATCCCTATGGATCATCCATATTGACATTTCATTTTTAAGTAATTATTAAAAGATAAGAGTGCACTCACATCCAATGGTTGTAACTTCAGGAAAGTGTGTGCTAGAAAATTTACAAGATCAATTCCCAAATTTTTGGCCTCTTCAAGAGTTATCATTACTACATGACTACTATGGCCATCAAATATCAACAATTGCCTATTGGTAGGAAAAACCCCACGTGGTATTGATCTTTTAAAATAGTGTAGCTAATTAAGAAGTAAGTATTGGTCATCCAAGAGTTGGGATGGGCTACCATACATGCTTGTGGTTCGTATCTTGTAATTTAATTTTCATTTTCCCTTGAAAAGATAGAAACCAAGGATGTTTTGGCTTGCTGCATTTACATAACAAAGAATGATGATCCATTCTTTTCTCTTTGGAATAATGTGGGAACACTTCGGATACCTATTTTTATATCACACTCATACTATTATTTCTTCCATCCTGCACTCCAGTTTTATCACTGTTCCAAATTTTATAAGGTCCATATTTGTTAGTTTAATAGACCTTCTCCATGTTATTATAAAATGCATCTATAATGGAAGGCCTTAGTTGAATTTCTTCATCTCTATCCAATCCTTTTATATATCTAATGGTCAAATTTGTGTGTCTCTTCTTATATCCTACCCATAAAAAACTTTCCAGAGAACCCAGTAGTTAACGGATTGAGCCTATTTTCACATATGTGGGATGCATATGCCTTGAGTTCTATGAATTCAATACCACGTCCAAGGTTTGCCATATATTTGCACCATTGGATGATATCATCTTTTTTTCCTCTATCAAAATGGTAAGTGGCCCCATTTTCTTTGTAGGTGTAATTCCAAGAAATCAATACCCAAGAGTAGATTCAGGGATAACCCAATTCTTTACAAAATATCACATGGAGTATCCATTGTCTTCAACTTCCCTCATAGCATGCTCCATTTCAATTATTTCCCAATGAATTGTAACTGACACCTTCTTAGTATTTGAAGGCCCTTATCTCACTTGTGTGGTAGGTATAGATTGTGTCTCTGATTCTACAACTTCTTCAACATCAAACTAGAAATCCAATCTTACTCCCTTCTTTCCATTGGGCCTTACCCTACTAGGTGTTTGTTTTCTCTTTGAATGTGTTATTTTGTAAGAATCATAAACAATAAAAATATAGTACACATTTATATACATGAGATGGACATGGCTTATTTTCACCCTCTTAAATATTGATAAATTTTCTTGTCCATGCCCACTCATCACAATTATAATGCAAAATAAAAGCTTACCCAAACATAGTACAATTCAACCATTTTCAATGCATTTGTTGACACTTTTGCACGAAAATGAGAGAGAACAATGGGGGTATGGGATCCTACAAATTGTGTTAAGGGATCCTTCAATGCTTGTCATATAAATGTGAATATGAGTGGCTGAGGTTTTGTGGCAAGAGAGATTACGAATAGATAGTTACGTATTATGGACCTTAGTGTATTTTATAGCCTCCAAACTTTTCCAATATTTGGCATTACAAATTTATTGTGTTTTAATTCCAGTTCACACACACACACACGCACACATACACATGCACACACTCACATGCACGCACACACACGCACACACGCGCGCGCACACACACACACACACACACAAACAAACACAAAAACACATGCATACACACACACACGCACATGAACATGAAAAAATGCACACACACGCATGCACACACACCCACATGTGCACGCACGCACACACACATGCACACGCGCACACACACATGCACATGCATTCGCGTGCACGCGCGGACACACACACACACAATGCACGCACACCAACACACACACACACACACACCCCCACACACACCCATACGCACACACACATGCACACGCACGCACACACACTCAAATTCATTGTAATGTTACTATTGTGTTATATATATACAATGTCAATATGATGTAGCTCACATATGTCATTATTATTTTCAATTTATATATGTAACTTAACATGAACATACATTTTGTGATGTCGTCATTGTGTTATATAAACACACACACACACACAATACAAATTTGTAATGTTTTTTTGTTAAGTATATGCATTGTTGTGTTTTTTATATATTCAAAAAAATTAGATTTTGCTACTGTGTTAAACATATAAATTTATTGAAGACATTATAAATAAATATCTTGATGTTGTGTTACATATATACATTGAAAACAATAATGACAAGTGTGAGTTTTTGGAGCTTGATTCGATCATTTATATAAATCATGCATTTTCCGTATGCCCCAAGGTTTCTTGTCATAATTTTTATGTTCTCTCCTCGGATCTATAGTTTCTTATAGTAAATCACACTGCTCCAAGATTCGTACTTGAGCAAACCATGTCATTTTAAGGGTCAATCATTCATATTGAGCTATCACTTTAATATTTTTCATGTTTCTTATAGATTTTGTGATTTATGGGTTTAAAGGGGGGCATGGGAGACGTATTACTAGCCTTGGTGGTATAATTGATCCTTGAAATGAAGCCCCTTGCCTCCAAAAATATGCCTTATGCAATTCTGCAGGCTTGCATTTCTACAATTTTGTAACCTGTAATGTCACCTTCGACACCTGACAATGGAATATTCCAAGAATTTGAGTGAAAGTGGTTATTATAGGAAATTTTGAGTTGTTTGCGAAGTTGGAAACTCTAATGAAATATTTGAGGCCTGAAAAGGGAATATTAGAGGAATCACTAGAAGTATTAGGTGGGTAGATTTTTTCGCTTTGTAGTTTGCAACTCCATAATTTTTACAAAGTTGCAAGTTTCTCCCCTATCTCTGAAGTATGACGACAAAGGAAACATGGCATAATCTAGAGACACTTGACCATGAAAGCATATTTGTAGCATGACAATTTATAACTTCACAATTTTTGCTAAGTTGTAAACTGTCATCCCATCTCCTGGACCCGAAAAGGGACATGTGGCGCTTTGTAAGAGAACCTCAGGGCCAGCCGTTCCTTGCAACATGTTAGCATGCATGTTTTCAATTTTAAAAAAGTTTCTAAATGCTACCTACCTTCATTACCCTGAAAATTGGTCCATGTGTACGACCCGTGTTTAAACTTGAGCTAAGGATCAATGGATGCAAATATGAAAAAATCTAGAGAAGGTCCGCCATTAATGGATATGTGCGAGGGATTATATGTTTGAATAATTTGGCTAAGTCACACATTTGAAATTTGAAACTCAATATTATCGAGCATTCCAGATCCCTAGAGGGAGAAAAAAATCTCTAAATCTTGCGGACAAGCTGTGTTGGAGTAACTTACTATTTAAGTGAAATTGGTGTTTTGGCATGGAACTGGATATTTCAGTTGTGTTTGTACATGGGTAAGTCTTTCAACATGATATACTTTCATTTTTCTTGTATTGCGGGTTTGTATTAGGTTGTGAGATGAGTTATTTCTTCAATACCTCCGGTTCCTACTTCCTTGATTCTCAGGAGTTTTTTTCCACTACATTGGCTACCATGAAGATTTAATCATCTACAAACCGTGTATTGTCCCATCTTATATCTGATCTGGATCAAGTAACCGACACAAATTTGGGCAATGCTGATATGAATGAGTTCTTTCAGAGGTTGCATGCGGTCGATAGGAATGAGTTCATGACTCAATTGATGAAAGCAATATTTCCTTAGCTTCTATTTTCCCCCCTTTAATTTAGTAATTGAAACTAGTTTCCGTATGTGCTGAGAATTAATATCCAGAAACTAGGGAAGTGCTTGATGGGAGTGGTGCTAAAGTTTTTTCCTTGACCCAAGAAAATTTTGATGAGATGTTTGGACTTCATGCATGGGAGGAAGTTGTAGATGTAACTATAATCAGCATGTTAGTTGTGGGTTACTCATTATGCAAAGTTCTCAAATATAATGAACAATCAATGGCTTCTAAAACCAAGGATTTCTTCTACAAGGATCCCTAAGAGGTTGACCGGGGTTGACTTCATTGAAGAAGTTGGAGACCTCATCACTTTGTTAAGTATAATTGTGGGTAATGAATCCGCTTATTACTTTCATGACTGGATGTTTAGGTATATCCATATTATCCTCCACTTCAAAGCACACATTCACTTAGGAGAATTTATAAACAATTTTATTCATAAGTAACTTATCAAAAAGACAGTAAAGATTCATGAGGGGTCTAGACAAAAATGTGAATTTTACATGACATCCTATCTAGTTTACAATGTAGCATGCAACAAATAATTTCCTAACATTCCAAGAACCAAGGAATTATACAAATTTAGGGTATATGATGTGTACCCTAAGCTCAACTTATAAATTCAGAAGTATGATTCCAGAAGGGCCCATGATGTATTATTTTCTCCTACCATTTACTTTTTTAAACCTTAATGGGAGTAGTATAGGATGTCACCCAAAGCTAGGGAGGTAATTAATGAATTAAGATTTTATTTCATTCATTGCAAGTATTTCACATACCTTAGGGTGAGTGGATGTAATGTCTCCTTCTAGGACAAATTAGGAATTCATACAAATCTGATTACACACAGCTGTAAATAATTAATTTTCAAACCCCAACTACTGCAATTTTTAAAAATTAATATATTTGGCTAGAGAAGTCTAAATGAGCTGAAATTTTGGATAGTGGACCAAAAATATGAAGAACAATATGCAAAAATCAAATTTTGCACAGCTAACTTGAAACCCTAATTTTTACCTAAAAAGTAGTTCGCCCAGCAAATTTAGGGCATCAAAGCCACTCCAAAAATTATGAAAACATCTTCTCTTTGTTTCTCCTTGTTTCTACAATAAAATCCACTATTAAACTGACCCCCAAACAACAGATCTAAAATAAATATTAAATTATAGCAACCTGAAAGCTTACAGACAACTAAAATCTTCTAAAATTGATATCTCACTCAAAACTGAATATTTCTTCACCAAATAAATTGCAGATTGTTCTATAAATTGAGGGCCTTCCAAAGAGCTATCAATCTAATTTTTTTGAGTATTAAAACCTAGCCAAAATAGTCCTAGATTACTGATTTCAAGTCGCTAGGGTTGAATAAAATTATATAAAATAATTCCAGCTCTTTCCTAGCCTCCAAATACATCAAAATATTAGCCCCTTGCTCTGAATTAATCAATAACACATGGTAGATTGTAGATCTATCATTCATGGCATCAAAACATAATCAAATCATCACCAACCCAAGTCGCTATGGTAAGAATACTTGCAACAATAATAGAATAATTTAAAGGAGCAATATCAAATTATTTTCACACTCTAAACTTGGTGCCAAAACTGAAATAGCTCAAGCAATAATGACAAATCTGAAATTGATCAAAACTAGCTTATTAACTTCCCACGCGAGAGAGAGAGAGAGAGAGAGAGAGAGAGAGAGAGAGAGAGAGAGAGAGAGAGAGAGAGAGAGAGCATCAATGGGCATACATCCCAACTCCAAGCATGGAGCATCAAATAAATATCATCATAACATGCCTATCTAAGGAAATGCGACCCCTTCTTATAGAATAAGAGGTACAAATACTGATGTTTAAACATTTAATGTTTTCCCTCTAATTAAAAAAGTATTTAATAAGCTACTACTTGTGCACTTCATTTAATTTCTTAATTTAATATTAAGAAATTCCTATCCTAGGTGCACTTTTTTAAACTAAGAGGGCCCTCAAAGGGTTACAAAAGAGATAATGAATATCTTAAGTTGAAATACGAGCCCAATCCTCAAACCCATTGGGTCAAGGACCTTCGAATCCTTCCATGCAGATAATGTCCTGAAAGGGGGACATTACAGTCCTCCCTTCCCAAGATTGCTTTCCCTCAAGCAATATCAAGCTCATGCATCCAAATACAATTTTGGGGTGTTCCCAAAGTCTTGATCCCGTACCAATCAAGTGAAAGAGCACTTGCAACAACTTGTGGTTTTTCTTCCTCTTGAAATTGTGGAATGTCTTCAGCTGCCATCTTCTCTTTAAACCTAAGCATGGAACAAACTTGTTAGAAAAACGAGCATTGAAGAACATTCTTCTTTCTTCTTCTTGGTATATCTATGGCTTGGATAGTGCCCAACTTTCTTCCATGCATGGGCTGCCCCCAAAAACTGCTATGCAGTCCCATAATCTATTGTAGTCATGTCATTTATCATCAAAAATCAGACTTGGCCCTTCCCAATCAATCATGCATGAATTGTAAACAAACACCCATAACCACATCATCATGTGCACATAAAAAATCTGAACTGTAAGAGGAATCAAGGAGATGACAAGCAATGAAATATTATGACAACAATTTTTACATCCCAAAACTATTACCCAACCATGCAAGGATAGCAAGACAATGTGTACATCCATTTTCCCATCATTAATTGCAACATGTAGGGCAACAAACTCAAGTGGTAACATAGCAGCACTGACTTGTCTTAGGGCCCCTAAAATAGTAATTTGACTCCTCCAATTGTGAGCTATGGGCTTGAAGTAAAAAATTGCACCTATTTGCCCCCAATTGCTTAACTTAAGGTCAAGTATGCATTCCAAATTTGTGCTTGGAATGTTAGCAATGGAGCCACATGCAAGAATGATTGAGTTTGACTGAAAATTATTACCTTTAGGGGCTGCTTCCTTGTCCATAGCAATAAAATTTCCATTCCAACATTTCCCTTCATGAGAGGCCTTCGATTCCTTCTCCCTTCCACACATACTCACAAGATCCCATGAGGTATCCTTCATTTCTTTTCTCAAGTTAACACAAAACCTTTGATGATCATGCCAAAACAAAAAATATTTGTTGGGAAGACTTAGCCAATCAAACAAATTGCTTCCTTTAGCAAGCTGCCCATGATCCCACATGCTAAGATCCATCATGAAGTGGGAAAATAAACCATACCTTAGGCTATCCCCACTCTTTTCAACACTCAAAATTTCTTGAGCACTCTCTTCCCTTGATGCATGGAATTTGGGAGCCTTTAAAAATGAAATAAGGGTTCTTCCCATCTTCCTAGCCTTCTTATCACACTCATTCTCACTTGACATGTGACTAAGATCATCAAAAACAATCTTAGAATTAGAAACCATTTTCTCCCCATGACATAAAAACAATAGAACATTCAACTTGATCACCCCGTAACCACGTGGAAGAATCAAAACAAATAGTTTGAAGTGGTGGCTTACTTCTTCATACCATGGGGTAATATGTGCATGATGATACCCCCTTATTTCAACTCCATCATTCACATAAGAAAAGAGAAAATCAAAAATGCAAGGAAAATCATACCATTTATTGAGCTCATGGTTTTTCCTTATGTAAGGAAGCAACATAACTAAAACGAAAGGCTTGGGGCTACCCATCATACCTTTGTGCCATGTATTACCCTCATAGTCCTCCATGATTACCTCTTGTGCCTTGAGCTCCCCAAAGTGAATGGCTGAGTATTGCTTTTTCTTCAAAGCACTACCAAGCTTCCCATATTCATCAACCACTTCATCTTTCTTATTATCCAAATCACATTCTGAATACTCCATTACCTTAGCATCTGATTTTTCTATGCCTTCACATTTGGTGAAAGTATTAGATACAAAAAACTCATTATTATGCATCTTAAGAACTCATACCTTGTGGATCCATTCACGTATCCTTTTCTGAAGACTTGGCTACCTTATATGTCTTCATCTTGATTTGGTTCATGACACCTTTTACCAAGGTGTGAGAAATGCATGATGCCTACTATCTCAATTCTTCCTTAAGCACATTCAACAAATGTTGAGGAACATTATCATATTCATCTATCACCATAGACATGATAATTTGTATTGCAACCATTACCTTTTCTAAACGATTATCATGTATGACCCCAAAGAATACCTCGAACATATGAAGGATGAGATCATTACAACCAAGATCTAACATCAATACACATGATCTTACCTTTTCCATAGTTTCCATAATTTTTACCCTCTTAATGTAATAAGGGCTTGTGACATTCCAAAGGCCTTGAAAAATTCCGACCATGTGTTTGAAAATCTCTCTCATGATATCATCACTGTAGGGCAGATTAGGGGTTGTGACCCTTGTGACTTTAGAAATGCAAGTAACAACCACAATTTTCACTCTCACATCTTCATGCCAAAAGATCTTAGGCTTAATCAAATGAAATATCAATGAATGAATCATGTACTTATCTGATTGCTCGACCATGGCAAAAAAATTTGTTATTTCCTCCAAGTATTTAAGTAAAGCATCCTCAGAATGATGTAAATGCTTAAGCTTCTTCCCAACCCTGGTGATACTTTCTTTCAAACCACCTTCACTCATTAACTCCATGGTTCCACTCAGCCTCTTATCTCTGTAGAAAAATATGAAAATACAAATCCCGCATTCAAAACTGACCCACACGAATAGAGAAAGGAAGCTATGATACCACTGTAATGTCCCCTTCTATGACAAGTTAGGAATTCATACAAATCTGATCACACACAGCTGTAAATAATTAATTCGACTCTAGAAGGACTAAACTACTCCAGTTTGACCTCAAATAATTCATATCTTAGCTCAGATGAACCCAAATGAGCTGAAATTTTGGAGTGATGGACCACATGAAAAAATATGGAACAGATGTGATGCAACCAGTCAGATTAATCACACAGCCAATCTGAAACCCTAATTTTGCACCTAGTGAATTAGGTCTCCCATTACATTTAGGGCTTCAAAGCCACTCCAAAAATTATGAAAACATCTTCTCCTTATTGCTCAGAAATAATTTATACAATAAAATCAAATTTCTAAATAACCCCCAAACAACAGATCTGAAAATATATTAAATTATATCAAACCCAAAAGCTTACAGACAACTGAAATCTTCTAAAAATTCATATCTCACTCAAAACTACCCCGATTTCGGGCAAATGAAATTGCCCGGACTTGTTCTATAAAATACAAGGATTTCCAAAGATGCTACCAATCTGAATTTTTTGAAGTAGCTAAACCTAGCCAAAATAGTCCAGCAAATATGCTTCAAGTTGCCTAGGGTTGAATAAAATTACATAAAATAATTCCAGCTCTTGTATTACCTTAAAACACCAAAATATAGCACCCTTGCTCACTGAATTAATGCAATAACACATGGCAGATTGCAGATCTATCATTTAAAACTCAAAACATAATCAAATCATCACCAACCCAAGTCGATATCGTTTTAGGTAAAAGCAGAATATTTGCAACAATAATAGAATCCTTTAAAGGAGCAATATCAAATGATTTTCACACTCTAAAAAAGGCGCCAAAACTGAAATAACTGAAGCCATAATGGCAAATCTGAAATTGATCAAAACCAACTTACTAACTTCCCATGCAAGAGAGAGAGAGAGAAAGCATTAATGGGAATACATCCCAACTCCAAGCATGGAACATCAAATAAATATCATCATAACATGCCTATGTAAGGAAATACGACCCCTTCTTATAGAATAAGAGGTGCAAATACCAATGTTTAAACATTTAATGTTTTCCCTCTAATTAAAAATTATTTAATAAACTACTTGTGCACTTTATTTAATTTCTTAATTTAATATTAAGAAATTCCTATCCTAGGTGCACTTTTCTAAACTAAGAGGGCCCTCAAAGGGTTACAAAAGAGATCATGAATATCTGAAGTTGAAATACGAGCCCAATCCTCAAACCCATTGGGTCGAGGGCCTTCAAATCCTTCCATGCAAATAATTTCCTGAAAGGGGGACATTACAGTGGCTTCCAAGAAACTCCTTATATGTTGCCTTGGTACTCATATGATAAATGGGCATTGCTTGAGTTATCCAAACAACTTGTTGTAGCTCAAAAGCTTATAATATGGAAGTATAAAACTAATATTAAGTCCCCAATCACTATTGGGAGTTACACATGCCCTACATTGGTCAAGGATATACTCTTAGATGCTGAGATGAATAGAGTTATCATGTGTAAATTCCAAGCCAGACAAAACTATGACATCAAGTGGATAGTGCAATCAGTCCTTAGAAACTCTTATGAACATGAGCCTCACTATGAAGACTACTGGATGAAATGTATGGATGAGGAGGATGTGAGACTTAGGGATTTTCCCGAATGAATCTTTCTCAAATTATTGATTATAAAATTATAATTATCCCTGAGGGTTTGGAAGATGATAAGAAATTATTTTATTAAATAAAATATAGTAGCTCATCCAGTGTCACCCTTTGATTGGAGAAAATAGGAGCCAACCCATCTACATGAGAGGAAAACTAATGTCATTTAAGAAGAAATCTCTTTTGGATCATCCACAAAGGTGTTGATTTATCTCGTAGAAATGTTGCATTGTTGCAATAATACATGACTTCTATGATAGTTAAGGATGTTATTCCACATTTGGTGAAGAGAGAATCTAGTTTGGACCCACTAAAGGGAAAGTCACCTCAAATTTTTCCCAAGGGACCAACATCTGGAGCAGTGGAAGAATTGAGTACAACTACAAGTAATACAGACACTCATATGTCTCATTTAACACAAAAGGAAAAGGAGATGTTGATAAGAACAATGAAATGTGCACCTATCACTTTGGCCACTTCACTTTAATCTATGCCTCCTAACACCTCAATACCTAAATTGTTTGTTTCTCATGAAGAAGTATAGGTAGGTGTTGCCTCTTCTATTCCTACATAATTGTCAAGTAAGAAGAGGATGAAGGGAGAAATACTTCCAGAGAAATTAGGGTTGGGTCCTATATTTGGTGTTGTACATGAGGAATAGGAGGATGAGCCAAAACTCAAGCACTTTGTAAGGGGATAAAAATAAAATTTGGTGACACCTACAATAGAAGCATTTGAAAGTACAACCATGTTTAGAGCTACCACAGGCCCTGAGATGCTTTCCAAAGTAACAGAGGAGCCCAAAGTGTTTGATACCACTCTAACTTTGTCAATGCCAGAGGTCCCTACCACAACTATCATTCAATAAAATCAAGTTGAACCAATTTATGTTGTGGAATGTGAGGTCCAGGAGCCTTCTCAAGAACAAGTTTTTATTGACTTGTTACATGGTTTAGGTCAAGATGTTGGTGTTGACATTGTCCTACAATATTTCCATGTCACACCCACTCAATTTGTATCAACAGAAGAATAGGGGTAGTTCTCAAAACTATCTCAATAACCTATCATAGAGGTAGATATAACAGTAGAAGAGAAAAAACTTGAGATAAAGGGAAATCCAACCACCGACGTTGAAAAACTTACATCGATGGAGCCTCTTAAATCATCCTTGGAGGACATAGAAAGATTAATTACAACTCATGAAGTTATAGAAAGGATGGAAGAGATGAAGGCTCAATATTAATTTGAGAAACAAGAATATCTAACTAAAGAGTTAGCTCCATCAAAAGAGATAGGGGTTGATGTTTTAATGGTAAGACCAACTGATATAAATATCTCACACCTAAATATTTAATCCAGAGGTAAATATATAGAAAATATTTTCCCTAAATCTCTTAGGATCAACATAGTGCATAAGATGACTCTGAGAGATTTCCGTCAACTATTTGAATGTCAAAAACAGAGTCCACATATGCAAATGGTGTCTGGTCAAAGATTGGTCAATGGAAAAATGAATGATTTTGAAATAATCTGAATTCATCACCATTGTGTAGAGCTTACCATCAACTTTCTGACGCATTTTGAACGAACCAAATCCGAGTCCGTATGTGAAAGATATGACTGGTCAAAGTTTGAGTCAAAGTATGGTCAACAATTGGTCAACGTTGGTAAATGGTAAAATTGATGGTATAGAAATCATTTTGAGTTAGCACCATTGCATATATATTTCCAAGACCTTTCCGTTGCATTTTTTAACTGACCAAATCCGAGTCCGTATGTGAGAGATATGAGTAGTCAAAATTCTGATCAAACCCGACAAAAGAGATGACGTGGCATTAATGTGGAGTGACATGTGGCACTGCTGTTTATGGACACGTGGATATTTTGTTTCTAGGAACTTGGTAGATTTGAATTGGGCACATGGAATGAAAATTGGGTTAATGTTTTACCCACTTAAAAATATTTTAGAATCTTATAAAAATATATATATCATATATATATTAGGAAGTCCACATGAAAAAAAAAATGGCGGATAAAGCCTATTAAAAAGGATTGCATATAATGTGGGATTTTCCCCACATAAAGCTGCTCCATCCACGTTAAGAGTGGATATTATTATGGGGTGGATTTTTTCAAATATGGCTTAAGCTTATTTTAAAAGCTTAAAAAGAGCATTAATCCCTATTAACCCGCTCAAAGCCTTATTAAGGCTAAAGTTTGTTTATCCCTATATGGGATTATAAAACAAAAGGAAAAATCATTTATCGTTATATTTCGGGTGCTCAAAGGCTATAAAAATCCCCTCATACACATACACTTTACACTGAACAAAAGCTATAAGCTTCCAAACTATTTGGTAAGGCCTTATAATTAATTATAGGCAATTTTTGGAGAGTAAGTCCTATTTAATATTTTATAGGAAATATTGTGGAAGCTAAGTCCTATTATTTTAATAGGCAAATTGTAAAATTGAGAGTTATTTGAAACTCACCAATTGGCCCATAGTGCCACACTTTTATTTGCGAAGCCTGAATATGTTCACCAGAGAGCCATAGGGTGACTTGCGAACCTCTGGAAAGCCGATCGAGTTCCAAAGGAGATTGTGCACCAGGAAGGTGGAGGATGGATCGATTGATCATCAGTGTTCTTCTAAAGGATGGAGCACTTTATAGGAAATTAAAGTTCCATTAGGTTTTATTATAAGATATAACATTGTACTTACAAATTTTGACTAGTGGAACGATTCGATAAGAACCTAGACATGTAGGCTATTGCTGAACTTCGTAATCAATCTGTGTGCAGTGTCATTTATATTATTGCATTATTTTGGATTTTTTTACTTAAAATGGAGTAAAATTTTATCGGTAATTTTAATAAGCTTATAGGGGTCCGAAGGTCGAAGGTAAAAAAAATATATATGAAAATTTTTTATCTAGATTTTTGAATCACTCTTGTGCAAGAAAAAGAGAATGTGAAAACCCCACAGGAAAAGGTTTTTGATTCTAGTATCACCCTCTTTTTTAAGATAAATTCGGGTTACTCCAAATACTTCACAGTAGCAACAATAAAAAAAAGGAGAGGGAAATACCCCTAGCGAAGGATGGTTGGGAGAAGCACTCCCAAGGAAGAAGAATGTGAAGGTAAAGTTTGAGGAAGTGGACATTAAAATTTTCATCTCTATGAGACCGCCTAGGGAACCCAAAAATGCTAGACTTATGTCAAGAAATATGGTGGGGCCGAAAAGAGATAGCTTTGTGGAAATTTCTACTCCACAAGGTGACATTTTGAGGGACAATGCTACTCCCTCCTATTATCAAATTACATAATTCCCATTGGGGAAAATGACCACTGAGGGTTTGTAGCATGAGGTCACAGTTATAATGGGAGGCCTCTTATAGAAAATAGAGAAAAATAAAGAAATAAAGAAGTAGCTGAAAGAAAAATTTGACATATTGCCAACTTATGTACAAAGATGGTTACACCCTCCTATTGAGAATCAAGAAGTTACTACTTCTATCATCACCCATGATGCATTGATGAATGTTGATAGCTTGAATGCAGGGGAGATGTTACAAAGAAGCGAGAATAGGAATTGATAAAAAAAGGTAACAATGTCCTTAAGAATATATTTTAATGTTATAAAAAAGTTTCAAAGCAATTTGAAGTTGTGAAGGCACAAATTGAAAAGCATAATGATGACGTGGAGTATTGGTATGGAATGTTACCAAATCTCAAAGCCATCACTGCCTTGAATAATGAGCTAGTGGAAAAGGAAGGAATTGTAATATGAGTATGGGAGATCCATTAAATTAAGAATGGACACCTTGGGAGGTTTCATAAGAAAACTACAAGACATGACTGATAAAGTAGGGAATTATATTGATGATATTGATTCTAAGATTGAGAAGATGCTTCCTATCTAGGATACTCACACCCCAAAAGCTACAAATGTGAATAAGTTGTTTGAAATCCTTCATAAACATATTGGGGGTGAGTTTGGGTCTTCAAAAGATTTTTATTATTCATATATTCAAAGGTTTATTCATTTAGAAGGACATATAAATAAATTATCCAAAAGAACACAGAAGAAAAGGTTTATTTCGGTTGAGTTTGATCGAATTTTGTGTAAATAAGATATATTATTTCTTTATCGTATTGGGCCTTATGAAGATCCCATTTTGGAAATGTTTAAAAGGTTGTATGCATATAGGTAGTAGTTGGAGGAATAAAGGAGGAGTGAGCAAATCAACGTTGACTCTCCTTAATTTCCCTCTTCTTTCTTATTCTCCCTCATTCATTATTCTTTCCTAATTCATTATTCGTTAAAAAGGGAGAAATCAAGTCAAATGATCACATGTACAACAAACTCTTTTGGAGTGTACATAGAGAATGATTGCATAGCATAACGAACTTTTCCTATGAGCACACATGGAATGATGATAGGGTAGTACAAGAAAAAACAGTTTGTTGGCAAGAAATTATTTTCTCCTTCCTCCATGGATTCAATTTTCATTCAGAACTGATCCATTCTAGAACATCAAGATTGAACCTTTTTAGTTGGAACTACCTCTCCATTTATTTTGGCTCATCATGGACCAAAGTCCCACATTTTCTAGGTTTTTGTTGTTTCTAGAAGGCCATTTGGGTATATTCACTTAGGGGAAAATTTTTATAAGAATGAATTCTGGTCTTCATTCTAGAAGTTATAATTTTTGGGTTTAGGTTAAGGTGATTACATTGTACAGTCATTAAAAAGAATTGAGAGCATCTTGTGCATGTCTCCCTTGTTAAAAATAAAATATACAAAGTTGTATGCCATGTTCAGCCAGGTATTGTTTGAGATGTATGAGAGTATAGTTAAGGAATGTATTTTTTGATGTGATCTTATGTTTATTAAATCAATTAAATGCAAATAAATTCTTCATGGTGTTTGCAATAGACTGGTTACTGAATGAATTTCGTATTGTAGTGTTACTTTGCAGTATTTACTTAGTTTTAAAATCCTTCTTGCAGTATTATTTGTGGATAATTTATTTTAACTCGTGAGTGTATCTTGGGTGTTGTTTGATTAAAGAAATAAATTCTTCATGTAAATCTCATTTACAGGTGTTTGTGGTTGAGGTTCTAAAGATTATGTGGTAGTATTTGTAGGAATTTGGTATCAATGAATACAAATTCTCCATTAACATTTATATCATCTTAATATCTATCTTTTTACAATTCTGAGTGTCACAGGTTTACCTGGTAAACACCATTATTTCTCCCCATTTAGATCCACCTTCCCCCTTTTATAAATAAGTATCGTACCATTCTACCTCTGTAAATCACATTAAATCAATTTATTTTACACGTGTTTTCCTGCAAATTACACCTATCCCGCATATTGCAAGTTTGTTTTCTATAATTTGTGAAGTTTAGTATCACCAAGCACCATTCCATCCAAAGTTGTTAACATCCTTTTAATTATGCTTAGGATCATATCATGTCTATCTTTGGTAGCTTGTGTCTGATGTATTAAGTGTGTGTAATGTTTGTGTGGAAAATATGTAAGTGAACATTACATCTATGACTACACTTTACTCAAATTGACTTGTCAATATATGTAGGATATCAACTCATATTATTCTTCCTTCATTCATGATACCATTTGGATCCTCTCATCCTGGCTTCAGGAATATCCAAAAGTAGCATAAGCTAGCCACTTCCTTTGTATGTGTCTCCCGGTCATTTCCAGGACCTGGTGATGAAAGAGTGTTAGATCTATTCCTAAATACAAATGGCACATCATCCTTCTATCACTCTTTAATCCATTTATTTGTGAAGTGTTTCCATATCCGTGGGGTGTAAAATTGGGAACCAACATGAGCTACATCGTAATTACATTTTATATACATAACATAATAGTAACATTACAATTCATTTGAACACACACACACACACACACACACACACACACACACACACACACACACACACACACACACACACACACACACACACACACACACACACACACACACACACACACTTGTCATAAATTTTAGCTAAGTATACTTATAATATATCAACAATGTCACAACATATTTATATTTATTGTTAGTAATGTGTGTGTGTCTATATATATATATATATATCAAACAGTGACATCACAACACTTTTGAAACAAAATTGGAAGTACAATATAGTAGTGGTTTGAAGGAATATGGAAGGAATAAAATATAAATGCTTTTGGCATGAAATAACATAAATTTTTAGTTTTATTTCATGTTGAATCCAATAGAAACAAAAACTTTGTATATTGTTTTCTTTCCTAAGGAATGAGAACTGATTCAGGGGGACAAAATGAAATTATTTAAACTCATTATGTAAACTAGAAATGGTCAATGTGCATCATTTATATAGGGAAATTATAATTCAAATTCCACTTTGATCCATGTAATTACATCTCATTTGTTTATTTAGTCTTATATGGATTCATATACACCATTTAGTTTTATGTTTTTCAAAAAATTGCAATGTGGTGAGCCTTACCTTATTTGTATTGCTTTGTAGGTACTTGGACAAGGAAAATTAATGAAGGTGAAGGATTTTTCAATGGATTTTAGTTGGGTTTATTTTTTAGAATGACATAATATATTTTGACAATATATCAAGTCAAATATTGAATATCAAATCACTTTTAAAATTTTGTCCAGATTGTGTATCTATGTCAAAGTGCATGTATACTTGCACATATTGTACTCTCACTATGACATCTACCATGCCTATGTGAATACATTATTTTAAGATAAATTTTATGGGATACTGACTATCAATTATGAAGGGAAGGATATAATTTTTGTTGAAAACAATGTGATTTTTAATGTGTGGTAAGTTATTACTAATATATAATATATATTGTATGTTGATGAATGACTTTTTGACATGGAAAGATGTGACAACTATTTAAGATTGTATGTGTAAATTAATGGTTACCTTTGAATTAATATACATTATAAGTGTACAACTAGTGGATATTGAAGGATTTACAAATAATGGCTTTTTAATCTACTTTTCATAGTAAAATTGTGCCATATTT
This sequence comes from Taxus chinensis, assembly GCA_019776745.2. NCBI lineage: Eukaryota > Viridiplantae > Streptophyta > Pinopsida > Cupressales > Taxaceae > Taxus > Taxus chinensis. Next base: position 214,506,282 of record CM034146.1, read on the forward strand.
GGACCTTATAGCCCCAATACCCCTCTCAAGTATTGGACCCACTCAATAAATGGATTCTCTTCCCTATTTGTAAAATATCTACAGTGCTGGGAACAAATTTGGATTTGTTTATGGAGACATTCTTGTCCTTGCCCTTCCTTGTAGGTTTTCAAGTAAGGCGTGTGGTGTTTTTGAAGATCCAATGAAGAAATCCTTACATATGGAGGTATGCGTTAATACTGAGTTAGTGGGTACTTTTGAAGAATTCTTTTCCTGAGTGGTGACACCCATCAAGATTGTGTTAAGGCCTTGGGTCTATTCTAATTCCACTCCCTTTATAAACTTTGGGTAAGAGGTGATTAAAAATGAAATATAACTTACAACTAGATGGGCGATTTTCTAGTTCATCCAGTTTTAGCCTAGTCTACCTGCTCTTCATGTGTGGATTTCAAAATCTTGGAAAATCCTTATTTAAGGTAACCTAGATATTTTTCCTTATGATAGGGGTTTTTTATTATGGATTTTGATCTTATTATGAATAATGACTTTGTACTATGCAATCATCTTTGGGATTATGCCAACATTTTATCTTTATTAAACTGTGGTATATGTATATTAAACGCTTGACTGAATCCTTTAATGGCAAGCATATCTAGGTGAGATTTCAAAATCTCCTACTTCAATCTTGGATTGAATCATGTTTTAAATCCATTGTCAATACTCTAGGTGGGTTATTATGACTGAATTGTCTACTTCTCTTTTTAACCACACTAATTTATCTTGCATCCTTATGGATAATGATATCTCTAAATATATTCCTACTAATATTGATATATTTTTTTAACATTCTTGGTCATAGTATATTGATTATGAGGGTTTATCTTTTAGGTTCAATTAATGCTTTAAAATAGGTTACATGGCTTTGGATTTATGAAGTTTTAAATGTAAGGTGGAAGGTACAACCTATTTTTGGAAATATGTTCTTCCCCATCATATTACTATCAAAGTAACTATTGACAATTCATTTGATACCTTTTCTTCCTTAGAAACGGTCTTAGAACTCCCAACATATGAACAAAAGATTTTGATTTAGCATGTAATCTGAAGGATGATTTAGTGGTACTATTGGATGGTATCTATATGGAAGTGGCTCCTAAGATAACCCAATTTATGTAGTAGGAACTTGGTCAAATTTTTCCCCACCAAAAATTAGTTTTTACCCATTGAAATGATTGAATTTTATTTCTCGTGTGCCCTAAACCATGAGGTTATGGGTGAAATACAGGCCTAGACAGTTGTGAATACTAATAATAATAAAGGTAATTTAAAGAGGTTTTAAAACCTCTTAAAATTACTCCTTGATCCCAACATGGAGTTTTATTGATGATTGAGCAGGTGACCACATTTTGGCTCCATGATTACTTGCTAATCTCTAGCTAATTGTTTACTATTGATTAACAATCAAGTATCTAAGATTTGGTTGGTGTATCATACTAGTTTTTTGGTTTTTACCTTTGAAGATTAATTTCATATCTTATATTTGAATTTTTATAAAGATTTGGGCATGTGAAATATCCCTCCTTTACCAATAATTTAAAAACTCTAAAGTTCAATATATTATTATGAAAAAATATTCAATCTTAAACAAAAAATTGTAATTCCTCATAAATTAATTATCTTATAGTAGGAGGGCCACATATATTATAGTGTCACTCTGATTTCTTTAAATATCATGGAATATAAGGGTTTATATGTTTTCACAGATCAATCTTACTAACCAACATGGGATTATTTTTTTGAATGAATGTATAATTTAGAGTCATAGAAGAAATTTATGTATGCAATGAAGAGGCATATAAGACTTGAGATTGTAAGAAATGTACTCAGAGAAAATTGAACATATTTTGTTAATATTATGTAGCTACAAAGGAGGAGAGAAAAAGGTTTAGAAAGGAGATATACTTAAATCTCACCACTAACACACTAGTGTGCTTGTAAGGAGGGTCGCATACATAATTATGGTGTCAACTCTCTTAGAATAAGGATAATGTTTTATTTTAATAGTTTATATGTTGTCGCGGATTAATCCTACTAACCAATATATTTTATTAATTTTTTAAATGAATAAGAATTTTTAGAGTTGTAGAATTAATTCCAATAATCCCTAAAGAGGCATATCCGACTTGGAGAAGGTATACATATGTAGATGAAATCGAATGATGTTTTTGGGATTATGTAGCCACAAAGAAGGGAGGGGAAATATAAGAAATAAAAAATATTTATCATAGGAAAAATAAACCATCATGTTAGTAGGAGGGCCATTTCCTATGTGGTGTCACGCTCATTTGCATAAGGATCATATTTATATTGGGTTTGATATATTTCTAGGGACCAATCCTAGAAAAAAATGTGGAATTAATTTTTTGAATGAATGAAAATATATTATTCATATTTAAGTAATGTAAGTATATATTGAAGAGACATATCCATCTTGGGGTAGCTATAAGACATGTACTTAAGGGTAAAGGAATGGATAATTTAGGGGGGATTATGTAGCCATGATGGAGGAGATGAGAATTTCAAGCAAGAAAACATACTCATCCCACAACAAAACAACCACTATGGTAGTATGAGTTTGGCTACCTCATTGTGGAATCACTCCAATTGGCATACAAATCACGATATATTGGGGTTTATATTTTGTCACAAATAAATCCTACCAAATGATTTGGTATGATTTTTTTTAAATAAATAGGTATTCAATGTCATAGAACAAATTCCAAGATGCATTGAAGAGGCATATCTGACTTAGGGAAGTAAGGCATATATTTAGAGGAAATGAAATATGTTTTTAAATAATTATGTAGTCATATAGGAGGAAAGTAGAAGGCTAAACAAGAAAATATAACCATCATAAAATTAATCATTCATTATGTTATCAGGAGAGCCACTTACATTTTTGGTGCCACCCCAATTAAGATATGTCCCCGCAGACCAAACATACCAAATAATGTTGGATAAATATTTTGATTGAATGAGGATTTTAGAGTCATGGATGAAATTCCAAAATGAATTGAAGAGGAATAGTTTATTTGGGGTAGTAATGAATGTATGAGGACGCAATTGAATGATTTTATTTTTGTATTATGTATCCACATAAAATAATAGGGAAAGGGCAAAAAATAAAACATATTCATCATGAAATCAATGAAATATTATGTTAGTATCAAGGCCACTTCATATGATGTTAGTAGGAGGGTAACTTCCATTCTGACATCACCGTCATTGGTATAAGGATCATATTATATTGGGAGTCATATGTTGCAATAGTCCAATCCTCTGAATTAAGTGGTCAATATTGTTACCAAATCCATCAAGAACTCATCCATAAGTGATGTAGATAAAAAATGGTTAATCCCAAATTCTACCATCATCCCAAGGATCTATGGTGCACCCAAGATACATAAGGATGGTATTTTGTTGAAATCTACTATAAATACAAGGAACTCTCCCACTTACTCACTTGAAAATTATTTTGTAGGAAAATTGAAACATTTTCTTGCCAATACTTCTTATTTTATTAAAAAAATTAGAATAATTTATTTGTAAGGTAAAGGATTTATCGGGGTTTTCGCTTCATCTTGAGATATAATAAGCTCAAGTGTTCAAAATTTAACTTAATATATCAATAGCACAATGGTTACATTTATAGTGAAACTATCTCCTACAAACTAAGAGATCTTCCTCATTGTAATCTCTACATTGTCTCCCTAAATCTCTCACAATATTTATAAAAACCTATTCTAATATGATTTTTACTCATGTATAAATCACTTACATTATTCTTCTCCACTTATTAATTTCTCAAACTCGCTAATTATATAATATTCTAAAGTGGAGAACTTAGAATTAAGCACTCATGTGAGGACTAATCCTAACATTCCCCCCTTCGTGTGAACATGGGGAGAGGAAATTTATTTTGGAGTTTCATTGTGATGGTTGACCTTAGTCATTTGTTGTTTATGTCTTCTGAGTTGCTACAAATGGTGAAGGTTCACCTGGTGTGAATTTTCCCCCTCAATGTAAATTGTTCTCGAATGTCGGTTTCCACCGATAATACATCAAAATACAATTTGGTAATAACCCCTTAAAAATATTTATCTCTTTTACAATAATTTCCCTGATTTTTTTGAAAGTATAGTCCTACCCCTTTTTCATAAAATACATCTTTACAAAATATTTTAATTGAAACAATATGGTGATGGGTGTGTAAGGGTTTTGACTCATACATCTACCCTCAAACTTTGCATTCTCATAAAAAATTCTTACCAATTAGTCTATTGAGACCATTGTTATAATCAACGAAAAACTTCTTTTTCTACAATACATATTTGCCAATGTTTTTTTTTTAAATTACTCACCAATCTAGGGCATTATTAAACATTAGTTTTAAGGATTTGTATTATTATGAAGATCCTTGAGAGTTAGTGTACCACCACTGGGAATGATTTGTATCCTCTGTTGCATTGATGCCAGATAATTATGAAATATTTGTAATGTGCAATAGAGAAAGACCTAAGTTTATGCCTAAGAATGTTTGTTTCCAGATTTAAAGTCAGGTTTTTGACATACATCAAGGGATCTCGAGTAGTCTACGAGTCGAGATGGGACCTTCGAGAACTAAGTGTAGATTGTGCCTTTACAGAGGTCAGAGAGCATGTATCAGGATAAGATATAAAGGGTGAACAAACCAAAAATGGGGTTTTTATGAGGTTCTTTGTGTGTATCCATTGTTTTCATGTTTTGACAAAAGTGACAAGTGGATGGCACATAGACAAGGGAAAATGTGGTTACACAAGGTCTACTCTACTTTCACGGTTCCATATCCTAACTTGGAAAACAAAAATGAGTGGGGTGAATCTCAAAGAGGCCTCTTTCGAAACCTAATCTAACATTAAATTTTGGGTTTGTCCCCTTTATTTGGAGAGAGAATACACTCAAGTGTTCAAAATTTAACTTGATATTCAATAACAAAATGGCTACATTTATATTGGACTCATATCCTACAAACTAGGATATCTTCATCATCCTAATCTCTATAATATCTTCCTAAATCTCTCACAGTGTCTAAAAAAAAATTTATTCTAATGTGATCTTTACTCATGTAGCAATCAATTACATTATTCTTCTCCACTTATTATTTTCTCAAAATAAATAATTATATAATATTCTAAAGCAGAGCACTAAGAATTAAGCACCCATGTTAGGACTAACCCTAACATAATATAAGGGTAAATAATAACATAATCCTTGTTAGTTTTGATTTGGTATCATTGTACAAAAATATGCCACTTAACGATACCATGAATATAATTATAAACATCAAAAACCCACAAACAAAAAATTGGGTGGTGTTAGCATATGGATTTGCACGCATGCAAATTACATGCAACAGTGTGGGAACGAAGTCCCTCCTCAATGAAGGTGAGGTTTCCTTTATTGAAAACCAAAACTGTATTTACATCTGTACATTCAAAATTGTATGTGGGGGGGGTGTTTTGGAACATCAATGGAAGAAAAGTGAATGAAGGAGATAGAATAGAAATGAAGGAAAGGAGTGGAATGGAATGAACAGAAAGAACATGCAAGAGTTAGGTAAAAACAGAGCCTAATATTGCATGAAGAGGAAAGATGAATAACCAACACAAATAAAACGGAGTTTGAGTTAGCCAAACAAGAACATGCAAAAGGGAACACACATGAGCAAGTAGATAGTCAGAGCTTGATCACTGTGAACTAGAACAACTGATTACTAATGTTGACAATAAGATCAAAGATAATATTTTCATGCAAGATTCAAACACCTAACATCTAATGAACATAAGAACACCAAATGTTACAAGAGACAATGAATGAGACACAAAGTTCTTATTCTATTAACTCCAAAATGTTTTTCACAAAGAACACAAAGTTTCTTCTTGAAACAAAGCTTGCACAAAAGTATCTTCTTCTCCTCTCTCAAAGTCACCTTTACAAATGAGCCCCTGACTTCCTTTTATAACCCAAAATTTGGTTACAAAGTAGTTAGGGTTTTACATGATCATTAAATAAGGCACTTAAGTGACCTTTGACTTTTTCTAACCAACTTTATTAAATACAACCCAAAAATAGAAATTACTAAAAATATCCAATGTTTCCCAAATAACAACACCTTTTAAAATATACAATAATAACCAGTGCCTTATCCATTGAAACGGGGTCCGCCTATCTCAAACGTATGAGAAATGGACTCTCCCAATTCGCTAGATATCAAGAAAATCAACTCCCTACACCGCCGGTGAAATTAGGATCTGCTGCTTTTGATCATTGAAAGGATCTAAACCTTCCCAAAGTTTCAAACATCTTTTCTTCTTCTGGAGGTTCACTTGGCCGAAGAATAGCCTCACAAAATACCTGCAATTCAAGAATTCTACTTGGCATATCATTAAAATTAACAATTTTAGACTGAGCATTCTCAAACAAGTTCTTCAATTTGATACACCGTTCCATGGAAACCGACGAGAAATTGTTGGCAGGAGTGTACATGTCTTTGAACAATCATGAAAATTGTTCTTCCACCTGCTCCGATGAACACCTTTGATTATGCTCATTTACTAGGTTGCAAGGAATCTCAGCTATGAAATCCTGGATCAAGGAAAGTGAAGCGAAAACTTCATTGCACATGTTGTCATAATGGATCATAGAATCCACAAGAAGCGTCTTTCTTGATTTGAGATGTAGACACCAGAGAAAACGTGTCCCTCGATGTTCAAATTCGAGAATCCCTTCAATAGCCAACACTGAAGATTCCATACTTGTCATCTCCTGCAGACTGGGCAATATCTCATCCAAATTTGATATAGTAGAAACAAAAGTTTCTTTGAAAGAAAGAATTGGATCCAGATATACACTGATATCTTCATGAAGCTTAACTGCAGTCTTGATCGCTCCCTGGCCCAAAACGAGAATCTCCAAAAGCCAAGTTTTAGTGACATGGCCCAACGTGTTTATTTCCTTTGACAAATTAAGAGTCTCTTCATCTGGGGCAGCCACCGCATCAGGTACTGGGAAGGTGGATGATATGGGATTTATCAAATGCTGAACATACTCCACCAATTGACTCTTTTCAGCCTTGAGCCGAGAATTTTGGGACTTGTATTTCTCCAATATTTTTAGCACGATATCAATTGAATCTCGAGCCATCGCCATGTCACTTTCTAACGTGGATCTCCCAAGTCCTAGTCTGGAAACTTCATAGTCGGCTGGCGTCATAGCATTGCGCTCTTTATCCACTTGTGGAATGGCAAGGTCTGCAAACTTGTTTCCATCATTATCCACCATTATTCGAGAAAGTACCTTAGGCTTCTTAGGAATGGCGTCATTCGACAGTTTGAAAAGGGCATCAAAATCAATGTCGATTGGCTTGACAACTCTCTTCCTTTTCTTCACTTCAGAATCAACCCAAGAAGGAGTTTCATTTACTATCTCGGCATATAGAATCCTGGAGCTTGAATCAATATCCTCATTATCCCTGACATCATGAGATCCTTCTTGAATCCTATCAACGGCCTCGATTTGAGGAGACACAACCTCAATGTCCACTTCCTGATCATTCGGGAGATTTTGGGAAATCCCTTCATGAACTACGTGCTCCGAAGTATTTGATATTTGAATTACTTGCACTTGAGTGGGTGTTTGTTCGAAGCATGGCTGAGGATCATTTGCTACCAGCGTATGAGTGCTATTAATGATGTGAGTGGAAGAATCTCTACTCGAGGTAGAAAATCCAGACACACGCTCCTTTCCTTCTTCAGGGTTTGGATCTTTGGATCTCTCTCCTCGTGACACGTTGCTCGGCGAAGTGGATTTTGGCAACCATTCTTTTCTTGTATGTCGTGTATGATTGGATGGTAACGAAGTTGATCGAGAAGAAACCTTGGTCGAATGGAGGTGTCCTGATATAGGCAATTTTTGTGATTCTGAAACGTGATCCGGAATTGATTGAAATTTGGCAAGCTCCCTATCATACCAAGATATGCTTCTTTCGATAATTGGTTGGTTCTTGCCATCGAGAGAAAATTCATCTCTTTTGGTCCAGTCGATTCGAGGCAACGGTGTGAAGGCAATGGCATCATACGAGGGATCGACGACATCCTCATCATCGGTTATGAATGAATCGGGAGGACTCCGGATGTGGAAGGCCTTGATCTGAGCAAGTGTTAGGCGAGAGTACTCCCGTCTCCTTACCTCATGTTCATCCGAGCAAGCAGCCCAGAAATCCTCCATGGTAGGATTATGTTGATACTTCGCTCCCATAATCGTTTGCATATAACCATTGATATCGAACTGGGCTCTCTTCACATATGGATGGATGGTTATGAGAGCAAACTCCTTTTCCATTAGTTGTGCACTGAATAAGTTTGGGCATTGGTATTCCCCGATTTGGATCGGGAAATGAATTCCTGGACGGTGCTTGTCACTAAGTAAGCAGTGAACTTGGAACAATTGTCGTGCCAGCTCCATTAACGCCCACTTATCACTGACGTACTTGGGAAGTTTCCACGGGGTCCCAGCAAAGCCACTCACGCGAATATAGGAAAAGGATGAAAATTGTATAAACCAGGTTCCCCATTGGGAAATGACACTCATGGCTTCTTTGGAAAACCTTTCCTCGGTATTTCGATTCAAGTTCCGGATCACGCGGAAGGTGAATGCATCGTTGACTCTTCTAAAATGGTGAGAACTATTTTTGAAGCTAAGCTGAGGGTAATAGTGAAAAACGTTGTTTGATGATCCCAGGACCCCTCTCGTTTCAAGTCCTGAAAATAGCTTTCTTCGTGCTACTGCATAGGTCAGATATGAGGTCATGTAGAAGCATCCAGTCATTTTGACTTCTATCAATTGCTTGTGAATGGTGTTGCTGATGATAGTGGCCCAGTCCACAAACTCCTTCTTGGCTAGGATGATACAGATAAACTGGTACATCCATGGGTGGAAGACCCTTGCAGAAGGTAAACCAAAAACTCGACTTAGGAGAGTGATCATGTCTCCAATCTCTTCCACGAACTCAACACGGTACAGTTCTTTGGGGAGCCTATCAATCCGAGGTCTCTTGGTTACCAGCCAATTGTTGTTAACCATTTTGCTCCATCTTAGGGGTTCTTCGTCCCAGAAATCTTGCGCAGACTGGCGAGTGATATCTGCATTCTCAGGAAAGTCAGGTATCCCGAGCAACTCCTCAATGTGTTCAGGTGTGATTAAGAGGAAAGGCTCGCGGTTGTCTTTATAAATTCCTCGTCTCTCAGGATCGTAATGCTCTGCACAAGCAATCACCAATTCCAGACACTGCACCGAGACAGGGAATGCTGCTGCTTGAGGTAGGCCACTGTGGTAAAGCCTATCAGAGAAAATGGTTTTGCCTTCAGTTTTCACTCGCTCGCAAAACTGTTGCACGTTGATGTGACCCAGATTTGTATCGGTGATGTTGTCATACGCCGACTTAATGGAGCTGGGAGGAATAATTCCTTGGAATTCATATTTCAGGGAAGATTTATTAGATCTTTCCACTGGCTTCCTCGATCTCCCTGCAGATTTGGATCTTTCGGCCATTATGAATTTAATCAAAAGGTGACTCAGGCACGCCAAACAATGCAAACGGGGCTGGGTCTCAGTCTCCGACACCCCGTCGATATAAGAAAAATGTTCCCGTATATATTATTATTATTATTATTTTAAAAATGATAATAATAATTGCCTTGAATTGCAACTTTTAGTATGTTAATAAAAACAAATCGAGACCAAGCTCGAATTCTAACTCTGACAATAACAATTAAAATCTCCCGATTTTAATATTTTACGTGAATGGCGTATCCGTGGACCTGCGTGCACACTGTATGCTATTTGTATTTTATTTTATTTGCAAAAAGCTATTTCCTTTCCACCTTCATGCGCTGTCCCTTCTTTCAATCCTGCGCTGTCCTCTTTCTTGGACGCGTGAAAATGAATGCTTTCTTTGGGTCTTATTACTTTGGACTGTTTTTAATACAAACGCCTCTCCTTCTTTTTCCCCTACGTGAGAACTTTTTCTGGATGCATGGGAAGGCGTGGGAAGGCATTGAAAGCTTCTTGATTCCCTCCGTTTTAAAAGCTACAGGCAATCCTATAATAATGCAAACAATATTGACAGAATTGGCGCAGGATCAATCGATGATCTTTCTTCAGAGTATAGATCACACACTGTTCCGTATGCTTCCTAGACTTTGCCTTAAACCACGAATGCTTGTTCGTGCTCCATCAAATGCTGCAACAGATGAGTGGCAAGCGCATATTTTTTATTTGCTGATCTGGTTCAGATTGGAAGACTGTTTCTCTTTTCTTCTTTTTTTTGAATGGCTGTGTGTAATCTGCTGCTTTCTCAGGCGTGGACTTTGTTTTATTTCTTCCTATGCATGCGTGGAGTTTTTTTTTAGAAACTCAATTCTCTGTCTTTCCCAGTGCGTGGGAAATTTTGCAGGCGCGGCTTCTATTTTTTGTTTCTAAAATCTTTGCATGCATTGAAAATTTTCCTCAAAGACTTCTACAATGTATTTTATTCCCTCTGGGCTGCGTTGAGAGAAGTGCCTTTCTTTACTCTAAAACGTGGTCTCTTCTTTTGGACTGTTTCTTTTTCTTTTTTCTTTTTTTTGAAAAACTGGCTTATTCCCTTCCTTTCCTGCGCATTTCTTTGTATTGTCCAAGCTGTTGGACTGTTCTCTTTGTCTTTCTTTTCCTTCAGCCTAGGTGTGGATTTGCCTTGTTTTTTGTTTTCTTCTTATGCTCACAATGGCGTGGAGTTTGGAAACAAAACCAAAGCATAATGCTAACAAAATATTATGTCTTCTGAAGAAAAAGAAGCTTCTGAATTTTTCCACCGGGTTTGATGGAGGAAGTTACGAGGATTAATTCAACTTCCTCTCATCCCGGGTAGTGGCTTAAGTGCCAGGGGGAAATGGGAAAAGTAACGGGCAATTGCCAACGGGAATGGCAAAATGGGTTGGCAATCCCCGTCCAATTTCCCCATGTGGGAAATTGGGGAATTTTATGCCCGTTTGCCAATCCATGATTTGGCAATTGGCAGAGGAAAACCCACGTGCGGGAAATTTGAAGGAAATTGCCAGGAAAGTGGAAATCCGGGTTCGGGAAGCCAACCCGGCAGTTGGAAACAAAAGCTTACTTCCCCGGCACTAAAACTTGTCGGATGAACTTTAATTTATATTTATTTAATTAAATACTCCTTAAGTGATTTTTTAAAAATTAATTTAATCAAACAAGGAGCAATTAATTAATTAAATATTAATTAATTATTTTAATGTATTTTAACGCGTTTTATAGCCTGGCGGGAAGAGTTCTTGCCCGAAAATCATGAAACGAAGACCGAAACGATCACAAAAATAAGACGATCGCAAAGAGTCCAATTAACCACGCAAAGTAACACAATTAAAAATTTTCCAATTTTTAATTTTTTATTTTTTTTTTAACAATTTTGCGAAGTCAAAATTGGCTGATAACAGCTGGCTCTGATTGGGGACAAGGACTTCATGGATGCAGCAACGGACCCAGACCAAAATAGTCATGAACATGATCATAGAAAGATGGGGCACAAAAATGGGGCGACACAAGAGAGGAGACCGAAAAACAGGGAAACAAACAAACCAAAATCCTAATTACCTATGTACATACGGGGAACAACCCGTTTTCAATTCTGGTAATATTTGAGATACTGCCCACTGTAGGGCAAAGGCAAATGAGTTCCATCAGGATATGCCAAGTAGTAGGTACTATCTCCACAAAAGTGTCTTATTTTGAACGGTCCCAGCCACAGTGAGTCAAACTTCCCATGCTTTCCCTTCGGCTCACGTCTTTTATCCCAGAGAAGAACTAAGTCATTGATTTGAAACTGTCTCTCTCTAGTTTTCCTGTCAAACAACTTCTTTACCTTGGATTGATGTTCCTTGATCCTGTTGGCCACTTGACTTCTTTGTTCCTCAAGCTTGGTTAGAAACATGACCCTTTTATCTAATGCATTGGTGAAGCATTCATCATCAACTGCCTGAGCTAATTTTAACGCTGGTAGCTCCAATGTGACGGGAATTTGAGCATCAGTTCCATACAGAAGTTGAAATGGAGACATCCCAATTGCCCTTTTGGGAGTTATGCGGTCAGCCCACAATGCATCGTATAACTTTTTGTGCCAAGTTCTTTGATTTTCTTCGACTAACTTGCGCACAATGGTAATGAGGTTTTTGTTGCTGGATTCAGCCTGACCGTTTCCCTGCGGGTAGTAATCTGATGAATGAGACAAAGATATCCCATATCCATAACAAAAACCTATCATCTCTGCAGAAGAAAAATTTGAGGCATTGTCAGTCACAATCTTGTGAGGAATTCCATAATGAACCAATATGTTTTCTTTGATGAAATCACAGATTACTGCAGTAGATGTTTGTTTCACCGGTATAGCTTCTACCCATTTTGTAAAGTAATCAGTGGCAGTGAGCACGTGGGTATGACCAGCGCTAGAATTAGGGTTCAAGACCCCGATGAAATCTAAACCCCATTGTTGAAAGGGTTCTTCAATGACAACTGGCTTCAAAGGCAGTGCTGCCAACTTTGGTCTTCCAACAAATTGTTGACAGGCCTCACATTTGGTCACCCATTTCTGAGCATCAGAAAACATAGTGGGCCAGTAATAATGTGCTCTCAGAATTTTATGGGCTGTTACTAGGCCAGAAAAATGACCGCCGCAAGCATGATTGTGGAAGGCTTCCAACAACCTAGGCTGTTGTTCTTTATCAACACATCTGAGGAACATGCCGTCAATTCCTTTCTTGAACAACGTGTTATCCCAAATGACGTATCTGGCAGCTCTTAGTTTGATTGCTCATTTCTCTTTAGCTGTCAGATTTTCTAGACACTCGCCGTATGTGAGGAAGTAGGCAATATCAGAATACCATTCATCTGTGGTACTGACAAAAACTACCAATGGTAAATTTCCTTCAACTAGTTCTTCTTCAGAGTTATCTCGTGGTTCATTCTCTGCAATGAGTTGGCAGAGTCCTCTCCCTTGAACCAACTTGGTAGGCTTGATGTCTAGATCATATTCTTGGATCTTGGAGACCCAATTACCTCTTTTAGATCCCGGTTCCTGTTGTGTCAACATTGATTTCACTGCGGTGTCTGGAACTAAGACTTTGGTGTGAGAATTCAACACGTAATACCTGAAGTGTTTCAGGGCTCTTACCACCGCGTACGCATGTCTCTCAAGAGGAGTGTAATTAAGTTCATGTTTCTTGAATCCCGAACTCATGAATGCGATAGGAGATTCAATCCCCTCTTGATTGTGCTGAGTCAAAATGGCAGAGATTGTGTGTGGCGAAGCATAACAATAAATTATAAAATCCTTCTTAAAATCGGGACACACCAATGTAGGAGCTTTTGCAATAGCACCCTTGATTTTCTCAAATGCCTCTCTACCTTCCTTTGACCATTTGAAAGATTCTTTTCCTTTCATCATATCAGCGATTTCTTTAGTCAGCTCAGTGAAATCTGGCACGAACCTTCTCAAAAAGTTCACCTTTCCAAAGAAGGAGTGGACTCCAGGTTTACTTGTAGGCAAGGAAAGATTCTTTATAGCTTGAACGCGTTCAGGATCGATCTTAGTTCCTTCCTTAGAAACAATATGACCTAGGAGTTTACCTTCTGTAACTCCAAACACAGATTTTTTTGGATTCAGAGAAATCTTATGAAGTTTACACCTTTGCAAAATTTTCTCTAAATCTCTTAAGTGATCTTCTCGCTTCTTTGAAAACACTGTCAAGTCATCTAGGTATATCACAATGATCTTGTCCTTATAATCTACAAATGCCATATCCATGGCCCTTTGAAACATTGCACCAGCATTGATCAAACTGAAGGGCATTCTTCTATATGTGAACGTACCCCAGGGGGTAGTGAATGCAGTTTTATGTTGATCTTCTCTAGCCACCTCAATCTGATTATAGCCAGAGAAACCATCTAGCATAGATAGCATTTCCGATCCAGTTACTGCCTACAGAATATGGTCCATGACTGGCAGTGGGTAGTTATCCTTCAAGGAACCTGATTAAGATTGCAGAAATCCATGCAAATCCTAATTTCTCCATTTTTCTTGCTAACTGGTACAATATTAGCTATCCAAGGTCGAATGTCGAATAGGAAAAACTATTCGTGCATCTAGCATCTTTTGAACTTCATGAAATATTGTCCCTGCAATCTTGGGATTATATTGTCTTTTCTTTTGCCTGAATGGAACTGCGCCAGGCTTCAAGGGTATGGCATGCTCCATTTCCCTGGGTTGGAAAGACTTCAAGTCTTCGTATGAATATGCCAAGACGTCAGAGTATTTGGTAAGGAGATTTATGAATTTCCTGCACTCCTCAGGTGAGCAACATTTACCAATATTGATCAGGCGAGGTTTATCCTTGGTGCCGATATTAATTTGCTCATAGTCAGTAGAATTTACAGGTCCTGCCTGCTCTTTCTCTTTAATAAACCTGTCATGTTTGTCAAAAAGTTCTTCAAGTGAAACCAATCCTTTGGGAATTTTATTTCCTTTGAGTTGAATGATGCCATCACCAGGATCTTCGTTCTCAACTCCTTCCTGAATGGGTGAGGTAGTTGATTCGCGAAATGCCGAATCACTTCCTTCAAAGTACAACTGTTCAAAATTTTCTCTCTTTTCCAAGAAGGCAATAATTTGTTGATCATCATTAAATACTTGCCAATTTTCTGCATTGTCAGGAACACTTGGCCTAAAAACCATTTCAATGGTGTATTTGTCTTGATCAAATTCTGAATGAGGAATCATTAATGATGCTGAGACTGCTAGAGAATCCGCTTTTTCATTCTTTTCATGAGGGACATATTTAATGGAAAAAGCATCAAAAACTTCTATGGCATCCCAAACTTTATTTCTGTAGTGTCTCAGATGATCGTTCTTTACCTGGAACTAATTTCTTACTTGTTTCACGATCAATTCCGCATCTCCAAAGACTTCCAGATTTTTGATCCCTTTCTCTTCTGCAACTTAGAGGCCAAGGACTAATGCCTCGTACTCTGCAGTGTTATTAGTATTTGAAAATTCGAGTTTATAGGAAAAAGGAAAGATTTTACCATTTGGAGATATGAGCACCACTCCTGCACCAGAGCCCGTTGAGCAACAACTTCCATCGAACTCAAGAGTCCAGATCTCATTGGAATCTTGGCAAGTGATCTCAGGGGTATGAACTTCTGTAGTCATCATATAATTACCCATACTTGAGCCTTGGAAAAGGATCTGTGCGTGAGGATCTTTAGTTTTAGTTACTGTGAACTTTTCCTGAGCTTCCGGCATAAGTTTCTTCATTTCTCCATTGATAGGAATCATGGCATGAGACCAGTCCATTTGAATCTCACCACCCAAATCCCTACAAAATTTCCTGCTCAACAACATTCCATACGAGGCAGGGATATCAGCAACTAAAATAGTTACCTTAACTCGCTTTTGAGGGAATTGGGCTAAAACCATTTGGGCATCCTTAATCTGCCTGATCAGAGGAACTTGCTTGGTTTCCATAGAGTAACACGATCTGAATGTTCTCGTACAAGTCAAACCAAGAGCATGTGCTACTTTTTCCAGCATCACATTATCCGAGGCTCCAGAGTCTATAATGCAATTACTTAACTTGCATCCGTTGATAAGAAAAGACACAAAGAAAGGTTCGATCTTTTCATTTGAAGGTGTAGTGGCCGCCACAATATTTTGAGTTTTCCCATCTTTGGGAGTTTTTAGAATTCCTTTAGAGGAATGAATAGTAGAGTCACCTTTGATAAACTAGACCAACTTCTCGAGCTGATCCTTGTTGGACTTCAAGTACTCTGCCTGTGACATGGAAATTTTTGTTTTATTGATATGATCAATGATATCAAATTTAGGCAAAGTAATTGCACTTGAAGTCTCAGATATGAGTTCTTTCGAACTTGATGATGGCACACTTTTGACCTTGGTCTCAGGCTTGGTTGATACGGATGTGGAAGAAGAAGTTTTCTTCGTAATTGGTTTACTAACTGATTGATCTAACAAAGGATCTCCTTTCTTTAAGATAGTCTTGACCTTTGAAACCTCAGTATCTCTAGACTCTTTAGGAGCCTCCTTTATCTTGGATCCTTTGATATTTTCCTTGGAAACCTCTTTATCTCCCACCTTGGTGGTATCTTGGTCCTTTTTCTGAGAGCGTGTGAAAACGGCGAAGGATTGACTATTCATATCTTCTATAATTTCTTCATATTCATCTTCTTCATCGGAACGGTACTCAAAGAAATGATTATTACTTTCTTCCTCAGGATCTTCAACTGTAGGTTCAGATGTCTCAGAATCAGGCTCTTCCTCATCAACCTCGATGACCTCAATCTCATCATCACTTTCTTCAATGACATCACATTTGGAATTAGTTGCGGGAGCTGCTTCAATAGCAAGCCTCGTTGGAGCACCTGCAATCCTGGCTTTGTTGGGAACGTATCCTTTTCGTGGGATATCTTTGTAAGGAGCAGGTTTACTACTTTGAGCAACTTGCTTCTTCAAAGCTAGCATATCATTAGCCAACTTAGTGAGTATAGTTTCTGAAACGTTGGGAGTTTCTTGACTCTTTCCTTTGAGGGAATTTTTCTTGAATTTTCCTGCCATGATTAAGTCATCTTCAATTTCTATGGCCAAAGATTGAGCAAGTTCCAAAGTAGCCACCCTGGCCCTTCTTAGCTGATAGCACACTTCTGGTTGTTGTGCATTAATAAAGAAACATTTTTGTCCATCAAGGTTGGGATGAATCCCGGTGGGAACTTTGTTTACCATCTTGTTGAATTTGGCCACGAAATTCCTCATGGGTTCTGTAGGCTCTTTCTTTGCCTGAGATAGTTGGGCAAGAAGAGCATGTTCATCTTCCACTGTTTTGAATCGATTTTCAAACTTGGTTTTCATATCATCCCAACTTGTAATACATCCATTGGGTAGATGATGAAACCAACCTGCAACAATATCATGCAATGTCTTGACGAAGAGATGAATAGCAACATCTTTTTATTCTACTGACAAAACAAAACATGTAGCAAAGAAGGTAGAAATATGATCCTCTGATGACATCTTCCCATCTCCGTTGAACTTGGGAAGAATCTTTCTTGATCCTCGTGGGAGTTCATGTCGAGCAGGTAAGGCCAATGGGCCTATGGCATTTCCCCATGGTACATTGGCTGCCATTGGAGAAAAGGTGGTATGCGTAGGTAAAACAATGTGAGCAAGGACAAGTGCTTGACTGTTAGTGATTCCTTCCTTGCTTGCTATTTCAGGACTTGATGCAAGGCTTGTATATCTACGAGGTGTGTTCTTCTTGGGAGGAGATAACTTGAAACCAAATTTTCCTTGAAAGTCAAAAGTAGGGTCAGATCTACCTTTAGCTTTTTCTCCTTGCGTAAACCTCTTTCCTTCCAGTTTGGAATATTTATGGTGAAGAGATCACTAGCGTGTTCCGACCAGCTCTAGCCTTTTCTCTTTGCTCTCTTTCTTGAGCTATTTGTGCCTGAATAACTCTAATAACTCTCGCAGGCTTTCTCTTCTTCGTTATCTAGTATTGATGTGGCGAGATGAAAATGATGGTTACTTGTGTGCTTTTCCCAAATAGCTTGCCTCAAATCTGATGATATGTCTTCTTGAGTATCTACAAAAACAAGATTTGGTTGCAAGATAGGTGGGTTACCTGTAATGGTCATACAACTTATTACCTGGGTGGAAGAGGACCTTGTCGGTGAACAACTATCAACACGTGCCCAAGAGGTCTTTTAGCCACGAGTGCGGGTGCTCTTCTTCTAAGGTAGCTTCGATGTAGATTTCTATGTCAATGGCTCTATTAATAGTCACAAATTGCTACAAGATTTCATGGTTTTCCCAAGCTACTATTTGAAGGTTGGCAGTAATGTCTCCTTGGAAACCTTCGTCGGGCATAAGGTTCGGTTGAAGAACTGGAGCTTGTGCAGATTTGGGATAGTCATAAAGATTTAACCAAGCACTGGTTAATGATTTCTGAATCCCCCAGCGGAGTCGCCAAAAATTGGGTGGTGTTAGCATATGGATTTGCACGCATGCAAATGACATGCAATAGTGTGGGAATGAAGTCCCTCCTCAATGAAGGTGAGGCTGCCTTTATTGAAAACCAAAACTGTATTTACATCTGTACATTCAAAATTGTATGTGGGGGGGGTGTTTTGGAACATCAATGGAAGAAAAGTGAATGAAGGAAATGGAATAGAAAGAAGGAAAGGAGTGGAATGGAATGAACTGAAAGAACATGCAAGAGTTAGGTAAAAACAGAGCCTAATATTGCATGAAGAGGAAAGATGAATAACCAACACAAATAAAATGGAGTTTGAGTTAGCCAAACAAGAACATGCAAAAGGGAACACACATGAGCAAGTAGATAGTCAGAGCTTGATCACTGTGAACTAGAACAACTGATTACTAATGTTGACAATAAGATCAAAGATAATATTTGCATGCAAGATTCAAACACCTAACATCTAATGAACATAAGAACACCAAATGTTACAAGAGACAATGAATGAGACACAAAGTTCTTATTCTATTAACTCCAAAATGTTTTTCACAAAGAACACAAAGTTTCTTCTTGAAACAAAGCTTGCACAAAAGTATCTTCTTCTCCTCTCTCAAAGTCACCCTTACAAATGAGCCCCTGACTTCCTTTTATAACCCAAAAGTTGGTTACAAAGTAGTTAGGGTTTTACATGATCATTAAATAAGGCACTTAAGTGACCTTTGACTTTTTCTAACCAACTTTATTAAATACAACCCAAAAATAGAAATTACTTAAAATATCCAATGTTTCCCAAATAACAACACCTTTTAAAATATACAATAATAACCAGTGCCTTATCCATTGAAACGGGGTCCGCCTATCTCAAACGTATGAGAAATGGACTCTCCCAATTCGCTAGATATCAAGAAAATCAACTTCCTACACCGCCGGTGAAATTAGGATCTGCTACTTTTGATAATTGAAAGGATCTAAACCTTCCCAAAGTTTCAAACATCTTTTCTTCTTCTAGAGGTTCACTTGGCCGAAGAATAGCCTCACAAAATACCTGCAATTCAAGAATTCTACTTGGCATATCATTAAAATTAACAATTTTAGACTGAGCATTCTCAAACAAGTTCTTCAATTTGATACACCGTTCCATGGAAACTGATGAGAAATTGTTGGCAGGAGTGTACATGTCTTTGAACAATCATGAAAATTGTTCTTCCACCTGCTCCGATGAACACCTTTGATTATGCTCATTTACTAGGTTGCAAGGAATCTCAGCTATGAAATCCTGGATCAAGGAAAGTGAAGCGAAAACTTCATTGCACATGTTGTCATAATGGATCATAGAATCCACAAGAAGTGTCTTTCTTGATTTGAGATGTAGACACCAGAGAAAACGTGTCCCTCGATGTTCAAATTCGAGAATCCCTTCAATAGCCAACACTGAAGATTCCATACTTGTCATCTCCTGCAGACTCGGCAATATCTCATCCAAATTTGATATAGTAGAAACAAAAGTTTCTTTGAAAGAAAGAATTGGATCCAGATATACACTGATATCTTCATGAAGCTTAACTGCAGTCTTGATCGCTCCCTGACCCAAAACGAGAATCTCCGAAAGCCAAGTTTTAGTGACATGGCCCAACGTGTTTATTTCCTTTGACAAATTAAGAGTCTCTTCATCTGGGGCAGCCACCGCATCAGGTACTGGGAAGGTGGATGATATGGGATTTATCAAATGCTGAACATACTCCACCAATTGACTCTTTTCAGCCTTGAGCCGAGAATTTTGGGACTTGTATTTCTCCAGTATTTTTAGCACGATATCAATTGAATCTCGAGCCATCGCCATGTCACTTTCTAACGTGGATCTCCCAAGTCCTAGTCTGGAAACTTCATAGTCGGCTGGCGTCATAGCATTGCACTCTTTATCCACTTGTGGAATGGCAAGGTCTGCAAACTTGTTTCCATCATTATCCACCATTATTCGAGAAAGTACCTTAGGCTTCTTAGGAATGGCGTCATTCGACAGTTTGAAAAGGGCATCAAAATCAATGTCGATTGGCTTGACAACTCTCTTCCTTTTCTTTACTTCAGAATCAACCCAAGAAGGAGTTTCATTTACTATCTCGGCATATAGAATCCTGGAGCTTAAATCAATATCCTCATTATCCCTGACATCATGAGATCCTTCTTGAATCCTATCAACGGCCTCGATTTGAGGAGACACAACCTCAATGTCCACTTCCTGATCATTCAGGAGATTTTGGGAAATCCCTTCATGAACTACGTGCTCCGAAGTATTTGATATTTGAATTACTTGCACTTGAGTGGGTGTTTGTTTGAAGCATGGCTGAGGATCATTTGCTACCAGCGTATGAGTGCTATTAATGATGTGAGTGGAAGAATCTCTACTCGAGGTAGAAAATCCAGACACACGCTCCTTTCCTTCTTCAGGGTTTGGATCTTTGGATCTCTCTCTTCGTGACACGTTGCTCGACGAAGTGGATTTTGGAAACCATTCTTTTCTTGTATGTCGTGTATGATTGGATGGTAACGAAGTTGATCGAGAAGAAACCTTGGTCGAATGGAGGTGTCCTGATATAGGCAATTTTTGTGATTCTGAAACGTGATCCAGAATTGATTGAAATTTGGCAAGCTCCCTATCATACCAAGATATGCTTCTTTCGATAATTGGTTGGTTCTTGCCATCGAGAGAAAATTCATCTCTTTTGGTCCAGTCGATTCGAGGCAACGGTGTGAAGGCAATGGCATCATACGAGGGATCGACGACATCCTCATCATCGGTTATGAATGAATCGGGAGGACTCCGAATGTGGAAGGCCTTGATCTGAGCAAGTGTTAGGCGAGATTACTCCCGTCTCCTCACCTCATGTTCATCCGAGCAAGCAGCCCAGAAATCCTCCATGGTAGGATTATGTTGATACTTCGCTCCCATAATTGTTTGCATATAACAATTGATATCAAGCTGGGCTCTCTTCACATATGGATGGATGGTTATGAGAGCAAACTCCTTTTCCATAAGTTGTGCACTGAATAAGTGTGGGCATTGGTATTTCCCGATTTGGATTGGGAAATGTATTCCTGGATGGTGCTTGTCACTAAGTAAGCAGTGAACTTGGAACAATTGTCGCGCCAACTCCATTAACGCCCACTTATCACTGACGTACTTGGGAAGTTTCCACGGGGTCCCAGTAAAGCCACTCACGCGAATGTAGGAAAAAGATGAAAATTGTATAAACCAAGTTCCCCATTGGGAAATGACGCTCATGGCTTCTTTGGAAAACCTTTCCTTGGTATTTCGATTCAAGTTCTGGATCACATGGAAGGTGAATGCATCGTTGAATCTTCTAAAATGGTGAGAACTATTTTTGAAGCTGAGTTGAGGGTAATAGTGAAAAACGTTGTTTGATGACCCCAGGACTCCTCTCATTTCAAGTCTCGAAAATAGCTTTCTTCGTGCTACTGCAAAGGTCAGATATGAGGTCATGTAGAAGCATCCAGTCATTTTCACTTCTATCAATCGCTTTTGAATGGTGTTGTTGATGATGGTGGTCCAGTCCACAAACTCCTTCTTGGCTAGGATGATACAGATAAAATGGTACATCCATGGGTGGAAGACCCTTGTAGAAGGTAAACCAAAAAATTGACTTAGAAGAGTAATCCTGTCTCCAATCTCTTCCACGAACTCAACGCGGTACAGTTCTTTGGGGATCCTGTCAATCCGAGGTCTCTTGGCTACCAACCAATTGTTGTTAGCTATTTTGCTCCATCTTAGGGGTTCTTTATCCTAAAAATTTTGCGCAGACTGGCAAGTGATATCTGCATTCTTAGGAAATTTAGGTATTCTCAAGCAACTCCTCAATGTGTTCAGGTGTGATTAAGAGGAAAGGCTTGCGATTGTCTTTATAAATTCCTCATCTCTTAGGATCGTAATGCTCTGCACAAGCAATCACCAATTCCGGACACTGCACCAAGATAGGGAATGTTGCTGCTTGAGGTAGGCCATTGTGGTAAAGCCTATCAGAGAAAATGGTTTTGCCTTCAATTTTCACTCACTCACAAAACTATTGCACGTTGATGTGACCCAGATTTGTATTGGTGATGTTGTCATACGCCGACTTGATGGAGCTGAGAGGAATAATTCCTTGGAATTCATATGTTAGGGTAGATTTATTAGATCTTTCCACTAGCTTCCTCAATCTCCCTGCAGATTTGGATCTTTTGGCCATTATGAATTTAATCAAAAGGTGACTCAGGCACGCCGAATAATGCAAATGAGGCTAGGTCTTAGTCTCCAACACCCCATCGATGTAAGAAAAATATTCTCATTATATATTATTATTATTATTATTTTAAAAATGATAATAATAATTGTCTCGAATTATAAATTTTAGTATGTTAATAAAAACAAATCGAGACCAAGCTCAAATTCTAACTCCGACAATAACAATTAAAATCTCCCGATTTTAATATTTTGCGTGAATGGCGTATCCGTGGACCTGCGTGCACACTGTGTGCTATTCCTTTTTATTTTATTTAAAAACTATTTCCTTTCCACCTTCATGTGCTGTCCCTTCTTTCTCCTGCGCAGTCCTCTTTCTTCACGCGTGAAAATGAATGCTTTCTTTGGTCTTCTTTTGGACTGTTTTTAATACAAACGCCTCTCCTTCTTTTTCCCCTACGTGAGAACTTGCTGGATGCATGGGAAGGCGTGGGAAGGCATTGAAAGCTTCTTGATTCCCTCCGTTTTAAAAGCTACATGCAATCCTATAATAATGCAAACAGTATTGACAGAATTGGCGCAGGATCAATCGATGATGTTCTTCAGAGTATAGATCACACACTGTTCCGTATGCTTCCTAGACTTTGCCTTAAACCACGAATGCTTGTTCACGCTCCATCAAATGCTGCAACAGATGAGTGGCAAGCACATATTTTTTATTTGCTGACTCGTTATGATTGGAAGACTGTTCTCTTTTCTTCTTTTTTTTGAACTATGTGTAATCTGCTAGGCGTGGACTTTGTTTTATTTCTTCCTATGCATGCGTGGAGTTTTTTAGAAACTATTCTCTGTCTTGGCCAGTGCGTGGGAAATTTTGCAGGTGCGGCTTCTTTTTGTTTCTATCTTTGCATGCATTGAAAATTTTCCTCAAAGACTTCTACAATGTATTTTATTCCCCTGGGCTGCATGAGAGAAGTGCCTATTTACTCTAAAACGTGGTCTCTTCTTTTGGACTGTTTCTTTTTCTTCTTCTTTTTTGAAAAACTGGATTATTCCCTTCCTTTCCTGCACATTTCTTTGTATTGTCCAAGCTGTTGGACTATTCTCTTTGTCTTTCTTTTCCTTCAGCCTAGGCGTGGATTTGCTATTTTTTGTTTTCTTCTTATGCAATGCGTGGAGCTGTAGGAAACAAAACCAAAGCATAATGCTAACAAAATATTATGTCTTCTAAAGAAAAAGAAGCTTCTGACTTTTTCCACCGGGTTTGATGGAGGAAGTTACGAGGATTAATTCAACTTCCTCTCATCCCGGGTAGTGGCTTAAATGTCAGGGGGAAATGGGAAAAGTAACGGGCAATTGCCAACGGGAATGGCAAAATGGGTTGGCAATCCCCGTCCAATTTCCCCATGTGGGAAATTAGGGAATTTTATGCCCGTTTGCCAATCCATGATTTGGCAATTGGCAGAGGAAAACCCACGTGTGGGAAATTTGAAGAAAATTGCCAGGAAATTGGAAATCCGGGTTCGGGAAGCCAACCCAGCAGTTGGAAACAAAAGCTTACTTCCCCGGCACTAAAACTTGTCGGATGAACTTTAATTTATATTTATTTAATTAAATACTCCTTAAGTGATTTTTAAAAAATTAATTTAATCAAAAAAGGAGCAATTAATTAATTAAATATTAATTAATTATTTTAATGTATTTTAATGCGTTTTATAGCCTGGCGAGAAGAGTTCTTGCCCGAAAATCATGAAACGAAGACTGAAACGATCACAAAAATAAGACGATCACAAAGAATCCAATTAACCACGCAAAGTAACACAATTAAAAATTTTCCAATTTTTAATTAATTTTTTTTTTTAATTTTTTAACAATTTTGCGAAGTCAAAATTGGCTGATAACAGGTGGAGCTATGCTTGCGATTAAAAAATCACTTTTAAAGAAGAGATCTATGAACAAACAAATGGGTTCACCATTATTGTTTTAATTTCGAAGACCTCAATTACATAGATGTCGGCATCTCTGACCATGGTAAACAAGAGATTACATATAACTGATTTAAAATTTGTGAGTAAGCATACATATACATCGAAGTCATTCCTTTAGCTAAGTAGGCATGACTAGGGGGCCATCCAATCCATCAAAGTCACCCAGGGAATGATCCTGGCCCTATCTGCTTGACGGTTCACCATTATCTCCTATCATTGATAACTTATTCATGGAACATTTTAAAATAAATACACTAGAATCTTATCCATTAAAACTTGATTGGTGGGGTAGGTTTGTTGATGCCACCAATGCAAAATGGTCACATGACAAGTATGAGCTTGAAAGATTTCTCATGTATTTAAATAATAGTTTAAAGTAGATCCATTTAACGATGGAAAAATAAGAAAACAATAAATTACCTTTCATTGATGTCATTATCTCATATAAACTAGGCAAAACTTTATCGCATAATGTATATGGAAAGAAAAATCATACCGATCTTTACCTACAAGCAAACTCCTACCACCATCCCTATGTAAAAAATGTGGTTTTGAATTCTCCTGAAACCATATCTTATAAGATATTATTTATATCACCTTGAACATGAAACTCGTCAAGGTCCTATTATCAAATGGTTGAACAAGATGGGAAATAGAAAGATTATTTCGCAAAGCTATAACTATGAGAATAAGAAATAATAAAATGTACACAAATATAACTCCTAGAATAAGCATCCCTGTATAAATGGAATTTCAGAGAAACTAGATTAGATTATGAGTAAGTATGGTATACAAACCACCTTAAAACCTCTCAAAACTTTGTGTACCACTCTTAATTCTACAAAATATCATTTCGATCCAAATGGGAAAAAAGTGTCTACATTATTCCCTTTCTCATGTGGGAAACCATATATAGGTGAAATGGGAAGGTGCTTCCAAACTAGAATCAAGGGACATTCTAGGGACATTATCAACAATAGATGGATAAAATTTACATTAGATGAGCATTCCCATATTTCCAAGCACCGCGTTTTCATAGATCAAGCCAAATTAATTTTGAAAGATGAAGATTTTTAGAAAATAAAGGTTAGAGAATCTATAGAAATTTAAAAGAGACCAATTAATATAAATAGAGATAATGGCCTTCATATTGGGAGATCATAGAAACCTTTATTAAACTATTTTTAAAAGATGCAATTTTTTTTAGATTAAGTTTAAGGAATATATTTATTTATATCCATAGTGAAGGCTAGGTGAGATACATGACTCCAATAAGTTAGGTGACATACTTGATTCAAATAAAGTTACTAGAATGTATTATTAATGGTTTCAAGTGGTGTTGTCCTCAAAGTTAATTAACACATTTATATACTTCCTCCCTAATGATGGGTACACATAGAATATCTAAAATGTCCAAAATAATCAACATGATGGATACAAAAATATTAACTTCAAAAAATCAACATCATTGAAAATATACACAGTCTCAATATAATTTTATGTTTTAACATTATGATACTACAATACACATAAACCAATAAAATGATGTTAATTTTGTGACTGATGAAATCCTATCAATGCAAATCTAAATGATGCAAGAGTAAAAATGGAAAGATACAACTAATCTTAAATGAATGAAAAATTTAAAATGGTGAGTATATATACATGTATAAAATGATTTTGCAATAACATAGTTAATATACAACAAAAATCTATATAATGTGATATAAAACTAAGATGGTCAAGAGAGATGAAATATAATATTGATAATATAAGGAACCAATGGAAAATAATGTTAACAAATTTTTTCTAAGGCAATAAGAAAGGAAACAAATTCAATTATAGCCAAGAGAGATACAAATGAATGATGTATTAAATATGATTATTGAATTATTTTAAATAGTCTTAGTGTGTTTATTTTTACCACATGATTGGCAAAGTCGAGGTCATTTCCTTATATTGATCCTTAACCTTAAATCACAATGGGTATCTTAGATCCTCTTTGGGAAACACTCATGCACCCCCTCGCCTCACACTTTCACATGTTAGCCCACATCCTCATCTATCTAGTCCTATCTAATTGTTCAATCATGATTTTTAACCCAAGGAAATATTTTCACTACCAACCAAATATGTTAACATTTTCCATCCTTCCATCACACTTTTTCTTATTATATCAACATATCAACAATAAAATTATAAAATGAATTATCAAGCAACTTCATCACATAATTTTTGATCTATGGGTTATATTATTTTAACAGCATAGTCAAGACTCATTTCTACCATATAAGAATTAGTAGACACCTAATATATGAAATTCATCCACTTCACATGAAATTTATTGATGCATAGCCTATCCACTTTTATCAATTCCAAAATGTCCTTTTCATCACAATCTCCAACAACAAGCCTTTACAAGCTAAATCTTGCATCTTCTTAAGCACTATTCGTGCTCCATTCTTAGCTAATATTAGCCTAAAATCCTCATATGATCTTGCATTTTCCACCAATTCTATTAGTGAACCTCAATCAATTCTCCAACATCCTTCATAATTGGATCAATTCAACGAAGAATCAATAAAATTACCTTTCTTGTCAAAAAATGCCTTTTAAAGCTTCTTGAGGGATTTCCACTGATGAAACCATGAATAGAGACATCTACAATGACCCAGAGAAAAGTGAACACATTTTTCAATACCCTTTTATAGTGTGTAAAATTTTACCTTCCAACTTTTTTCTAAGTACCAATTTCTCCTTTTTCTCCTTATGGCTCACTTATATTCTTTTAGCCATGTTTTTAGAAGTTTTTGCTCTTAACTTTTGATTTCCTGCTTCATTTGACAAACATAGATTCATTTGGATCACCGATTATGTTTATCCTCCTCTATGCCAATTTCATTAGGATGTTCTAAAGATAATTCCACCCATTTACCCTATCTTGCATTTACAATTAGGTCTTAGGTATAAGTTTCAGGTTAATAGTAGGATTGTTATGGATTTTCACAATGTGGTGAGTCTTTATCTATTCTAATCTCCTAAATATCCTTTCTCACCCTCTCAAGATTCTATCTTTCCATTTTTGGACTTTGAATCATTTTGTAATCCATTTTCTCTTCCTTAGGTAACTAAACCATATCTTCCAATACACTCCTACAGGTATGTGCACTAGTTGATGAAAGTTGTAAATATTTAGGTCCTCTAAAGTCTGCTCTTATCTCTATCCTTCTTCGCTATCCTTTTATTTAGCTTTGAAGATATTTTCAATCATCCACTTAAAGTCTTACTTTCTTAACCCCTTTTTTCCTTCTTAACACTGTGTTATTGTTGCATGTAACTCAGGTGAGATATTATCAAGGAGATGTTTAGAATAAAGGTTGGTTAAAGCTTATCCCTTGATTATTCATGAAATAGAAACCCTCAAGGTCATTTATTTCTGTTAGGAGACCAAAACACTCTCTCTTCAATTTTGCGTTCAAGGATTTCTTCAAACTATAGTGAGGGTTTGTGTAGACACACAATCACGCACTTTGGGTATTTATCTAGTCTCGATCACATACTACTATTCATATGACCACCCTTACTTTCTCAGTCATAATTTTTACTCTTTGATCATTTTTCATCCTAGACACCAGCACCAGGTAGGATGTCAGCGCCAGGTGCCCTCATCCCCTCTGGGCACCCTTATCCTCTTTGTATTTTGGTCACAATTTTTAGGTCCTTTCTAGCCATTTGATAATCTTATATTTTTGGTAGTCAGCCTTTTCGGGGTTAATTATGAAATTCAAGAAAGGGAATCATATAAATATAAAGTTATGTGATCATAATAAAGGACAAACACTAAGCATTAACTATCACCACCTAAGGTTACATCCATCAAGGCATGTAAGAGCTCCATTCCATCCATCTAGCTCCATCACAAGGGACACAAGGGATGGTTTTCTACATCACACTTCATAGGAGGGAAGTTCATTCTATTCCATGCACACATTTACTACATTCTACATCTAGCTACTTGCTTGCTATCTAAGTGTGACATGCACAAGAGAAACCTAGGGCACAATTACACACACACACATAACTACATTGGGTCTAAGATGTAGTGCAGTGCTCAGTCATAAGTTCACCATTGTGACAGCTGAGGACAATTTGACCCCTCATTTTGCATCTTTATTTTTTGGGATTTGATGTCTATTTGAGGGTTTTGCAAGTTCATTCTTTAGTGTACAGGTTTCCAGCGACCTCAGGTGATCTTTGTGCGACCTCATAGTAACCAAAGGAAACTATAGGAGAACATCTTATGACACCTCAAAGGAGTTTTTCCAAGCATTTCCGTAGACCCAGGCACCCAGAAACAGGTCTAAGGCACCCACGGGCGCCCTTTTCCCTCTCCAGGTGCCCTAGTCCAGCTTATTCCTCTAGATCTACATTTTCTAGGGCTTTTGTGTGACACTTCTTCATTTTTGTTTAGCCAGTTAGAGCTTCAGTCCAATCCAGATCTCACTGGGAATCAGCTAAGGCTTCTTACCCTCTCTTTACAATTAGGGTTTCATTATTTATTGCTTAGTTACTTGAGTATTTATTACTGCACTTAATTATTCATTTATTTATTGTTACAATAGCATTCAGATCAGCCTCGTATTTACATTTTAGCTTAATTCTCACTACGAATCAACTAAGGATTCTTACCCTTTCTTTGAAATTAGGGTTTCATTATTCATTACTTATTTTCTTGAGTATTTATTGTTGTACTTAATTATTCATTTATTTAGTGCTGCAATAACATTCAAATTAGGCTCTTATTTACATTTTATCTTAATAATTTTGGTGAATCCATCATTCAAACTAACCTTCTCTTTAGGGCTCTTATCCTCTCATCACTATGGCTCAATCTTATGGAGAATTTACTGAAGATCATCTTAAAGCCCTTAATGATCATATCACTGAGTATCACTAAGATCTATACTTTCTCTTACATGCTTCTTATGAGGAGGCCACCAATCTTGCAGAGCTTACTGCTTCTGCTGCCATCACCACTTCCATTTCACCACTCAACCACATGCTTATACTCTTCCATCTATTTCTACCATCCCCATTTATGTACCTACTCCCACTAACCACTTCACTCTGCCTCTTGTTTTTTACAAGCAACAAATTTCTTCCACTAACACTCAAGATTTAGCTTCCCTTTATCAAGACCTTCAAGCACAAATTTTTCAATTACAACATGCTACTTCTCGTGTGTCTCCATCTTTGGATTCCACTTTATTACTACACACTCCATTTGCACCTACCATCTCCACTTACTCCCTTCCTCCTAATTTCATCACCCCCAAGCTTCCCATTTTTAATGGGCATGGTGACCCACAAGAGCATCTCCGAGCATTCCATGTGGCTTGTCTAGATTTTGTAGATGATCATATCCTCTTGGATAAAATCTTCCCCCGTAGTCTCCATGATTATGTGATGTGTTGGTTCTATGACCTACCTGTCCACTCGGTAACATCTTTCACGCATTTGGTCGATGCTTTTCTCACTCACTTCTCTATCAACATCGGCTCTAAGATATATTATGCTCAACTCACAAACTTAAACAAGGATCTAATAAACACTTAGCAGATTACATTTTGTGATATAAAACCAACTTAGCTAAGATGTCAAATGTGCTTGCAGACTTTGAGCTTTAAGACTTATTCATTCAAAGTCTATTACCACCTCTCCAGGAGAGTGTTATCTTTAATATGTCTCCCTCATTTAATCAACTATGTCATACTCTTAAGATTCATGAAACTAAGCTCTTATCTATAGGAAATCTTAAATATCAAGAGAAAAAATCATCTTCTACATGTTTTCAAAGTAATTCAACATTCAAACCATTAGCAACTAAACCAACTGACATGAAAATCACCATCAATGTGGTATCCACCACCAAAGAGCTTCAATCACAACTGCCTCGGCGTACATACATGAAGTTAACTATCCTTCCACATTTTTGCTTCCATAGCTTATCAAAAGTAATCTCATCACACTTCCTCCACTCCAATTAGATCCATCTCATCCAAAAGGTCATAATTATGATGAAAAATTCCATTGTGACTATCATCAATGCATAGGGAATTCTACAGATCATTGTTTCAAACTTTGAAATCTCATTCAAGATCTGATCAACAATAATAAAATTGAGCTTCCAGAGCCTATGAATTCTACACCTATCAATGACAATCATAAGCTCAAGATATTTAACAATCCACTTCCAAAACATGACAAGAAAGTGGTTGAATCCTAGGCTAATCATACATATCATGCAGTGCCTCCTCCTACATTGGGGGATCTTGATTTCTTAGTTTCTAATAGAGAGATGTCTCCTCCAATCATTTCTTTCTCTGACCATGATTATCATGTGGAATTTTCTTCTAATCACTTACACATTAGTGCCTCTATCGGATCTATCCCTATCAATAACACCAAGGTTGATCTGTCATGGCCCATCAGCGTGTGTTCTATTCCACTTCTTGTTGTTATTGGCTATCCAATTTCACAAATTTCATATCCCATGAACAATTCCTATGGTGTTGTCAAAATCCATGTTATAGTTGGTCCTATCACTATGCTGGTACACTTTCTTGTGGGACAAACAATCGAAGGGTGTGACATGCTCTTAGGCCTCAATTGGATTCATAGGTCCAAGTCTATCATCTCCATGAATCATTTGCATCTAAAATTCATTCACAAAAATCAAGTCATTTCTATCAATGGTGTGCCTCCATCTACTCCATGGTTGCAATCTCCTCTCGTGTTTCCAATGCATCACCTAGTCCATCTAGTATGCCATTACCTCTAGAACCTAAAGCACAATCTTCTCCTAGCTCACCTACTCGCACACAACCTACGTGGTCTCATCACTCTGCTAGTCTAGTACATCAGTCTAGATCCATCGCTAGGATAACTCCTACATCTAGACACACTTCACCACCTTGTTTTATTCCACATAGGTGTCCATCACCGCTGCATTCTACTTCACATAGGTCTCCATCACCTACACATTTTGTTACACCAAGGTTCCCACAATATACTCATCAGTCACATGCATATAGACTTCACTCACCTGCACAACATCTATCTCATATACCACCACTCTTAGAGCATGGTCACACCTTCATCATCGTAAGCATTGGGTAGAGGACCTTCATCCTTTACTTTTATTGGATAGCTCATTCATCAACACACACTTGGGGGGAATTACACTTATTTCTTCCCCCTAGCATCAACACGTGTCTTATATTCACATCATTCCACACCTCAATTTTAGCATATTCATCTTCACACACAATCATATTGTCATTACCCTATGATGCACTCTTGTGCTATGGTTCACACTTGACTGTTGAGGGCATCCTATATACATGAATCTCACACATTGCATAGTATACACACACATTACACATCTTCACACATCATACACTTTTCATACATATACACTCTTCCATCTACTCTGCATCATCTACACTTTGTACTTTATACACTTATACATCATACACATCATAGCCTACACTACATTATTATACATTTACTATCATCCACATCTTAAACACTTACACACTTATATATAACTTACACACTCCACACATTATGCATATTGTACATTACATCACATACTCTACATGTCATCCTCACTATGACATTTGTACTCATTACCTATGACATCTACTACACATATTTACACATTTTACTCATCTACACTTCTACACACCACTCACTACACGATGACACACTTTACATGGTTCATAGGTGACTACCTATGTTTCATTCAATTGAACCTCACCTCATCACACTTACACATTTTACTCATTCACTTCTATGCATTACACTCACTAAACCCCTGGTGATGCACTCTAGTCCATTCAACTCATTCCTAGCTCAAATGACCTTCTTCCCACATATGTGATATACACCTCTTAATACTTGATCATCACAATCAATCTTTCAAGCTTTTTTTATTCATTTATGTGACATTCCTAGCTAGTGCCTTATTCACACATTTTGATATACCCTTTATGTTAAATTATCACTCCTTTTCTACATCTTATTCATATATTTGGTGATATACGCTTTGTGCTACATCATCACTGTTTTCTACCATCATCTGTTCATCACCTCTTCATGATATACGCTTTAGGCTAAATCATCATTACTCTCATCTAGTGATATACACTTTAGGATAAATCATCACACATAACACTCATTCTATAAATCCATCTATGTGCATTCAATATCATCACCACATCATCATTCTAACAATAAACCTCCACTCTCAATTCATCAACTCTTTCTACATACAACACATCTCTCAAACCATTTCCCAATGATGCACTCTTGTTTACGGTTCATTCTTGACTGCTGAGGGGGCATAAATAAATGAACCTCATTACATATATACACATCCACTTGGGGGGCACACTTATCCTATCATTCACATTGCATTCCATTCCATCTCATCCATAACATACTACATATCTTGGTTGCATTTACTCTTACTTACATTTACTTGTTACATGTTCATCTTATTACACATGCTAGATAGATATCTTGTATGTCATTATATATCCATACACACATGTGTGTTCACTTGCTTTCTAGTTGTGATCGTAAATTATACAGATCCATTACATGTAACATGGATGTTTGGCACAATACCTATTACCAGTCCCATACAAGACTCCTGGGGGCATCCATTTTTGTACACTACAGGTGTTATTGTTTCATTTTGTTTCATATCACTTTACATTATCAGATTATACATGCTTTGACATACTTTTTATCTTTCTAACATGCTAATGGGTGCTTCATGTGCAACATTTGTTATGCAGGACTACTTACTTCCATGGTTGTCTGTTACATTGTTTTCCTTTGCTTGTCATTGTTTGTCCTTGTATGTCTTTCTTGTTCTTGTGATTGCTTGTGGCCACTACAGCCTTGATTGTCTTGCGACATTGTGAGTGATGTCCCATGTTTGCAACCCATCTTTTTGGTCTACTTTGTCTTGTTGCATGTTTACTTATCTTAGCTTACATCTTATCTTTGACTGCCTAGCTTACATTTCATCTTTTACATGCATGTTTTCTTTACTTGTACTAACACTTATTTCTCCTAGCCACTTGTTTGCATGTGCCTTGGTTTCTACCAAGCACATTCCCTCCCCCTATAGGGAATAGTTTCAACATAGTGTTCGGTCCTCTTTTGGGCTGCATACTCCTTATAGCGATGTTGCATGCACCCCAAATGAGGGGGGGCATCATTTGGGTGAATTAGTCACCCCATACAATGTTATACATAACACAGTACTGATACAACACAATTTTTTGTTTCAGAGAGGGCTCAAAATAACTTGGTCCTTAGCACACGATGTCCTTTCTTGGATCCTTAAAACTAAGGGAAACACATGACCTTTCCTTGATACCTAGAATAGGGGAAATTAAACATTATGATTGGGAATGTTACAGTAGGCTTTTGACATAGTCTACAAAACTCCATTTACACAATGGATTTTATAGGGCATACACTATAGTCCTTAGCACATGCATTTATACACACCATCTAAACAGTGGTGTTCTACATTCAAGAAGCAGTTAAAGGTTGGAGGATGACACCAGACTATTCTCCCTACACTTCTTCCATTTCATTGGCATGAGATCACCCAAAAAAATCACACGTCGACATCATCTACAAGATCCTTTCTACACTCTTTCCTCATCATGGATCAGGTGCACATGTTCCTTTTTCACATTTTTCAGAATTTTTACATACTTTCCTTTACACTTTTTTTTACATATTTTACATCATATACATGCGTATTTGACTACTTGTTTGGATTCTCTTTTACAGGTATGTTTGTATGGGAAGCGTGGTAGTCAATATCAACACAACAATCATTCAACATCACAACAACAACATAGACATCGACAACAGGTACATCATGACATCTACACATGTGTTTCTGCCCTAGGTTCATTTTCATCACTTTTTGCACTTTCTCCTCCTTAGCATCCATGCTTCACATTTTTATCACTCCATGCTTTGTCTAGTCCCTCAACACACTTTTCATCATGATCTACATGGTTATCAGGTACGCATCTCTATCTACTTTATGTTACCGAGATTTCTACTCACCAACATAAAGTGGGGGAAAATGTAGACACAAAATCACGCACTTTGGGTAATTATCTAGTCCTGATCACATACTACTATTCATATGATTCCTAAGTAAGAAAAGTACTAATTAACCCATGTCTTTGGCCACCTTTATTTGCTATTTTGTTGCTACTTTTCAGTCTTGCACCCTTACTTTCTTAGTATTCCTTTTTACTCTTTACATTTTTCATCCTGGATACCAGCACCCAGCCAAGATACCAGTGTCAGGTGCCCTCATCCCCTCTGGGCGCCCCTATCCCTTTTGTACTTTACTCACACTTTTTGGGTCCTTTCTAGCCATTTGAGCATCTTATCTTTTTGGTAGTCATCCTTTTTGGGGTTAATTACAAAATTCAAGAAAAGGAATCATATAAATATAAAGTTATGTGATCATAATAAGGGACCAAACACTAAGCATTATCTATCACCACCTAAGGTTGCATCCATCAAGGCATCTAAGAGCTCCATTGCATCCATCTAGCTCCATCACAAGGGACACAAGGGTTGATTTTTTGCATCACACTTCATAGGAAGGAAGTTCATTCTATTCCATGCACACATTTACTACATTCTACATCTAGCTACTTGCTCGCTATCCAAGTGTGACACGTACAAGAGAAACCTAGGGCACAATTCCACACACACACATAACTACATTAGGTCTGAGATGTAGTGCAACACTCAATCATAAGTTCACCATTGTGACAGTTGAGGAAAATCTGACCCCTCATTTTACATCTTTCATTTTTAGGATTTGATGTCTATTTAAGGGTTTTGCAGGTTCATTATATATTGTAAGTTTCCTGCGACCTTGGTGATCTTGGTGTGACCTCATAGTGATCAAAGGTGAAATACAGGAGAACACCTTATGAAACCTCAAAGGAGGTTTTTCTGAGAATTCCCATAGACCAGGCACCTAGAAACAGGTCTAGGGCACCCACGAGTGCCCCTGTCCCTCTCCAAGGTGCCCCAATCTATACTATTCCTCCAGTATCTGTCATTTTCTAGGGCTTCTATGTGACATTTTTTCCTTTCTATTTAGCCAATCATAGCTTCAGTCCAGTCCAGATCTCACTACGAATCATCTAAGGCTTCTTACCCTCTTTTCATAATTCGGGTTTCATTATTTATTTCTTAGTTGCTTGGTAAATTTGTTGTACTTCATTTTTATTTATTTACTACTGCAATAACATTCATATTAGGCTCTTATTTACACTTTAGCTTAATTATCACTGCAAATCAGCTAAGGCTTCTTACCCTCTCTTTACAATTAGGGTTTCATTATTTATTGTTTAGTTGCTTGAAGGTGTTTGAGTATTTATTTATTTATTTTTGTAGTAACATTCAGATTAGGCTCTTATTTATATTTTAGCTTAATCATTTTGTACTAAACCCCGAGAAGGCAAAATTTTTCTTAAAATTTGTGCATGGTAGGGCTTTTCAAGTACTAATTTAGTCCTTGGCATTTATAGGTGAGGTACTTTCATGAACCACTAAGAGCTATTTACGTTCCAGTAGAGACATGACATACTCCTCCTCCTTTACAATTTCCTTTCTATTTTACCTTACTCTATCCCGACATAAGTCTAATGATAAGCTCTCATTGTGCTCTCAAGGTTTTCACCACCATAACCATGTCATTATTGGGACCACCTTAGATGCTTAGAAAAAGATACTTTGGTAGCATAGATCTTAACCATCACTCATATTTCTTCATTATTGTTGGTAAATGCATATTCACCTACCATAGTGGTTCATGGAATAGACTTTGGAGCTCTTTCCTTGAAAATATGACATGAAAAAGTATCAACTTAATCAATATCTTGAATCAATTTATACCTTCAAGACATATGGAAAAATTTTAAATTCCCCATGTTACCTTCAAATATTTACATGGTGAGCTTCATCCTAAATGAGCTTGCTTTGTATACCCTCTCATATCTTGGATTGTTTCTTGTTCGCTCATTCTATCTTGGAATATCCTTTGAATACCTATACTTTGTACCATGCAATAATCAACTTCTGATATGTAAAAATTTATTTCAAGTGGTATGAGATAAACTAGAGAATCTACACAACCCCATTAATAGTTGTGTAACCGAATGCTCATGTAGATGAACCTTGTATGTGAAGAAAAGTTAATCATTACACCTTTACGTGAGCTTAGATTCATCATTGAGAATTATACAATCCACTTCCCACTTAAATTCTCCATCTATGTGGATAATATTTCACATGTTCCATCCAATCACCTTTTATATTGAAATACTGAATATCCATCTGTATACAAGATCTGGGATCTCATACATTACCTCAATCATTTTGATCATTTAGTTATGAGAAGGTTACTTAATAATGTTGGACATGATGACCTTTATGATCCTTCAAAAGAGTAAGTTTTGACTTGCACATACCTGAGCAATTCAGTCCTCTTGGCCACATGACAATTCATATTGTCCTTGTGGAGAAAAATAAGGTATTTTCAGCATAGTTTCAACAAGTTTTTCATCTTCAACCACACATGTCATTACTTTTGGATTTTCTATATTTCTAGTTTGACACACCACAAATGACCTATAAAATGCTTCAAATTCCTAAGCAAACCAAAAATAGTCTTCAAATTTAAATTCTTAACCATTTTCAAGAAGAAGGCTACAATTTTTCAAATTTTCAATCTTCCTCTTTTATTAAGTCTCTAGCACACCTTAGTGACTCACAAGTTATAAGTAATAGAGGTATAAACTTTATTTTCAAGCCATAATTCTTGATGACCACTTGTTTCATATGTACAAGGTGGAGATCCTACTGACTGCATTAACCGGTAGAGTCTCACTCTATTCAACATCAATAGAGTTTGAGCTGAATATGAACCATTATTATGGACTTATTTAATTTGATAGGTGACCCAGCCAATATTTTGTTAATTTATTTTTCTATAAATTCCTTATCATTTTAAATCAATATTTACAATTCCCAATGCCCAACTCTGAAATTTTCTATGTAAGATACTGATAGTCATGCCAAACACTTCCCTTTACTGTTGTGCTTAAATTTACAGATTCTCACCATAAAATTTACATTCGCCTCTCTAAACCTAGTCTTTAGTTACTTCTTTTGATTATTACAGACATCCTTTATATGTTTATGGTTTTGGTGTACAAGTATTATCCCTACCTCTACTACTGATTTTGAAATATCACTGAGCTTTCAAATTATAAAAGAAAAATAGAGTTGAATTTCCTATAGAATAACAACCATATGGAGAGAATATAGTAGCGGAATATTGATGTAATATTATATTCCTGAATGTACTTCTAGAGTAGATCTAGTGTTTTTTAATTCTTGGATTAATGTTTATCAGAGTTTGTTAAATAATAATTAACTCTTTGTTGGTGAACTTCAAATTTTGTCCATTTGATTGCAAGTGACCAAGATGAATAATTTATGTCATCTGAGTTTGATATCAAATATGTTAAATGAGAAGAGTTGATGGACCAATTATCCAAACTAAGGGTGTCCCTTAGATATACATGAAAATATATGTAATCTTGGAAGCCCCAACATATTAAGACAATATTCTTTCATATAATAATTGAAAGAAAGACCTTCTCATCCATATCCAATTATGAAAGCCGATAAATG
The DNA here is from genome assembly GCA_019776745.2 of Taxus chinensis. Lineage (NCBI taxonomy): Eukaryota > Viridiplantae > Streptophyta > Pinopsida > Cupressales > Taxaceae > Taxus > Taxus chinensis. The sequence continues at coordinate 214,544,507 of CM034146.1, forward strand.
TCTACCCACTTGGTATCATAATAAAATAGAACATAAGATTTTAGTATTTATGAATGAGGAAATGATGAAGAAAAACCAAGGAATCGATTAAACATCTTAAATAGTCTTGAAAAAATAAATAAATATCAAACAAGAAAAAAAATCAAACAATTGAGATGCAAACTATGGAGTAAAATATGTACGAAAATATTTCACAAAATTAAACTTGTAAGTTAGAAAAAATGACGGAGGAAAATATTTATGAAAAATTTCACAAAAAAACTTATTGATATAAACAACTATTTGAGATTCATATTGTAGGTCAAAGAAGAAATGTAATCTTCTGGATACACTACGTAAGGAAGATTAATACTAGCGCTTCGATTCCAGTACCGGAACTATCATCAGGGTGAAGTTATTTCTTGAAAGAAGATATGGAAATTGAACTATTATAAATAATCCAATTACCAAGAGACATGTTGTTCCAAAAAGATGTGAAGGAAAAAATATCACTATTAATGGAGAAAAGATAAAGAAAATTAACAATAAAAATAAAAATAAAAACGATAATAAGGATAAGGGGGATAAACCACAAAAAATAAAAGTGAAAATAAATGGTAGATTAAGAGGAAAGGGGGGGGGGGGGAGGAACACAAAAGGTAAAGTGAGAGAAAAATAATGATACACAAGAAACGGAAAGTAAAAACACAATAATTCATCAAACACAAGACAAGGAAGAAGGGAATGATAATTTATGTAGCATGTGTTTCCAAGTTTGACTTAGTTTCCACCCATCATCATAATTTAGGTTGTTAGGATGTTTTTCAATCTCGACGGCTTCACGCAATTTTGTATTTACGTAGTGTGATTCAAAAGCTATTAATTTTGTGTTATCGATGCAAATGGAATTGTTTTGTGATGTCTTTGTGATGCTTTTCCAACTTAGACAATATCTTGGGATTGTAAAGAGTATGATATACTTTATATGCTTGATAAAAGTACAAAAAATCCCAATTCCTCTAACATCAACACAAGAAAGTAATGAAAATATAAATAAAGCACAAAGTAAAAATGTAAGTGAATAAAAACCGAACCAAACATATAGATTCAATCATAAATAGGGATACGATGATTATTAAGAGTATAAGTGTAGTCACAAAATCACACACTTACTATTAAAATTATTCCGTGAAATGTGTTATTTTATATATGGATCTTGCATAAGAAAAGTATTCACTAATGGCGCATCCCCTGGTCCTGTCGTTAGTTGGTCATCAACGTAATTTTTCTTGCATAGTCGCCAGTTATTTGCACAATTTTGTTCGTCCCTCAGGGAATCTCAGGTGTCGCTATTTGGTAATCTTTCATCTCTAGTCTTTGACTAGGGTGCCTAGGGTGGTACTGGGGCGCCCGTGGTTGCCATGATCCTTAATTTTAGGCACCCTAGTCCCGGCAACACTTAGATATAATTTATCTATTTGAGGTAAGTCTTTGTCATTTTCCCTTCCATTTCCCTAGGTACTGGTCATCATGTCAAATCATTAATGTCAAAATTTGAGCAAGAGATCCCTATATAAACATAACATACCTATTATCTTATGGGCAAACTATCTACCGTCAAGGGATAACTATCTACTAAGGCAAGGGATTACATTTAGGAATCATTGCATCACACACACTACATAGGAATGGTTTTATTCATTCTATTCCATCCACCATTTACATTTTACATCTTGTTATTTCCACCTATCTCTGCATCATTTGCGTTAGGGCGCCCTAGGCACACAATTACATAAAAAAGCACACAAAACTAAATTGGGTTTGGAATGTATTGCATCACTTACTTATAAGTCCACCATTGTGGCAGCTAAGGTTAGTTTGACCCCTTCATATGCATCTTTCATTTTTAGGGATTTGATGCTTTGTATAGGGTTTTGCATGTAAATATTTATTGTAGGTTTACGACATCATCAACGAGGATATTGCGACACTCACACAACAAAGGTCCAGATATTTCAAAGATTTAGTGGCATTGTCAAATTTAGATCTTAAGTTATTCATCATACCAGAGCGCTCATACTTCAAACCAGGGCACCCAAAGGCACCCCATTCCTCCTCCAGGCGCCCCAGAATGTGAAAATCACCATCTGCTACAATTTTCTAGGTTGTTCTGTCATACTACCTTCCGTCCTCACATCATCATGTTCACTCCTAACACTCAGCGAAGTAAGTTATTTCCAGGTTAGTACCTTACCCCTTTTATTTCATTTCATTTAAATATCAAAATAAAATTATCTAGTACTTACATTTTAGTTCATATCATTTATTGCATTTTTGTACCTGCTTATATTAATTAGAGATATAAATATTGATTCCACATTTTAGTTAATCATTTTGGTGAACTCGACATGAAGAATACTTTTCCCTAGGATCCATTTCAAACCCTAATGGCTAAAAATAGTTCATTTTCTTCACCCATCATGTCTCATTTTAGTGTCAATCCTATATATGATGAGGTTTTTATTGTTGAGCTCACAAATCTCTATGGTAATCCTATTCCTATGCCGACTCATACTCAAAAATAAATCTTAGAGGGTCCAAAATATGTGCCTACTCATTCTAAAGACTCTCTAATTGGCACTAGCATTGTTGAGGATCCTATATCCTTCACTCGTTGTACACGGTTACTAGTGATCCTCATTTTGATCTCTCTAAATAAAATTTAGATGACTCTCTTATTGATTATGTACTTGGTATTGATCATTCTTCACATGAAAATTTTTATTCTACTCTTACTCATCATACTGCCATAGTTCCACCTCACAATTCTCCAGAATATGATATTTCTTCTCATCATTCATTACATACTAGCTCTCATTCAATTTTGAATCATGTTGATGATCCTATTGATAGTGTCCTTACTGATATTCTTATTTTTGAGTCTTTTTCTAATCATGATGAGGTAGTTGATAGTAATGATTCTCCTTCTTTTCATACTGCCAAGTGTGACTCACCTATTCCATCACTACCTTCTCCAGAGGTTTCATATAGTACTATGCATGAGTCATCCCCATCTATCACTTCTTCATCTCCTACCATTTCATCTCCTCCTCTCACATCATCTACACGTATTAGGAAATATTATCTTATAGAGGTCTCTCCATTGGTCACCTCACATATTAGGGATGTTTATGATGTTATTCCCACCATTTTTATACATATTCCATCCACATCATCTACTATAGCTCCTTTGGAACCTACTACTAGTGTGCCCTTAGCACCATAGCCTCCTCTATCATCTCTTGATATTCCTATGATCACACACAATGGAAAGTTACAACCTCTTAATACATTATTGCCATCTTCTATTGTTCCTTCACAAGATATCATATCTCTCATGCATGTTGTAGGTCAATTACAGTCTTGGGTTTAGTCTCTCACTTTAGTAAGTAGGGCTTATTATGCTTCTATTGACAATAATTCATTACATGGTAACCCTGTCCCTAAGAGGTTTCATAATTATTCATTTCATAAGGACTTTGTCATGCCTATATTCACATGTTTTGATGGTACTCGTGACCCTCATGCCCATCTTCTACACTACCACATGCTTATGACCTCTTATTCTGATGATAGATTATTAGTTAAGGCCTTTCGGTATAGTCTTATTGATGAGGCATTGCAGTGGTACTCTCATCTTCCCTTTGGGTTCATTAGCACTTACTATGACATGGAGGACATTTTCCTCTGTCAGTTTATCATCAACAATGGCCCTAAGGTTACTTATGACCACCTGCCTAATTTACATCAGGGCTCATATGAACCTATCAAGGATTATATCTTACGGTTCAATGTTTGTATACATCAACTCATATTTCAACTTATTGATCTTGAAAAGAAATTTATTTTCTATCGTGGTCTTATTCCCACACTTAAGAAAAAAATGTTTTATGATACATGTGATTCATTCATTCTTCTTTGCTACAAAGTCCTATATCTAGAGAAATATCTTCTTTCAGAAAATTTCATCGACCCTCCACATACATATACTTCTATTATATCATCTAGTCCTCCTCCATCGGAATTGGTTGAGTGTCCTACACAGTATCCACCTTTGCCTCACAAGAAAGGTAAATAGGCTCAACCTACTCCACCACCACATCATACTTATTCTCCTCCTCCGTGACAAGTTATTTCTCCTTCCACTCCATCTATGTCACATGATCCATTACATTTATCCCATCATGCTAGATCTCATGATGTATTGTTTTCCTTACTTGAAAATCACATAATTCACTTACCATCTAACCATCATCACCTACAACATAGGTTATAACATAAACGTGATCAACCATACTGTAATTTTCATCACATAGATTTCCATAGGGATAACGACCGTCTTACCCTTTGTGACGGATTAAAACAATTAGAGGAAAAGGGCATCATCTCCTTTGGATCTTGATCACTTGAGTTGTCTATTTCTCCTCTACCTCGCAAGAGGGTTTCTAGTCCACCCGAGTACTCTTCTCTATTAGGTTATCAGGCCATAATCCATCCATCACCAATATATATCACTCATGTGTGCTTTCCATCACATCCACCCATCACTCCACTATCGCATCCATCACATTCATACTATCAACCGCATCATGATGCTTCTACACATTAGATTCCATATCCCTCTATATTTGTGCATTCCATTTCCACTCCATATGACATTCACTTTGGCACATATTCGCATGCTACTTCAATCCCACATGCTTTCACCACTACACATCACCTTGGACTCTGGTAGGTGATACTTATCACCTTACCGCTGATGACGCACTTGTGCTCTTATGGTTCTTACACAAATGTTGATGGATTTATTCTAAGAACCTCTCATTACACGCTTCCTCATCTCATCTAGCGCACCCAATCATTTCCAAATGATACACCCTTGCTTACGCGGCTCATCCATTACTAATGAGGGGTCTTAACTAGATGAGCTTATTCATCTACACACTGGGGGGCATTGCTAATCTTCCCCCCTTAGTTCCATCATACTAACATTTTACGATTACATCACACTATTATTCATCACAACACATTAGTTTTACAATTATACATTTGTTCATCTATCTTAGTATCAACCTTACATTCATTACGTGTTACAAATTCCATCACATTACATTTGTTATTTATCATCATTCACATTGCACAGTTTTTTTACCATTCTCAACATTACATTCCAAGTCTATATCACTCAAACACAAAAAATATATACCACATTACATTAACTACGACATTATAACACCAAATTATACATCATCAATCACAACAAAATAAACTCGTCATATAGCAATAACATGTGTTTACACACACACACACACTCACACACACACACACACACACACACACACACACACACACACACACACACATCGAATACAATTCATAATCACAAAACCAAATGTCTCATCATTGGGGGGAACACCCCCACATCATATACTAATACAAATAAAATTTCGTCATCGTTATTACTCTCAGGTCCTACGAGATCCCTAGAACTATATGCCTCTCCACCACTGCAAAACCATTTTTCACGGCCTTGATACCTCTCGATATTCCTCCTAAATAGGGTAATCTTTATAGCTTGCTTAAAACATTGACATTGCACATCCTGTCCCTCGTCATGTCTCCTCGCGTGCCTTGTCCCTCTTTCCTAACAATATAGTGCATTTCATCTCTGCTATGGCCACCGACCCAAATAAATGGGCATGCTCGCCCATTATATCATCCACTCGCTTAAGTACATCGGTTGGCACTGTGAGCACGAATCTAACACTCTGATAATATTTCACCAGGAACTCCTCGTGCTATGATTATTTTAGTAATGCACAACTTTTGGTTTGGTTGTAGTAATATGGAAATACAACAATAGACATAACACAAGAATACCACAGACTACGACATAAAAAGAATGATGACAAATCTGAAATACAACTATAAAATATATTCTTAACATGAAATTGTTACAATCTCACCCATGAATTACTCCAAGTGTTACCAACTCCACTTTTTTTCCAACAATAGTTATGGGAGAAACTTCACAATTACTCCACTTGATGACTTCCTTAACACACCTTCATAATAAATCTTTTATTCATAAAATAGTTATTACAACTTTGTTATATGATAAATGAGAGAGGATGACCTCTCTATTTATAGGAATTCAGGCTTATCCACCATATCTCTAAGATAGGATAGGAAATCTCTTCCGACCAATCATATTCCATTCCTAAACTCTTACCTTTACATATAGGCTTATCTTCTAAGATAAGATAAACCTTATCATCTCACATGGGTTCCACCTTTATAGATTTTCTACAAATAAAAATACACAAAATATTTATGACATCACTCCTTGTCCTTATTACAAATATAATATTTGTAATTCTTAATCATGTAGACCCTACTTCTCTACTTACCCCAACTTTGACATTTTAACATTACCAAGACCACTTACGAAAAATATTTACTTTTTACCACAACATTCCTATTGTACTTTGATTGTTACCGTACTCTACTTTATTAGCGGCACCGTACTGACGGCGTCGTTATCTTCTATTGGACGCCACTACTAATTATACTTAACAACATCCTATTCCTAATACATACATTAATAAAATAGAAATTATGGAGGAAAATTTTAATGTCGACATTTTCCCCCTTCCTAGCTTCTACTCCGTCCTTGGAGTAGAATCTTATGGACATTCTGAAGCTGTGCCTGGAAAATCTTTAACTTATCATGGTTAACCCATTTCGTAGTAGGAGTACCATCTAATTCCTCCAGTAGATATGTACCATTTTCATGCACAATTATTATTTTGTAGGGCCCCATCCATTTGGGAAGAAATTTTCTCTGCCTTCTCTTTTTGTATCTGGAATCATATACTAGAACCAAGTCATTCACCTTAAATGGAGACCAAAGGATCTTTTGATCAAAGTACTCCTTCTGCTTCATTTTCTTCTTATAGCTTGTATCCTTCGCTATTTCCCTCATTTCCTCTAGAAAATGAATATGTACCAACCTTTCCTTTACCAAATCACTTTCATCCATCCTTTCATTTTTCATAACTCTCACAGTGGGAATATCAAACTCAATAGGGAGAACTGGATCAATGCCATAAGCCAATTGAAATGGGGAGTATCTTGTTGCTAACTTTGATGTTGCCCTATATGCCCACAATGTTGCATGAATCCTTTTATCCCACTTATGTACCTACAAAGTTGCATCTTTTGCTAGGATTTGACACAATACATAATTTGTTCGCTCCACCTGTCCATTTGTACTTGGCTTGTAAGTTGTTGCCTTCCTGTGCTTAATAGAAAACTTGTTTACCAAGGCCTCTACCACCTCATTAATGAAGTGGCTTCCTTGATCTGTTACAATTTCTAATGGACAACCAAATCTATTGACAATGTGTTCATACATGAACCTTGCCACTTCATCCATGGAAGTTGTTTTCAATGGCCTAGCTTCAACCCACTTGGTTAAATAATCTGTGGCAACTACAATATACTTATTTTGGCATGGGGTAGTTGGAAGTGGACCTACAATATCTATTCCCCACTTTTCAAAGGGACCAAGTGGAAGAATAGGGCATAATGGAGCTGATGAAGTCTTACAGTTACCATGTGTTTGAAAAATATCACATGTCTTACAATAATTATAACAATCTCTAAAAAGAGTGGGCCAGTGATAACCTGCATCCAAGATCCTTCTTGCCTGTAAGTTGTCTAGAAAAGTGTCCTCCACATGTACCATTGTGGAATTATTCTATTAGCTCCTTCCCTTGATCACGTCCAATTTCCCTCTTGCACTATCCGTCAAGTCCTATTTGAATTAATACTCCATGTAGAATAGAATATGGACTAATGGATTGAGTAATATTCCTCTTAGTCTTTGCATTGGCACCATCAGGAAACTTGAATTCATTAAGATAATTCCAAATATCTATATATTCACTAGGGATTGTGTCAAGGGATAATAATGTTGCATCTGGGAAATCATCATCATCACAAGATGAACCTAAACCATCATAGGCTCGAGAGAGTGCATCTGCATTGACATGCTTCTTTCCTGGCCTATCTATAATATCAAATTCAAATTCTTGTAGCAAAATTATCCATCTTACTATCCTCCCTGATGGGTTAGGCTTATTTACAATATATTTTAGAGCCTGATGATTTGTTACAACTATAAATTTTAGCCCTAGCAAGTAATTTCTAAACTTCTTTACAACAAAAATGATAGCTAGAGCCTCTTTTTCAGTTACAGTATAATTTACCTCGGCACTGCTCATTTGTCTGCTCCCAAAGTAAATTGGATGATCATTCCCATTTTCATCCTTTTTGCTCAAAGTACTTCCTAGTGTTGCATCTGAGGCATCAATATACACAATGAATGGCTTGCTCTAGTTTGGATTCTTTAAAACATTTGAAGACACCAAAGTTTCCTTTAGTTGTTCAAAAGCTTCATGCACCTTCTTTCCTGGTTCATAAGTAACATCCTTCTTCAAGAACTAGGTTAGTGGATGTGCAATCTTTGAGAAATTCTTGATGAACCTTCTATAGTAACCCACATGGCCTAAAAATGATCTCAACTTACTTCTATTCATAGGAAATGGTAACTCTTTGATTTTTGAAACTTTATCTAAATCGGTACTAATACCATCTCTGGATACCACATGCCCTAACAAAATGCCTTTAGAACATCCAAAGAAACACTTTGTAGGGTTTAGTGAGGCTTGTGCTTCATCTAACCTTTGAAATATTGTCTCCATCTAGTTCAGGTGGTCTATTTTGCTACTATAGATGTAAAAATTATCTAGAAACACTTTGATGAAGCTTCTAATATAGGGTTCAAACACCCTATTCATCAAGCGCTGGAATGTTGTTGGAGCATTACACAACCCAAATGGCATAACTCTATAAGCAAACATTCCCCAAGGAGTGGTGAACATGGTCTTCAGCTGATCTTTCTCCGCTATACGAACTTGGTTGTATCCACTATAGCCATCTATAAAACTATAGCACTCCTGGTCAGCTACTTCATCTAAGATCTGATATGAGAATGGAAGAGGGTAGTGATATTTTTTTTTTGCCTTGTTGAGAATTCTGTAATAAACACAAATGTGTAACTTCCCATTCTTTTTTATTGAGATCACAATGGAAGAAACCCATTCTAAATTTTCCACAGCAAATATGAATCCTGCATCAAACAACTTATCTATTTCTTCTTTTACGATCTTGGAGAAATTAAGATTCATTCTATATGGCATTTACTTTATGGGCTTAACACCATCTACCAGCTCAATAGAATGTTCTACCCAACTTACTTGACGGAGTTCCTTGTAATCAAAAGTGAATAAGTGTATGTACCTTCGAAAGAGCTAGAGGTAGGATTCCTTCTCACTCTCCATCACAACATCACTAATCTTTATTTGTTGGAGATGATCATCAATTTATTCTTTAGATAATTTTATGGGTTCATGAGTCGGTGTGAATGGAAGGATATCCATGACTGAAACATCAACCTCACTTTCTTCATCTTCTATGTCCACTTCACTGGTACTAGAGTAATCAGAGGATGTCCAATCATCAGTTTCATCACTTGAATCCACATGTTCTGCCTTATGATGTCGAGGGATCACGTTTATCTTCACCCTCTCTCTACCACGTCCAAGTGTCATGAAGCCTTCATTCCAATAGTTTCTTACATTAACTCTCCTTAGCCATGGCATTCCCAACAACATTGGGTACGCAACAGTACCATTCTTCATCACCTGGAAGTCTACCACACATACAACACCCATGATAGATATTTCCACATTTTAAACAACACCTTCTGGTTTAGTTTTTCCTTTATTTAATGGCCTTAACATAAGTGTTGAGGGGTGATCAATTTTTAAACCCAACATATTCATTACAGACTCGGTCATTACATTAACTGCAGAACCTCCATTTACTAAGACATCATGAATTGAAATACCATTACATAATACCTCAACTTGTGGAGCATAGGGATCTGCCTCTTCTTCCAAAACAGGGACCTCAACCTCCTTCCTTCGTCGAGCATTGAGTCCACTTCGCAGCTCCTACCTCTTCTCAGAAGACATAACAAGAAGTTGACCATATGTAATATTTGCAGGCTTTTTGGATAGATCTTATAAGATGGAGTATGGTCCTTGCCCCTGTGAAATCAAAAAAACTTGCACACCCAACTTTCTCCTCCTATGTTTCTTACTAGTCTCTCCTTTCATCTTCTTAGGATCATTTCCATCTTGGTTATCTTTTTCTTTATTTATTTTTGTTACAAACACATCTGCTTCATTATTTATGCTCCTATCTACTACATCAAAAGAATTCACAGGTGTTTTTCCTTTATTATTATCTCTTGTACTAGATGTAGAAGATCTATCTGGACAATTATACTTATAATGACCCTTTTTATGACAACCATAACATACAACTCCAGTTATATTTATTTTTGGACCTCTATCTCCTCCCTGAGAACTAAATTCCTTTCCTTGAAGAAGATTAATAGTTAACTGACCCATCTTCTTGAGCAGATATTTATACTTAGTAGATGTACTAGGGGAAATATTTGTGCTCACCAAGAGTGGTTGTGGATTATGGACCAAAGGTGTTAGTGTAGGATCTACCTTAGCAACAATTTCTTTGGGCTCCTCTTCCATGATTTCTTCTTTTCTTCTTTCAATCTCCTTTGCTTGTTCAAGGGTCACTGGGCGGTCATACGTGACTCGTCTGATCTCTGGCTTCATCCCAAGAATGAAGTTCTTACATAGGAGATTATCCATGCCATTCATCAACCCATCCGCTAATCCTTCCTTCTGGATCTGGGCATCGAGCTTCCTCCTTAGCTCTAGAACACGAGCATGATAATCTCTTATCTTCTCCTTCTCTCCTTGGGCTAGCTTTGTGGTCTCAATCATGAGATCTACATATTTTTTTTGTTCACCAAATTCTTCAAGAAAACTTTTAGTTAATAAATCCCATGAGTTTTTCACATTATCACCTAGTGTTTCAAATCACCTAAGTGTTGAACCATCCAAAAAGGTAGGAAAAAATTTAGTCCATTATTCCCTTCTTATGAGGCCATTACAAATGCAAGATCGTTTAAACTCTTGAATGAGACATGAAGCATCTTCATTAGATTGGGCTGAAAAAATAGGAATCTTCCCCATTGTTAAAACTAACCACAGTGAAATACCAACTCACAAGTACAATCAGTAAGACTTATGTGTAGAAATAATTGGACTCACTACAATAGAAAGTGACTTTACGCCTTTCTACAGTAAAATAGGAATGACCACGGTAATTTTACATTTACTATGGTAAAAATTGACTTGCTACGGTAAAAACTAACTTTACTGTTATAAACACTATTCACGGTAAAAAAAATTAAGCTACTGTGGTAAACACTATTCACGGTAAAAAAATGAAGTTACTGTGGTAAATACTATTCACGGTAAAGAGTGAAGTTACTATGGTAAATACTATGCATGGTGAAAAGTGACTTTACCATGGCAACTACTATGCACAATAAAAACAAGGTTACCCTCCAAATGATTTATGACTAAGTGGGAACATTTCTCTAGAAAATCCACCAACGAGGAATGGTCCCTGCAACAGAATCAAAATGTAAACACGAATCCGACACTCTGATAATATTTCACCAGGAACTCCTCGTGCTATGATTATTTTAGTAATGCACAACTTTTGGTTTGGTGGTAGTAATCTGGAAACACAACAACAAACATAACACAAGAATACCACAGACTACGACATAAAAAAATGATGACAAATCTGAAATACAACTATAAAATATATTTTTAACATGAAATTGTTACAATCTCACCCATGAATTACTCCAAGTGTTACCAACTCCACTTTTTTTCCAACAATAGTTATGGAAGAAACTTCATAATTACTCCACTTGATGACTTCCTTAACACACCTTCATAATAAATCTTTTATTCATAAAATAGTTATTACAACTTTGTTCTATGATAAATGAGAGGGGATGACCTCTCTATTTATAGGAATTTAGGCTTATCCACCCTATCTCTAAGATAGGATAGGAAATATCTTTCGACCAATCATATTCCATGCCTAAACTCTTGCCTTTACATGTAGGCTTATCTTCTAAGATAAGATAAACCTTATCATCTCACATGGGTTCCACCTTTTTAGACTTTTCTACAAATAAAATACACAAAATACTTATGACATCACTCCTTATTACAAATATAATATTTGTAATTCTTAATCATGTAGACCCTACTTCTCTCTACTTACCCCAACTTTGACATTTTAACATTACCAGACCACTTATGACAAATATTTACTTTTTACCACAACATTCCTATTGTACTTTGATTGTTACTGTACTCTAATTTATTGGCGGCACCGTACTGACGGTGTTGTTATCTTCTATTGGATGCCACTACTAAATATACTTAACAACATCTTATTCCTAATACATACATTAATAAAATAGAAATTACGAAGGAAAATTTTAATGTTGACAGCACGTTCCATGTCAACGTGCGGATGGATGTGTCTACTATCAGGGACCAATACACATCACCTACAACACAAATAAACCAACGCGTTAGACAAACATCGCTATCATATAAGCCAACAATAATATACACAACATAGTTATCTATAAATACTCATGCTTAGCCACAACTATTGCTACATTGTCGAGGGCATGAGATTCCCCCTCTCATCCTCCTTGATGCGGCAACCCCATTGGACCTGAAAATAATGGGAACACTAATACCCATTGATGTTCCACCCACCATGTGAGGTAATCCTCCATACAACCCACATCATCTGAGTCTATCGACTTTATAGTTGCGTCGACCTCATCTGGATCAGGTAGTACTAGCTGCTCTACTGTGGGGCCTAGTCTAGCTCTGACCCTGTTAGGTGCTCTAATGGCTCTCAACCATATATATGGCTCTGAGGGAACATCCTGAGCCATGTCTAAATTTTGTGATACTCTCTCCACCTAAAAATGATCGGCCACACCTAGGAATCTATCCTCTAACCACATAGTCCTCTGAATACACTATAACTCTACATTATCCTTGGTCCATCCTTTATAGTCGTCGTATGACCTCTATGTAACTACCTCAGGACCCATCCTATCTATCAGTGCCCTATCGGTATCTATGTCCATCCTATGCCCATGAATATTAATCCACCTACTCGCATATATCTCTCACCTATCCCACTCTCCTCGTGGACCTCCAACTGGTCTCAATATGGCTATATGCTCATAAGCCCATATATGCAATAGTGTAGTGGCTCATATCCCACCACCATCCTCATCGTGAGTAAATTATTATAGATCTCTATATAGGTGGGCCAACACACACCGTGCCCATATGTATCTAGTACCCTCCTCCTCTATCTTACGACATATATAATACATTTTCTATAAGATGCCTAAACCTCCTCCCTCCACTGTTATAGATGATGCAATCACAACTGCTATAAAATTCTGCAAGCACAAAACCCTATACCACAAGATAACATCTAGACTAATATAGGCCTTGGAAAGTACTCGAATCCCTATAAAATACTATCTTGTAGAACACATATGTCTCTCCATATCCTCTAATGGCATCACATGTACTCTCTCTCCAACAATTGACAACTGCAATATATGATACACATCCTCCAAAGTCACAGTCATCTCCCCCGTAGGTAGAAAAAACATACACGTGTCCACGCACAACCTATCCCAATCATCATCTGACAGGCCCAATCCAAGAAAAGTACACATGTGATGCTCACCATGAAATTTTCTCGAGTGAATGTCTCTCTACACAACACTAACAGACAACAATCCCAACATTAGAATTCTTTATAAGTACAAAAAAATGTGATCATCACATTAACTATACATCACAAATCACACTTATACCATTCTAGAAAAAACACACACATTTTGGACCAGGGTGCCCAGATGCAGGACATGGGTGCCCAAGAGAAGGACTCTAGCACCTGGATCTAGGCACTCTTGTCTCAGAGGTCACTAGTACCCTCACCGCTCTTCTATAGGTCTAAAATGCTGAGAAACTTGAAAATCTAAAAATTGTAAAAAATTTAACAAACACGACTACTATACCATATATTTTTACTAAAACCAACACACATACTAGCTCTGTAGTCGTACGTGACGCTACAACGGTCACCACCATCTCAAACCAACTAGGACGTGCTACTCTTACTTGCAGCATTTTCACTCACTTAACACTCAATCTCACAATCACAAAAAATATAAATGAGGTGATTAAGAACTCTTTCACTTCACTACTTATAGTTACTTTTTCAACACCTACTTTAATTTATTCATTATTTCGCACTTGTTAACACAACTAATACACACCACACCGTTTTTGGCATATCTTGAGCATTTATACTCTGATTTACACCTCATTTATGACATTCTTTTTAGAATCCCACCTCCTACCATATTAGACACATTCCACATGAATTATCTCTCTTTAATGTTGTTTTCCATTGGCTTATCCACATTTTCAATATTTTTACCACTTTCTTTCTATATCGTGCTTGCTTTCGGTTTAGCATTTGTTCTTATCATCACTTCCCATTTCACCAAAAGGGGTGACATATCGTTGGGATCATACTATAATCCCCCTTACATTACCATGTGATTAATCAACACTTTCGATTTGACAATTTAAAGCATTTACTAATTCACTGCATGAAATTTCACCACTAATTTCCCTTAATGACCTAATCTGCTAGAAAAAATATACAAATCTCTTTATGCGGAATTCCATCAATTCCCCCTAATGACCAAACCTAGGGGAAACAAGTGTTAAAACCTTTTCATATGATATTTCACCAATTTCTATCAATTCCCCCTAATGACCTAACCTTGGGGCAACTAACGTAAAATATCTCTACGCGTTCTAATTTCTAACAATTGAAATCATATCATCAATACAAATACAACACAATTGGCCTCCCATATGACCTAACTTGGGAGATTGCATTCATTAGTCTTCCTAGATGACATAACTTGGGAAGTTATTCTACATTTTTCATTTTATTCCAGATGACCTAGCTTGGAAACCATCATATATCTTTGGGCTTGCTCCAAGATGACCTAACTTGGAAGCCATCATACATTTCACTTTTGCTTACAAATAACCTAACTTGGAAGCCATCACATTGCGATGACACCCATGGAGTGGGGGCAAGAGTGACTTTCCTATACCACTCCTATATGGGTCAACTGTTTGATCGAAATTATTTGGATCCAAAAACCAAAAATCTTTGATCTGATTTTGTCTACAGTGGCTAGATCTTGAGAATGTAGTTAGAGATTGGAGAATAACACACTTTTCTCCCTACACTCTTCCTCTAGTTGTCGTACACCCAAATCCTCTAATCGATTATTCATATACACACGTTTGGGCCAGTAACTGATCACTCCCCTCCCCATATTATTGTCATTATACACATTATAAATCATCATACATGGAAATCATCACTCTCATTTAGTGTACTTCATCATACTAGTACATTTTTTGTTACATTGCATGGATCAACACGTTGATCCATGGTTCAAGACACTTTTATAGTTCTTTGGGCATGCTTTTACTTCCACATCTGCATGTTCTACTACAACATGGGATTCTCTAGATTTATCTCAGGTACACATCTCTATCTATTTATGTAACCGAGCTTTCCAATCACCAACATAAAGTGGGGGTAAATGTAGTCACAAAATCACGCACTTACTATTAAAATTATACTGCCAAATATGTTATTTTAGTTATGGATCTCATGTAAGAAAAGTATTCACTAATGGTTCACCCCCTGGTCCTATTGTCACTTAGTTAGTATCGTCATTTGTCTTGCATAATCATCAGTTATTTACACAGTTTTGGTCGTCTCTCAGGGAGTCTTAGGTGTCATTATTTGGTCATTTTTCATCTCTAGTCTTTGACTAGGGTGCCTAGGGAAATACTGGGGCACCCGTGGGCACTCCGGTCCTTACTTTTAGGCACCCTAGTCCTGGAAGCACTTAAATCAAATTTATTTGTTTAAGGTCGGTCTTTTTCATTTTCCATTTCATTCACCTAGGTACTAGTCGGCATGTTGGGTCATTAGTGTCAAAATTTGAGTAAGAGATCCCTATATAAACATAGCATACCTACTATCTTATGGGTGGACTATCTACCATCAAGGGCTATCTATCTACTAAGGCAAGGGACTGAATTTGGGAATCATTACATCACACACACTGCATAGGAAGGGTTGTATTCATTCTATTCCATCCACCATTTTCATTTTACATCTAGTTATTTCCATTATCTTTGCGTCATTGGTGCTAAGGTACCCTAGGAACACAATTGCGCATACAAACACATAAAACTACATTAGTTATGGAATGTAGTGCAACGGTTAGTTGTAATTCCACCATTATAGCAGCTAAGGTCAGTCTGTCCCCTTCATATGCATATTTTTTTAGGTATTTGATGTTTTGTATGGGGTTTTGCAAGTAAATATTCATTGCATATTAATGGCATCATCAACGAGGATATTGTGAAACTCACGTGACAAAGGTCCAAATATTACAAAGATTTAGCGACACTGTCAAATTCAAATCCTGAGCTATCTGGTATACCAGAGTGCCCATACTTCAGACCAGGGCACCCACATGCGCCCCGGTCCTCCTCCAGATGCTCCAGTCTATGCAAATCACCATCTGTTGTAATTTTCTGGGTTGTTCCGTCATATTTCCTTCCATCTACACATCATCGTATTCAGTCGTAACACTCAGTGAGGTAAGTTATTTCCAGGTTAGTACCTTACCCCTTTTATTTCATTTCATTTAAATATCAAAATAAAATTATCCATCACTTACATTTTAGTTCATATCATTTATTACATTTTTGTACCTACTTAGATTAACTAGAGATATAGATATTAATTCCACATTTTAGTTAATCAATAATGCCATTGTTGTAAACTAGAAATTTCAAATCCTCTGAAATTTTTTATAGATAAACATGAAGTATATATGTTATACAATTGATTATGAAAGTTGAAACATAAAATTGAAAAACAAAAAATCTAAATCTAAATGACTAACACTATTCTAACTAAAAACTAAAAACTAAGACATCTTGACCACCCAATTGTTTTATATAAATACACTCAAAAGATATATCCTAAACTAATATAAATGAATAACTCTCTTTATAGATGCAAGGAAACAACAAACACATTTTGTTGCGTAGTATGTAACGCTAATCTTAATTTTTAATTCCATCTTTCCCTTTAATAGGTATTGATTTCAAAATACTAATCAAATTTGAAGGGTTGGACTTAATTTCAAGTTAAAGTGTTATATTAATCCAATCCTTCTATTATTAAAATTTGTGAAAGCTGAGAGATCTTCTCAAATGTAAAACAAAAAATACATAGATTTAACACACAACAATAATTATTTTTATATGATTTAATAGAAATGTAATACATATGTAGGAATGGTATCTCCTTTAAAAAAGGAATAATCCCCTAGTTTATCTCAACCAAAAATCTCTCCCTCAAGCCTATGTAATTTGTTAGAACAACTTACTTACAATATAGTAAATTATTTGTATAATGATTTGTTCTCATACTCACCAAAATAACATACATAAAAACCTCACATATTATCCATTATACAAATATACAATGGAGCACTAATAATATAATTCCTAAAATTTCCCCCTCAATGCAAACATAGGGAAGAAGCAAACTGTTAGTACTAGAAATAGAAACATGTTTCCTTACAAAATTCAATTTTAGGTTTGCATTTTATTGTTCTAGATTTTTTTTGTACGTGATCATCTACATACAAGATCTTAACAATACCATTTTCACTCCAGTGAATGTTTTCACCAGCTAACCACACTTCCACTTATTAACCTACATACGATAACTCAACAGTTCTTTCTTTTACTTCCACTAATATTCCCGCCATTCAATCGATGTATAAGTACAACATTCAAAATATCTCTATAGTTAGTTTCTCTCTTATTCATCTATTTGTATTCATTAAATCATATACACAAGAACAAGAAAATAAAGGTTGAGGACTTAGTCCTCATTTTAAAGTATGTAACTTTTGTTTTAGATCACTACTACTCTGATAACAAAAATATAAGACATTCATAATTTCCACCTGGAGATCTATCCTAACATTAATTGATTTATCAAAATTTGGTTTTCTACTACTTCATTTTCACATCTCCATCACTAATAGCATGCGAGAGGCCGTTTCTTTCCCTCCAACTTCTGGTGCCTTTTTCCTTCAGTATAATTTTTCTTACTCAACTAATTGAAAATTGAAACTCAAATAAATCTACGTTGTGTTTATTTTTATAACCCCCCACCCCCACAATGTGAAATGTTTGACTGAGGATGTCAGTTTCCACTGAAAATGCATCCATTACAAACAATTTATTAGACACTTTTATGACTATAGATAGACAATTTCATTATTGACTCTTAACTTAAAAAGGATGATAAATATGACAATCACAAAGTAATATTTAATTAATTTTTCAATAAAAATACATAATGACACAAATAGAATCTTTATGGCACGAATTGATTTATTTAGACATTAACAATGAAGATATAAAATAATATACTCAAACTACAAATCTAAGACATATAGTCTTATGAAAATGAACATAGATATTTACAAACATATAAAAAACAAACATGAACTAGACACAACAAATCACATTGACTAATAGTGAATTTAAGATAATGAAAAAAATAATAGACATGAATTATATAAACAACCTAAAGGCACTACAAACAATAAACTAAACTAGCCCTATTTTTTTTATGAAGATTTAAAACTTTGGTTAAAATGTGCAGAAGTAAAATACACCAATCATAAAGACCCATGTTTTACATTTTTTGAAGCTTTGCAGCTTGTTGGAGTGTTCCACGGGTGATGGATTTTCATTTTAGAAGATTTTTTTTGTTTTATTTCTCTATTAAATAGTTTGTTTCTCCTTTTTGGCATATTTGTGGGTTTTTTTAGATAAGGTAAAAAGGATTTGGTTTTGAAGGGACCAAAAAACCATGTACAAGAAAAGAAGCCAAGCCTAAGGACATCCAAAATGAAACAAGAATGATTTTTAAGGGATCATGAACCCTATACAACCAAAATATAGGCATCAAAGAACAAAAAACAACAAATTGAACATGGTCATAGACCAAAAAACAATACCCCTAGAAACTCCAACCAAGCACCTAGGCTAGGAATAAACAAAAAAGACAAAGAGCCACCCAAGAAACTAGTCAAACATACTAGACCATTCACGAGGAGCACTCTAAATCCATAATGAAAAAACATAACAATAGGCAAGGAAAGGATTACCCATGAGGGAACCCTCTATGGGATCTTAAGAGGAGTGGTGAGATTCTTTCCTTTCTTTTTTCTATTCGCAGTTGTCCAACCCTCAATCTTATTAGGATTTTTGTTTTCATATAAATATATTGGGAGAAAAACATCCAACATCTCATTTTTCCCAACATTTGAGTCCTTCAAGATTCATTTTTAATGAAATTAGATTTTGTTCCTGAAGGAATCGACTTATCCATGATAGGTTGAGAAGAAACCGACTCGTCAACCTCCACAGCATGAAGAGGAACATTAGTCCCAACTGGAATCTAAGTTTCACCTTCTTCGATTTATGAATACTTCGAGGAATAATTAGTATCATTTTCCACAATGAGCATATTAGGTTGAGCATCCTTCCACCAAAAAACTTTTCCATTCACCTTATGTTTCACACTCTTACATTCTAAAGCGAAGTTACCTAGGCCAAAGAATTTCCTACATCTGAAGGGTATCCCTTCATAGTCCAAAGGTTAGACCAAATTCAATCCAACACCCTAAGTTACATCGAAGCCGGTAGATCAACCGATGTATCAAAATCTACCAAAATATGAGCATAGGTGGTATGAGTATACAATTTAGTTTTAGTATCAATGTCCAAGAATTTCCCCAAATCATTGCCAATCGAAATAAAGCTCTCGTCCCCCCAAAATTAAAGTGGAAGGTGAGGAAAAAAAATTGATACAGGATTAACATGGAAGATTTCAATGAGTGGGTTAAAGGAAGGAAGCCACCGTTTCATGAGCAGGAGATGATTCTGAAGTTCACAAAGCATAGAAAAAATTATATCTCTATCTTCAATTAGGTTAAAAACCACAATAAAAAAGTCTCTAACAGAGGGATAAATATCCACTCTACCTAACATGATGGACAACCATTCTGAAGAGATCTAGGAATGTAGCTGCGGGAGTCTTGGCCACAGTCCATTAAATCTATAGATCAGACCTTTTCTGGTGAATTTTTCTTCAGCTTCAATCACCTGAGCACCAAAGGTAACCGAAGGTGATCTATTGGCCTCCTTGAGGAGTCTCTGTCTGGAAGTGGCAGTATCATAGGAATACTATAGAGGAGGGTCAGTCAAAGGCCGAAAAGAGAAGTGCTCACATCCTTTCACCCATTAAAGATCCGCAGCAAGGTCCACATCACCACCAAATGGCAAAGAGATAGAAAAGGGGAGCCAACCTTCGGTCTCACAGGGGATACATAACAACATCCACTGAACATTTTGGTATAGTTTCCACATACCGGACCTAAAGAGGGCTAAAGGCCACCGCCTCTAGATTCATTGCCCAAAAAAACCATCAGCTCGCTCATAGGGATAAACGTGTCATAGTGAAGGGTCGCACCAGCAGAACATATGAGGCTAGAGAAAACAGAGGAGGGGCCCAAATCATGGCCAACCATGTCAAGCCCCCCAACTTCATCTTCGCCACTGATCAGAAATCCAAATTGATCATCACACCCCACAACATCACTCTGTATAGGGAAATTCCACCATCACCTTTGCAGAGTTCCATTCTAGGGTTAGGGTTTACATCAAAATATTTCGAGGAGTTTCTAGAAGGATTCATCATGAAGCGTGGTCCATGTGTATGATAGGTATATAATCACTAAAGACATCCATATCTTTATTTGTGGGTTTTTTCACCAAAAGACATCCATATATTTTTATCTTACACCAAATGTGAATTTCCAGCCACAAAAAATGTATATTTGATAGAAATCTCTCCATATATGAAACATAAGCTTAAGATTATGTAAAAATATAAGTTATTTGTCTCTTCTTTACTTTCCCAACTAAAAAACCAAGATATTTATCTAATGTTATATGAGTAAAATATGTCTATTTTATTGGCCACTATCTACTAGTATTTTTCTCAAGCGACATCTCAATATTCTACTTCTTTTTACTGCACTTGCACAAGCTGTTAAATTGATACCATTCTAAAATTCTCACACATATAAAACTCTACAATCTAATTTAAAAACACTTCTACCATAATAATTAATTTCATCTACAAAGGAAACCAATAATCACAATTAAGTTCCCTCAAATAATTTATAAGATCTCATACTTATCTCAGATACCTCTTGACCCTCTTCGTCTCTCACAAGAAAAAACTACTCTAACACTAAATGTTAAATTTTCTAGTGCTTCTTAAATATAAAACACATAATACATAGATTTCACACACAATAATACTATTTTTTATATGATTCAATAGAAACATGATGCATTTATGTAGGAATGATAGCTCCTATAAACAAGGAACAAGTCCCTAGTTTATCTCAACTACAACCCTCTCCCTCAACCCTACGTAAGTTGTTAGAGTAACTTAAAATATATTAAATTATTCAAATAATGATTATACTCATACTAACCACAATAACATACATAACAACCTCACATATTATCCATTGTAAAATATATAATGGATCACTAATAAGATAACTTCTAACAAAAGTTAAAATAAATAGTTGTACTTCAATTGATAACAATAAACTAGGTACATATTTCATAAAACAATTATGCTAAATAAAAGATCAACCTTCCAATTTTTTACATAATTTAAAGTCTAGGATGGGGTGGAGTGCATTGGATGGCCAAACCAATTAGAGTATGTAATGATACATGATGTACCACATGTATTCGAAGTTACAAAATCCTGATTTTCTATCATTCAATACTAGTTAAAATTATTATTGGGATAATGCATAACCTTCCATTCAAACAATAAAATATTTTGAGTATATAATTAAATAGCTTAAACATTTAAAATTAGAATATAACATTGAAGTATTTTAAGGACTATTAAATACTATGGTATGAATTTGAGGGTTATTATTTTGTGACTAATAAACAACATCAAGATGTATCATCATTTGGTATCAAATCCATAATTACTATTTAGTTTTTCATTATTATATTTATTTTATATAGTTGTTTGTTAGTTATTTTAATATTTTTTTAGTCATGTTTTTATTTAGTCTTGTTTTTTAGTTTTTTATTGCACCCAAATTAGAATTTAGAACCATAATTAGGATTGAAATATTAGAAATTAATGTGGAATTAGATTAATCAATAAACGTGTAAAAATTCAAATATGACAGTACATGTAAAATGATATTAACAAGTTGTATTCAATTAGGGTGGCCCTCCGCCCCTAGAAATTCAAGGTGGGGCAGTATCTAGACGAAGCCCACCAATGATGATTCCAGAGACCGGTCGCTTCCCTCTTGCTAAATATATAGTAAAACATAAGATAATGAGTGAATTTAGATTTTATGTTACTTCACAGGGTGATTTGGATCCAGAACTTGGTAAAAAGGTTGTGACAAGGTTGAATGTTCTCTCTATCTGAAATAGATTGTTGAAACCCTATTGGATGCTAGCACAAAAATCAACACTATAGTGAAATTATTATATCTTATTTCAGACTAGTGTTTATAATTTATATGCACTTCCTATTCAATCTAGTTAACTTCGTATTTAACCACCTCTTATACTTTCATGTCTTCCAAAATACTCATGTTAGCTTGTATAATGATCAAAACCATAGTTTACTATATTATCAGTCAAATATATGTTATATAACAAAAATTGGTGTGTGTAGGGGTTGGAAAACCATTGGTGGTCAACCCCTTTGTTGATTTTGATTGAGCATTGCACTACATTTCCTGAATGAGCAGGCGAACAGAAAGTATCCTTAGGAGAGAGTGTAATAATGATTTTCAGTTTTTTTTGTGTGTACATTTCATGATTATAAATAATCTAAATCAATAATACTAAACACATGAATACAAAATTTATATATCTACATTCCCCCCTTTTAAGATTAAAAAATACTAGCTTTAAACGAAAATGTACTTGAGTGGATAAACACAGTTTGTTTTTTCTCGATTGATTGATTTTTGGATTATTTGAATGGCTACAAGATGTCCTCATAGAGAAACTTGCAACACATGTGTATTAAATGTATATTTAATGAAAACTAAAACTTTACCTCTAAATATATTGAATTTTAAATTTTAAATTTAAAAAATAGAAAAGAGAGAGGAAGGAGTACACTTGTATGTGTAGGACTAATTATCCGCTACAAATGTAGAAGTTCATGCCCCCTTTTCAAAGCATGAGAAAAGGATTACAACAGTAGCCATGGATAATTAGGGGTGATAAATCCTAAATTAGTATAAGGTTAGGGTAAGTAGGCCCAATTGGAAATTACAAGAGAGATAGGGATGTAGAAATCCCAACACGTATATATAGAAAGAGAAATAATAAGAGTAAACTGGGAGTTTGGGTGCAGTAAGTCTAAAACTTGAAGCAAGGTGAAAACCTATGGGACCATAAATTTTAATTCCATAGGACATCAAGTGTTAAGAAACCCTAACGTGACTTTTCTAATTAACCACACTACTTCATACAAATATATATGTTTACCTCTTAAGAATTTTGAGCTTGTTGAAATATAAAATCTTGGTATGAAAATAACATGAAAATTGATAAATATGCAAGATGTAATTTCCATATTAATCACTCCCTGAATTTTCTAATAAATTTTTTTGACTATAAATATAAGTAACCATGCCCCTTGTATTTTCTATGAAATGTAATGAGTTTTTATAGTAACATGTGTTGTTGTAAGTGATTCCCTGTCTAAACCAATATAAATTCTAAATTTTTTGAGAAATTTTATTTTAACATGTTGGATTGAGTTAGAAAAAACCTTCAATGTGTAGGAAATAAATGTAACATGTAATTTTCCAAGTGTACAATATTTTCCCTATATATAAATTATACCTTTTGTTATTTGTAATCATGTAACCTTATCCTATGTTTTTTTGTATCTGTTAATTATATATCTGTGTCTGATTTGCATTGATATTTTGTGATAATCTAATTGATTGCCCCTTATTTTGAGGTGATGGATGGATATTATAGATTTTTTGGCTCAAAATAATTGAAATGTTTCCATGTCAAATATCACATATAATCATCATTGGAACACATCTAAGAGGTGGTTATAGATGACCACGCTTGTAGAATTGGCCTTGATATAGAGTGCAGGATACACATCATGGCACATAGTGATAGAAAAAAAAAACATACCAACACAGAAGCTCACACACAGAATCATTCATAATGCCACATAGAAAGACCAAACGACCACATACAAGAGACACAAAAGTTTCACATACATAATAATCCAAGGATTGCACACATAAGATAAGCAATAAGTAATATAATGTGTAAAGAAGAAATAGACAATAACCAATATATACATAGCACAAGATATAATAGTATTGTACAACCCACGTATTAGTACAAAAAATCTTGATAGTAGAATATATAACAATGTATAATATGAACATAACATGATATGTGAAGTAGAAATAGAGAGAGGTGTGTAATAAATAGGAAAATGGAGCTTGAGGGTATAGAATATAACCTTGTGAGATTTTTTTGTAAAGATCAATACGGAACCCCATGCACATCGAATAGGTTACACTTCTATAGTGCCCACTTTCCTTTGACACCTTTAGATACTGATCATGACACTTTTGATTATATTATGGACATTATTATGGTTTTGATTTAGTATGATGTTAGATTTTAGATCATGGATTATTGTTGATCTTGATTCAGTTATGATGCATGATGATTATTGGAGACATTTTTATATATTGATGATGATATACTGATTGACATGGTTATATTATGGATGTTGTTCAGACATGGGATATTTGGATATTTGAGTGGACCTAGAAATGGAAATTATTTGATGATGATATAGTTGTTGATAAAATTGTAAAGGATATTATTGATTTCTTGATGTTGTTGTGATTCATATATCTAGATGATTTTGGAATGATATTTATATTATTTTGGATGTTCTGATATGGCCACGAGGCCAAAGGATGTATTGCATTTTGCAGGTTGAAATATCACAACAAGCATCAGGGGATTGGAGACCAACCACATTGGAATTCTAGATGAATTCAACAAGGTCACCATGGCAACTGTATTTTTTTGTTTGTGTTTGATTTTGTTAGGGATTCCCATGGGGGGGAATCACCTTTAAAATGTGACCAAGGGGTTGTGTGTATTTATTTATTTGGTTCCTTTTTATTGATGTTTGTATGTGTTTATTAAGTGATGTGTCACCCCTTTCATTATTTATTAAATGTTGTGTTAATGTTGTGAGTAACCACATTGTTAAAATAAATAAATCAAATATGTCATAAGAATGTAATTAATAGAGTTGTTGGCTCTTAAATTAAATATTGTAAGTAATGTGTAAGTGACTTTGTAAGTGATGTGTAAGTTAACTTTGAGTGTGAAACACTTCATCCTCTTTGAAATTCGAATTTTTCCTTGGAGGCTGAATTTGGAGGCTTGTGGGACAAGTTAAACTTGTCCCATACCCCTTAAATTCATTTACCAACCATACCTATGGTTTGGGGGTTAAAATTAGACTTTTATAATGCATTTTGAAATGACAAATTGTAAGTTTTAATTGCACTTTTCTTACATGTTTTAATTTCAGTCCTTTGGGGTGTGGGCTTGGTTTTGAGTGTGTAAGTAAAACTGTCATATTATTCACCCACCTATTTATTATGCATTGGAGAATGAAGTTGAATTTTGGGTTGGGGTTGAGGATGTGTGATGTGGCATCCTACATGGATCCACCTCATCCTCTTCTCTTCCCTCTTCTATAAAATTCGAATTGCTTGCCTTGTTTTGGGTTGCTTCACTTTTGCATACTTATTTTGGGGTGAATTGATTTGTTGTTTGGAGCTTTTGCTTTTGGAGAACATTGGAGACTGTTGCATGTTGGTAGATTGTTGATCTTGGACTGTATTTTACATTGGATAGCTTGTCTGTTTGGAACTTGGAACAAACTCCTTCATGGAGAGGTAAGAGCTTGGCTCTTGAAAATGATCTTCTTTCCCTTGTATGTACATGTGAATGGTTGATTTTTCTTATTGCTTGTTGGTTGGTTGGGTAGACTGCCTAGGAATGGTGTAGGAGAAGGCTATGGGGTTATTGTGGGGAGGCATAAGTGTTTTTGGGGAGGTATAAGTGTGGAGGGAGTTGGCATTTGGGTTCCACCTTGCAAAAGAAATAGCTTGCATTTCTTTACTCGTTATGGGGTGCCATAAGAGGTTGGGGAGGCATAAGGAAATGTGAGGAATAAGGGGTACTTGGGGGAGGCATAAGGTTAAGGTTATGTCAGGGATTGAAATGATATATATGTTTTGGCAGTTTGAAATCAGGTGGTGATACCCATTTCCCCTTTGGGAGGCATAAGTAGCATCCCCCATAGTTTCTTGCTCCTTTGGCTTGCTTGATGAAGCCTTAGTTTTGATTTTCATGTTCTAATGTAGTTGCAAACTACATTCTATTTTGGACTGTGTTTTCAAATGTGAAATGTTGCTTGTGTGTATTGTGGAAGCCTTTGTTGCCATGACTTGAATCACATCTTTTATTGCACTACGGTTGGGGCTCAGGGGCCAATGAAGAAGGATGGCTTCTCCTTTTCATTGGATATCTTGGTTGGGTGGAGAGTGTTGCCTTTCCCCTACCTTTGTTGTGATCAACTGGAAAATGGAGAAACTACATGTTGTTGTTCTGGAGTAGAGGAAAGATACAGAAGTTTTGACAGTCCCTTGTGAAAACATATTTTGTAACCTTTCCCACTTTGAAGTGGATGATCTTGTACATTTTGTGATGAAATATGTTCTATTACTTTTGGCTATGAAAGTTGTAATTCGAATTTTGCAAGAGAAATACTCTTGTTTTCTGTTCTGTGAACAGAATGTGAAAGAATGATACGTATTCTGTATGTTTATTTTGAAAATGAATGGAAAGGAAGTTGTAATAGTTTCTTTGAATTAATAAAATATTGTATTACTTTTCCTTGTTCATATGTGAATCTATTATTTGCTATTGAAAATCTGATGTTTAAGTGGAATACATATGGAGAAATTACTCTATTTTATTGAAATGTATGATAAAAGAAATAGAAACCTTCTCAACTGAATATGTTGAAGAAAATGAAGTTATAATTGCTTTGGATTCTTCTTGAAGTTGTGCAAATTTGTTTGAAATTGGAAATGTATTTAGAATTATTGCACCCTGTGTGTTGAAAAGTACCTGTTTGAAAAGAAATTGAAACTTATTCTTGTTTATATTTGAAAGGACAAATATCTATTTTAAACTTAGCATAGAATGAATTCAATGTTTGATAGTATGGGAAAAGAGATTTTAATCTCTGTTTTGAAATGTACAAACTTAATTCT
The DNA here is from genome assembly GCA_019776745.2 of Taxus chinensis. Lineage (NCBI taxonomy): Eukaryota > Viridiplantae > Streptophyta > Pinopsida > Cupressales > Taxaceae > Taxus > Taxus chinensis. The sequence continues at coordinate 214,572,318 of CM034146.1, forward strand.
ATTTCACTGTAAAACTTTGTAAATTCCTTTATCAAAATGTGTAGAACAACCCTAAAATTAAGAGACAAACCTAAATAATAAATTGAACTAATGATGATCAAAATGAATCACAAACTAAACTAAAACACTTAAGAAATTTTTTAAAACCTGAAAAATCGAGCAAAGACCTTTCACAGTCATTTTGTTGTCAAAGTTGTAAATTTCAAATTGGAAATCAATCAAACAAATTTACCTTGCAAATCTATCCTATATCCTTCTCTAGAAAAATTCTCCATGTTTGTTTGACATGTTGAAGAGAGGAAGAAGATCAAATTTGAGTAAAATTTTATAATTTAAAATTTACTAGTTTACACTGTAAAAGCTTGCAGAACGTTTTCACAAAAATTACCCCTTAAATCTTATCAAAATTAAAAATTAATGATTCCTATGCAAAGAGGACATCGAGAGATTTCCAAAAAGTCCTCGTTTTCCCAAAACTGAGCTCCCAATCCAAAGTTATGGCCTTGTGAAGTTTTACTTCATTTTGGCACAAAAAACAAAAAAATCTAACTGTCGAAAAAAACTTTTTGGGAAAAATTTCCTTGGCAGACCCGCAGGCCTAATTTTTTTTTCCCTTTTGGTTGTCTTTCGTGGCCACCCTGCGGGCCCACAACAATTGACTTAACCTTTAAAAATTTTTTATGAAAATTTTCGTAATTTTCCCCACCTCCTCACTGGCCCGTAGCCAATCAGATGCTGCCACGTGGCATCACGAGGCGTCGGTGGAGGAGCGGAACCCTTTTTATCCTTAGAGTTTTCTATTTTTTGGGAATTTTTTTCTAAGTTTCGTCCATGTTCCCACCAGCCCATAGCAAATCATATGTTTCCATGTGGCAACACGAGGCATCGGCGGAGGAGCGGATCCCTTTTTAACTTAGAGCTTTGGAATTTTTTTGGGAAAATTTTCCTAAGTTTTCCCTCCTGCCCACCGACCCATAGCCAATCAGAGCTTGACACATGGCGTTTTGGGTGTGGGCGGAGGTGTGAAGATTCTCTAACCCTTAAACCCTTTCCTTTTAAAAATAAAATTCCTAATAAGTTGCTCTGATGGCTCGTTGGCCCGCAGCCAATCAGAGCTTGACACGTGGCGTCTTAGGTGATCGTCGGAGGTGCATACAAACATTTTTTGTAACCCTTTGATCTTTCCTCCCTTAGAAATCTTAAATCCTAAAAGCACTCTGATGCCCAGTCGACTCGTGACCAAAGAGATCATGACACGTGGCATCTTCTGGAATCAGTGGAGGTACACGTAAATTCTAACCCTTTACTTTTTTAACCCAAAAGTCTTAAATTTGTAAGTTTCTTCGCAAATCCGTTTTCCCCGCAGTGAATCAGAGGTCGACACGTGTCCTCTTCGGGCTCATGGGAACACAGAGGAAAATCATGCTTTTACCCTAAAAAAGGAAAATACACCAAAAATATTCCCCGTTCCGCCAGCCCGCGCATGGGAAAATTTTCTTCCCTAGGCCAGTAGGCTCACCCTTGGGAAACTTTTCCTCCCAAAGTCCGCCGGCCCATAACTTGAAAAATATAAGGAATTAGGAGGACTTCTTTATATCATTGGAAAGGTGAAGAAATTTTCTATCTAATGGGGATGATTTAGGGAAGTTTTTAATGCATTAATTTAGAAAAAAAATTCAAGTTGAATCTTTTAAGCCAGTTAGAGAGTGGTTTAGTGAGAAATTACCCTCCTAACCTAAGTGGTTATTCTAACCCTATGTTTTGACCTTGTGATTTGTTAATAATGGTTGTAAAGGGAAATTATATAAGCTATTAATTATAGTTGGTCTTGAAGCTTGTTTGTGACAACTATTTTTTGTAATCCTTATTATAGGCACTTCTAAACAAAAAAAATTATACCATAATTTTCCTAACTAATCCTAGGTTGTTCTTGGGTCTCAAGTGGGTTGTTTTAAGTGGGCATCACACTTGGTATCATAGCAGTGGTTCAAAATCTTGGACCATTGGGAACAATAGAAAAACTTGAGACATGAACTTTAAACCTAGTGCAATGTTGCACCTAACACACCTTTAAATCTAGAAAACAATTTGGTTTGGAAATTGCACTTTTTAGTAAACATGGAAACTGAGTAAGACCTAGAATAATGAACTAACTCTCACCTTAGTCTATGCAGGAGGTGCATACAAGAGGATGATCCTTTTAACATAAATCTAGACATACCACCTCTAGAGCATGTTATACCAGCCATCCTACCATAGATCTTATAGACCCTTCAGGAGGTTAATACCGCATTACATGGAGGATTAGTAGGAGGGCGTGCAGCCAGACATGATAGAGTCACTTCTATTGAGGTTCATGCATCTCCTCGACCCAGCGAGGAGCATGGAGGAAAGAACTTCCATGGAGATTCATCTAGAGCAGAGTCACCACAGAGGGGACAGGGTGACCGAGTTTCAAGACACAGAGAGAGGTCTCAGAGCCCTAGGCTTAGGGATGAGCATGCAGAGAAGCCTAGAGGCCATCAAACCACAGCTGCAAATCATATCAGGGAGATCCTGAAGCTTCGACCGTCACATTACTCTTGTGATATAGGTGGATTTCAGGCAGAGGCCTGGTTAGTGAGCTTAAGCGGTTGCTTCAAGCTCTGTCCTTGTTCTAGAAACATGAAATCTCATGTTGCGATCCATATACTGAGGGATGAAGAATGATTATGGTGGAGGACAGAGGAGCAAAAGCTCCATGTTGATTATGAGATAGTTTCCTGGGAGACCTTTGAGGAGCATTTTAGGACCAGATATTTGTCATGGAGGTTCATACAACAGTGGATAGATGAGTTTCATGACCTCTGACAGGTGTCCCTCATAGTAGTAGAGTATGAGAGTAGATTTCTAGATCTACTCCATTATGTTGGGTACGTGCAGGATGAGAAGGTGTGGATCCATAGGTTCATCTAGGGCCTAAATCTTGACATTGGAGGTACAATGTGGATCCATTGTCCACAGACCCTTGTCGAGGTCATTGAGAAGGCCTACATAGCATAGAAGACTCGGGGAAAGACTAAGCGGGCCAGAGACCGAGTCTCGAGCCATATACAATAGATTCAGAACTATAGATCGAGGGGGTTGGTACCTCCTCCTCATGGTGGATAGGGTTCAATACAGTACTCTTTCAGACCACAGTAGGAGTAGCAGTCCCACCCACCTTATAGACCTCCTCAGAGGTTTTATGCACAGAGGGGTCAGAGTATGGGGCCTCCTCCTAGGGGTCCCATTAGGACACAGGGTGTCCAGAGAGCTCACTCAGTAGGAGCTTGCCAATAGAGACCACAACAGACCGCATCCGGATCATCAAGATCCACACCACAGACTTCAAGAGTACCAGTCGGACCTGCTACACAGGAGAGAGGATTAGGCAGTTGTTTCGGTTATGGCATTATTTGACACTTTTGGAGAGACTGCCCACATAACCTTAATAAAAAGGGTAAGAGATAGATATCTGAGCCTACTGTCGGTGACATGGGACACAGCCACATGATTTATGTAGTGGTTGAGAACCGTCAGGACGAGCACCAGAGTACATTTATTAAGACTATAGGTAGCATTGGTGGCATTCCTGCCTCCATATTGTTTGACTCTGGTTCTTCTGATTATTTTATTACACCATATTTAGTAGAGCGATGCAGGCTAGTGGTAGTTAGGTAGGGTCTTTTTTGGGACGTTGAGATGGCTTCAGGAGCCAATATCTCTATAGACTCCTTAGTTAAGGAGTGTGTTGTGGATTTGGGACCTTTCACCACTACCTCAGATCTTTGTATCCTTCCTTTGGGCTCATATGGATTCATATTGGGTATGGATTGGTTATCTACACATAGGGCCAGGATGGATTATTATCACAAGACTATATCTTATGTAGATGATCTAGGGATTGATTTGGTGATTTCAGGGGTCAGGATACCCATTTTTATTCGCACCAACTCCGCTATGTAGCTTAAGTGGTGTGTGCGACAGGGTTGTTAGATGTATGCGGTTAAAGTTAGTGACAGATCCGAGGATGGGTCTAGTGGACCATCACTAGCTGATCATCCCATTTTGAGAGAGTTTGTTGATGTCTTTCCAAGGGAGCTATCAGAATTGCCACCCCCTTGTGAGATTGATTTTCATATAGATTTGGTTCTGGGAGTAGAGCCTATCTCACGAGCACCTTATCGGATGACCACCCCAAAGCTCTGCGAGCTCAAGTTGCAGCTGGAGGGCCTTTTGGAGAAAGGTCTTATCTATCCTAGTGTATCCCCTTGGGGTAAACTGGTCATTTTTGTGAAGAAGAAGGATGGATCCTTGCAGTTGTGTATTGATTACCGCCAGTTGTGTATATATATTGGCGGTTTGAAATCAGGTGGTGATACCCATTTACCCTTTTAGGAGGCATAAGTAGCATCCCCCATAGTTTTTTGCTCCTTTGGCTTGCTTGATGAAGCCTTAGTTTTGATTGTCATGTTCTAATGTAGTTGCAAACTACATTCTGTTTTGGACTGTGTTTTCAAATGTGAAATGTTGTTTGTGTGTATTTTGGAAGCCTTTGTTGTCATGAGTTGAATCACATATTTTATTGCACTACGGTTGGGGCTCGGGGGCAAATGAAGAAGGATGGATTCTCATTTTCATTGGATATCTTGGTTAGGTGGAGAGCGTTTCCTTTCCCCTACCTTTGTTGTGATCAACTGGAAAATGGAGAAACTACATGTTGCTATTCTAGAGTAAAGAAAAGAGAAAAAGTTGGCAGTCCCTTGTGAAAACATCTTTTGTAAACTTTCCCACTTTGAAGTGGATGATATGTATATTATTGTAATGAAAATATGTTCTTTATTTGGCTATGAAAGTTGTAATTGATTTTGGAAGAAAATATCTTGCACTCAGTCTGTGAACTGAAAAGAATGATACGTATTTTGTATGTTATATTTTGAAAATAAATGGAAAGGAAGTTGTAAGAGTTTCATTTGAATTAATAGAAGTGTTTTTCCTTGTTCATATGATATTATTTCAATTGGAAATCTATGTTTAATATACAGTATGGAATCTCTATTTGGAAAGCTGAAAAGTATAACACATGGGAAGAAAACGTATTACTCTTCCTTGTTTAAGATATATGATTTTGGAAAGAATAGAAGCTGAATTCTTATTTTTTGTTTGATTGAAGGGAGGAAAACCATTTAAGACTAACATGGAATGAATTCAATGTTTTATTGCATGGAAAAAGAGATAGTTTAATCTCTGTTTCTGGAAATGTATAAACTTCTTTTACTTCACTGTATACCTTGCAAAATTCCTTTATCAAATGTTCAAAACAACCCTAAAATTAGATAAGAGACAAATGAAATATTCAAGTGGGATTGATGAGGTCAAAACGATCCCAAACCAAACTGAAACACTTAAGAAATTTTTAAAGAATCTCCCAAATCGAGCAAAGGCAAAATTGTAGGCCTTTTTATGTGTAAAAACTTGTAATTTTGAAATGAAAATCAATTCAACAAATTTACACTTGAAATCTATCCTAAAACCTTCCTAATGGAAACCTCCATGTTTTTTTGACATGTTGAAGGGGAAAGAATGACAAATTTGAACAAAAATTTTATAAGTAAAAAGTCCAGTTTGCTTTTTTATTGCCAACAAAACGTTTTACAAAAATTAACACTTTAAACTTTATCAAAAAAATTTCTTAAGGTTTCTATGAAAAGAGGGCATCGAGAGATATCCAAAAACTCCTCGTTTTCCCAAATCTGAGCTTCCAATCGAAAGTTATGGTCTTTTGAAGTTTTACTTCATTTTGGCCACAAAAAAATCTAACTGTAAAAAAAATTGGGAAATATTTCCTTGGCGGACCTGCAGGCCTAAAATTTCCCTTTTGTTGTCTTTCGCATCCATGCGGGCCCCAAATAATGGACTTAACCTTTAAAAATGCTTTGGGAAAAATTTCCTAATTTTCCATGCATCCCCACTGACCCGTAGCCAATCAGATGTTGCCACATAGCCCGACGCGGCAACAACAGAGGCGCGGAACCCTTTTTATCCTTAGAGTTTTCTAAAAAAATTGAGAAATTTTTTTCTAAGTTTCCTCTGTGTTCATGCCGGCCCATAGAAAAATCAGATGTTTCCACGTGGCAACACGATGCATCGGTGGAGGAGTGGATCCCTTTTTAACTTAGCGCTTTGGAATTTTTTTGTGAAAAATTTCCTAAGTTTGACCTCCAACCCGCCGACCCGCAGCCAATTAGAGCTTGACACATGGCATTTTGGGTGTTGGCAGAGGCGCGGAGATTCTCTAACCTTTAAAACCTTTTCCTTTTTAAAATCAAAATTTTCTAAGTTGCTCCGACGGCTCGTTGGCCCGCAGCCAATCACAGCTTGACACATGGCAGCTTAGGTGTCGTCGGAGGTGCAGAAATTTTTGTAACTTTGAAATTTCTTCCCTTAGAAATCTTAATTCCTAAAAGTGCTCTGGCACCCCGTCAACCTACGACCAATGAGATCATGACACATGGCATCTTCTGGGATTGGCGGAGGTGCGCGTAAATTCTAACCCTTTGCTTTTTAAACTCAAAAGTCTTAAATTCGTAAGTTTCTTCACAAGTATGTTTTCCCCGCAACGAATCAGAGGTCAACACGTGTCCTCTTCAGGCTCACGGGCACATGGAGGAAAATAAAAATTTTACCCTAAAAAATGAAAATGCACCAAAACTCTTCCTCGCTCTACCGGTCCACGCATGGGAAAATTTTCTTCCCTAGGTGCACAGGCTCGCCCTTTGGAAAATTTTCCTCCCAAAGTCCACCGGCCCATAACTTGAAAAATATAAGGGGTTAGGAGGAATTCTTTATATCATTGGAAAGGTGAAGAAATTTCCTATCTAATGGGGATATTTAGGGAAGTTTTGAATGTGTTAATTTAGAAAAAAATCAAGTTGAATCTTTTAAGCCTATTAGAGAGTGGTTTAGTGAGAAATTACCCTCCTAACCTAAGTGGTTATTCTAACCCTATGTTTTGACCTTGTGTTTTGTTAATAATGGTTACAAAGGGAAATTATATAAGCTATTAATTATAGTTGGTCTTGAAGCTTGTTTGTGACAACTGTTGTTTGTAATCCTGGTTGTAGGCACTTCTAAACAAAAAAAAAATTATACCATAATTTTTCTAACTAATCCTAGGTTGTTCTTGGGTCTCAAGTGGGTTGTTTTAAGTAAGAATCACAACTTCAATGGTGACATGGGCACTCCAAGTATTCAGCAAGAGTAATTCAAACACAAGGAAATTCATGCATGAAAGAATAGGTCTACTCATTCTCATAGATCAAAAGAATATTACATGTGGGAGTGATATGTAACTCCCATTCTTGGACAATAATTTCCTCCATGAGGGAAGGAGGATTTACAATTTCAAAATAGAATAAAACTCCTATGATTCCATTGAAACGTATGAGAATTATGGATTCTATGATGGAATATTCCACTTGTCATATAAATCATATGACCTATAATCTCACCTAAGTGAGATGACTCACCATGTGAGGTGGACAAGATGCCAAGTGATGATAAGGAAAGTCACACACATCAACACCCCCTTCATCGAAGTTGAGGTAGAGGTCATGGTAAGTCAAAAGTAGAAAGAGAACTCCCCTAGACAACTAAGAAATATGTGTCAATGGGGCCTGACAACCAAAGGCCTAAAAAGGAACCCATATACAAACAACATCTTCCTGGAAAATAAGAAGAGGAGAAGAGGAATAGAAATACTAAAGAAGATGGGTGGGAGGTTGAACTTACCCCAAGAAGAGACTGCAAGGGAAACAACTTCGCCTCAGTGAAGGTCTTGGTGAAAATATATGCAACCTGATTAGAATTCTTACAATATTATAGTTCGACGATGTCTTCATATATCAGCTCCCATATGAAGTGCATGTGAATATCAATGTGCTTCATCCACTAATGTTGAACCATATTATGGTAAATCGAGATGGTTCTCATGTTGTCATAATAGATGATAGTAGGCCATCTAAAGTGAATACCAAAATTTTTCAAGATTCCCTACAACCAAACGAATTTCAAAGGAAGCGATAACTGCTCCTCTATACTCTTCCTTTGTAGATGATATGTCAACCAATTTTTTCTTATTGCTATGCCATTTGACAGGACTTGAACCAAGAGAGAAATTTTAGCCTGAGGTATATTTCTGATGATCTAGATCACCAACACAATCAGAGTTTGTATATCCAACCAAGTCAATATTTATCCCTCCTAAGTAGTGAATTCCATCATTGTGAGTGCCATGAATATAGTGAAGGATCTACTTCACTAATTTCTAATTTAACTCGAGAGGATCTTGCGTAAATATGGACACGATACCAATAGCATACAAAATATTCAGCCGAGTGTGATTCGGGTAAATCAAGATCCCCACTAACTGTCAATAAAGAGCAGCATCAACCATAGTAGTAGAAAAATCAAAAACCAACTTAACCCCATAAATGAAAGGAGTGGGAGAAATCTTACAATCAGACATGTGAAACTGAGCTCGCAAATCAAGGGAGTACTTAGGATACAAAATCACAATTCTTGAGACAGATTGGGAAATACATATTCCAAAAAAGTAATGAAGCAAGCCAAATTTAGACATGGAGAAATTGTTGGTCAAGGAAATCTTCACAGAATTGATGATCAAGGAAGAAATGCATTTGATCAATAATTCATCAACATAAAGAACGAGGATGAGCATGAAGTCATCCTACCATAGAATGTAAACATTAGGGTCAGAGTGACACTGAGTGAACCCTTATGCAAGTAGAAAGGAGTCCATCTTGGCATATCAAACCCAAGGGGATTATTTAATGCCATAGAGATACTTATCCAACTTGAAAATGAGGGAGGGATCATGGAAATAACCCGAAAGTTATTCCATGCAAATCTCTTCTTCTAGGTCCCTATGAAAGAAGGTACTCTTAAGGTCCATCTAATGGACTTCACATCTTTTTGCGATAGTGATGATGAGGGTCAATTGAATGGAAGTCATATTTGTAATGGGAGTAAAGGTCTCTGAATAATCAACCCCAGCTACCTAGGAGAAACCCTTAGCTACAAGTTGTGATTTATACTTATCGAATTCTCCATCGGCACCATACGTTATTTGGTACACCCACTTACACCAAATTATTTTTATTCCTTTCAGAATGGGGGTGAGATCCTAAGTATCATTCTTCATGAGTGAGGAATAATCTTCATCCATGGTAGAATCCCATTCAGGAATCCTAGAAGCCTCCCAAAAATACTGAGGGTCGGAAGTGGAGCCAAATAAGGAGTGGGGTCCAATGAACTATGAATGATTTCATCTCTTATATTAAATATCCCCAATCTAATCTCTAGAACTTTGCAAAGTCTTCCTAGCCCAACGAGGACTAGGAGGTGAGTCATGCTCAAAATATTTAGATTCTTAACTTGAGTGAGAAAGGACAAATTCGTCATCATCACCACTATAAAAATCATAAGAATTTGAAGCATGAAGGTTAGGAGGAGCTGGAGAATTATAAAGATAAAGTGGAGGATGAGTAGCATGCTCAACAACATCATCATCCAAAGATTCGAAATCAGAATCCGAGAGCATAAGGACCTCAAAGGATGGATAATTTAAAGTTGAAGATGACTCATCAAACTTCACACTTCTCTCAATATAAATCTAATGAGTAGTAGGCTTCAAAAATGGATCACCCTTCTCGCCATCAATATAACCTACAAAATATAAGGTTTGCACTTTGGTTCCAATGCCTTGCATTTCTTTTAGGAATCTAGGCCATAACATTGGATCCGAAGACGTGAAAGTGATTGACATCAAGTTTGCATCCATCTTACTACCTTGTGTGGAACATCGTTCTGAATGTAGAAATCATAGTTCACTACTTTAGCCCAATATTGTAGAGGAAGGGATTTAGAGTTACCCATAGACGTGGTCATCTCCTTAAGCATTCAATTCTTTCTTTCCACAACTCCATTTTTAGAAGGGTTGTAAGCAACTGTATGTTGCAAAGAAATACCTTCGAAGGTACAGAAATATTCAAACATATTTCTCACATACTCGCCTCCATTTTCAGTTATAATAACCTTGATATACCTTTCAACTTGTTTCTCGTCAAGATCCTTAAAGTCTCGAAAGTGATCCAAAACTTCCAAATTTTTCTTAAGAAAATACACCCAAGTGTAACTCAAAAATTCATCAATGAAGGTTAGAATATAAAAATCTATAGTAAACGAAGGAGATGGGAAAGGGCCATAAATGTCACTATGAACAACATCCAAAAGATGAGTTGCAAAGTAATCCCTTTGAAGGTACAGAAATATTCAAACCTATTTCTCACATACTCACCTCCATTGTTAGTTCTAAGAACCTTGATATACCTTTTAACTCATTTCTCAGCAAGATCCTTAAAATCTTGAAAGTGATCGAAAACTTTTGACTTTTTCTTTAGAAGATACACCCAAGTGTAACGTAAAAAGTCGTCAATGAAGGTTAGAATATAAAGAGCTATAGTAAACGAAGGAGACAGGAAAGAGCCATAAATGTCACTATGAACAAGATCCAAAAGATGAGTAGCTCTTCAAGATTTTCCTTTTCCAAAACTTTATTCCGGGTGCTTCCCAAGGGAAAAACCCTCACAAAGACCCTTAGAAAAATTGACGTGGGGTAACCTATTGACCATTTAATTTTTTTCTCAATTGTTCAAGGTAATGAGAGTTAAGATTTCCAGGATGATTGTGCCTTATATTTTTAACCTCATCAGCATGAGTGAGAAATGCAGTGGTCATCGAGTCATAAGTGAAGTGGGAGAAGGTATATAACCGTAAATGATGATCCACCTTTCTTTCAACCATAGTGAAGTCAGTGTCAAGCTCACACATAATCACCAAGGTAGGACCAAATTCCACTCCCATTCATTCACCAAGGTGAGTTATTTAATAAAACTATATGATATTGGTAGAGAGATCAAGAACACTCAACACTTGGTTAAATTATCCACCATCTATCTCTACCGATCCACTACTGGAAACTTACATTGTAGTGTCATCACCCAACGTGATTTGGGATGTGCCAAATGGTTCAATGTTGGAAAACCTGATATGTGAATAATCCATGTGGTGCGAAGCACAAAAATCAATAATCCACGTCGACTAAGGAGAAAATTTAGGTACAAGGGAATTTTATTTCTTCTTCTCATATTTGGACTCCTTTGCTTTGGAAGACTCACCCTTTAGAGCATTTTATTTGATAGACTCAAGAACACTTATTTTATTCTTCTCAAGCAAATGAGTTAAGTGATCTATTTTTTTCTCATACAATAATTCTCCTCATGGCCATTCTTCTTGCAATAGGTACACTTACACTTTTCCTTCTTCACTTTAGGCTCAGAAGTAGAATCGTTCATGTTAGGTTTGGTTTGGGCTTGGTTGGTCTTGGTTTCCTTCTCCAGTTGGTCCTTTCTCTCTTTCTTCTTTTCAATTTTATTTCCCTTACCATTAATTGATAAAAGGTCATGTGACTTGGATTTTTGAGCCCTCATTTGAATGATTTTTTCCTATTCTTGAATAATTTAGGACAAAAAACTGTCAAATGAGGGCATTTTCCAAGTACTTCCCAAAGCATATTTTGTGGCATGGAAATTCCAAACGAATATAGAGTATTTGGGACCTAACTTAGACAAAATCGACAAGATAAAATGGAAATATGTTTTCTCCACTTTACATTCCTTAAAATCAATCTAGTGTGGAAATGTTTTGAGAAGAATGCATATAGGTTTTCAAAGTCACTAGGATTTAATCCTAGTAGTTTATTTTCCAAATCATGTAATATCATGTCATCTTTTTATCCAAACATACCGTCTAAATTTTTCCATTCTTCATCAGGTTTTTCAGAAGACTCAATGTAGAAGATCAAGTCAAGAGAAACGAACATATAGAGAAGACCCTATGCTTCATCACATTAGTTCAACCTCTTATATTTTTCAGGCTCATCATTAGGTTTAGTCTCTACTCCTATAGTGATGTGAAATAACCCTTTACCCCTTAGTTTCATTTCCATTTTCAATATCCATTCAAAAAAATTGAATGACGTGAACAAAGGTAGTAAAATAGAATCCATCACGAAGAAAGATAAATAAGGAAAAAAGAAACATAACCAACCCAGAATAATATTATCACCCCTATTTGTTGAACTTTATAGTTTAGTGTGTTGATTGTAATCAAGTGTGAATGTGCTTCATGAAATAGTCAGTCAATCACCTTGCAATTAGTGTAATAATGCATGAATGTCGAGACCAAAATCATGTTTCGATGATCACGATAGTTCAACACTGTAAGAAAAGACAAAACCATGCTAAAAACAAGAGAAGGGGAAAGAAAAAAGTCTTGTGTGAGAAATAGTGTCTCACTTGGCAAGAGAAACCCCCTTTCCGCAAGACTATGGCAAACGCGCACACTAGCCCACAAGCAATAAAAAAGGGTGATACAAGGAAAAAAAATAACTCAAAAAGAGTCTACAAGAACTCTAGGATGAAGGAAAAGATATCGGAAGGTAAAAAAGAGCTTTGAAAAACAATACACTCCACAAACAATTAGCAGCAAAAAATGTCTAATTACAATAGTTTTTGCACTTTTAATTTTCTCATTTGATTTAATTTTAAAAATTAAAAAGGCTAAAAATGTGAATATAAACATTAATTAGACTCTAATTAAACCACTAATTAATAATTAATAATCCTCTTAAATTAATTATATGACCACATTTAAAATTAAATACTATATCCTAGTTACTTAGAATTGAGACCTAATAATATTAATCTTTAATTAAACCTTCCTTTAAAAATGGCCCTTTAATTAAAACCTAAGTTTCAAATTAAAAAAAAAAATGAATTCTAAAAAGGGCGGGCTCAGATGAGGAGCCAATGGAGGATCCAAGCAGGGTTTGGGATGCACGCAGGAATGGTGAGCAATGCTGAGGCAACAGGGCTGAGGTTACCAACAGTTTGATGCAAAATTGAGAGGTGAGATAAATGTGCAATACATCATCCAAAGTAGATGCAAGATACAACCAAGGTCGATCCGAAAACAAGGGCTCGTCAAGCCAAATCTGAACGCAAGAAGGGAAACACGTTGAGTCACATTATACAACAAAATAACAAGTCAAGGAGCCAAACAACCACGACACAACAAGACAGAGCTAAAAAATATCTCACCAGGAAGGATAGACTCGAGCATGCTAGCATGAATCCCAACTCAATGCAAACCAAACTCGACTCGATTGCAACCAACATAGACACTCAACCCGCCGCTAAAGTAAATATCTAGCTCGCTGAGGAAAGGCATATCGCCAAAGCTAACTAAATCTGATAGGGGAAGGATAAAAATAAAATTTTCAATAAAAATAATTTAATGAAAAATAAAATGAAAAAACCAAAAAAGGAACCTACCTCTAAATTTTATTTCCATCCAAATTTAGTTGCAACTAGATAAATGTGGCAAAGAAAACCCTTAAAACCACACATGCACAAAACCCGAAACAACACAAACTCCAATATAATGAGATTCTTAAAACCCGTTAATAAGATTCTAAAAAAAAACTTTCATGATAAGCACTAATAACAAAACTGGAAGTAATTAGCAACTAGAATAAATGAGTGCATATTTACCAAACAATCACTCTGATACCATATGATATTATTTTGTAAGGATTAATACGAAACCCCATGCACATTGAAGATTTTGCACTCCTACGGTGACGTGAACGCTCCAAGTAATCAGCAAGAGTAAATTGAACACAAGGAAAGTCATGCATTAAAGAATAGGTCTACTTGTTCTCATATATTGAAAGAAAGGTACATATGGGAGTGTTGTCTAACTCTTGTGTCTATACAATCATTCCCTCCATAATGGAAAGAGGAGTTACAATTCCAAAATGGAATGTAACTCCTATGACACCACTAATGTATATGACAATGAAAGATTATGTGATGGAATCTATCATGTGTCATACAACTCCTATGACCTATGATCTCACCTAACTGAGATGAATCACCATGTGAGGTGGAAAATATGTTGACTGATGATGAGGAAAGTCACACACACCAACAACCTCTTATCAGAAAGGCCACTTGGCAAAGGGATCTAAAATCATGTAGAATCTTATGTATCTTTTATCATGCTCATATACCTTGTAATAAATCATGTGTGTATAGTCAATAGAATATTTTATCTATCAAATCATGTAAAAAATAGATGTAAAGTAGAAACTAGTAACTCAAGCTATGTTCAAGTCCTATTTTTTTATTTTTAGAATTTTTTATTGTTTTTAAATTTTTGAAATATTTTAATGCTTCTATTTTTTTAATTGTTAACATGGGATAAAATGTTCTATTTAACATTGAGTGGGTAATCCATTTCAAGATTGTAGCATTCTAGTCCAAGATCGTCCATATGATAGAGATTACAAAGGTAAGGATAGTTGAGGTTTCCCACATACCAAAGTTAAAGTAGATTAATAATTTATTCCTCATTAGTGTAAGGAATACCTTGTTGTTCCATAGTGTATTTCCAATGTGTTATATTATGTTGGTACTCAGGGAGGCCATTATGTTTGGTTGTAATAGATGTATTCAATTGTGTGAAAGTAATATTATAATTTTTTCATCAATAGTATCTTATGAGAATCGTAACCATAATATTCCCAAGCAAAGGGGGTCTAACTGTGGGTCAAATTCTACCCACACAAGTTTTTTTCCATAAAAAAATACCATATACCATAAGTAACATAATATAACCTTGAAAGTCACATGATCAAACATGTATGATATTTGATGGAGTGAGATCAAGAGTTTGTAATGCCTCTAATCTAAAAATATTCGTGGAGGTGGATGTGTTAATTAGGACATGTTCCCAATATTTGTTATCGATATAGAGGGAATACATGTAATGCTTGAATTGTGGATGCTTAAGTTCCTTAGTCATATCAATAAGATGTGATTGTTTTAATTGTGTTAGAATTATGGAATATCAAAATCGTGTTATTAGACTTAAGCGTGTGTATCCTAGATGTTAATAATTTAAAATAATTAACATCATGGTATGTAACAAAATGGTATTTAAAAAAAGGTTCATTTGATTTTCATGATAGTTAGGTAGATGTACAATGTTTCTTAGAAGGTAAGACTATGAGGTTGTGCTCTATAATAGTGGTAATGTATCCTATAGGGTTCCATGTTGCTTTGATATCTTGAGAGAGATAACTATTTTGACAACAGTGATTATATTAACTAAATAATTTATGATTGATATGGTTGAAACCAATTGTACTTTACATTTTTCCTTTTTGTGAATCTCGATATTTATCATCCATATGATTAGAAATGATTTTATTGATGTAGTGTATTTTATAGTTATATCTTGCTTTTACACTTTCTTTTTGAGAAACCCCTTTTTAAAAATGGTGTGTTTCTTGTTTTGCATTGGGAATTCTCCATATTTCTTATTAGGATTCATAGTGGGATATGGTTATATCACCTCGGCCTTATGAGAGTTACCTTGGTACTATCCTGGGCTTGTGGAGGTAAACACATAATACAACATAGAATGATTTTCATCAATAGGACTAAAATGTAAATTACATAGGAATACATATCTCATCTCATTTTTGTCATTGTCACAATATTACCAATCAATAATTGTGGCATCATTCTGGTTGGATTTAACTACTACTAGTAAATAGAGGATGACCTCAGAATTTGTCTTTGTAGTACTCCCTAAATAGACTAGCGTAATAAACATGTTTCAAACTTTATTACTTAATGGTGATTCCTAGTTCATTGTGTTATTTAAAAATTATATATAGCAAGGATTTGTTGTGCTAATTGTGCTCATGCATGTTATAATTAGTTTTTATCTAAGCATAATTCTCTAATTTCTCTCTCACTAATATAGATATTTGTTCGAGTGATGATCTCATGATGTCTTTATTATCACCATTCTTTCCTAATTGTCTTACTTCATAAGTGTATAGTTTATTGATGAGAATGGTTTGTGCTAGAGGTATGATAAAGGTCTCTTGAGACTAGGATTAATTAATCTAGAAATATTTGAAAGGTTCCTCATCTACCAAAATAGTGTACTTGTTTCCATCATGTATGAATTTTACACATCGATGAAGCATTAATGTTATTTCCCCAAATCACATATCCATGGTGATGCAAGTGCAACACTTGTAAATATTCAAATTTTTATTTTCCTAGTTGTTTTAGGTTGTGTAGGGTCCATTTGGATGTTCATGATATGTCTATACTCCATTTGGAATATATTTCATGTAATAAGTGGTGTTTTAGGTTGTATAGGGTCCATTTGGATGTTCATGATATGTATCTAGTCCATTTGGAATCTTTGGCATGTAATAAGTGTGTGTGTGTGTGTGTGTGTGTGCGTGCGTGTGTGTGTGTGTGCGTGTGTGTGTGTGTATGTGTGTGTGTGTGTGTGTGTGTGTGTGTGTGTGTGTTTGCGCGTGTGTTTGTATGTACGTGTGTGTGTGTGTGTGTGCATATGTGTGTGCGTATGTGCGTGCATGCATGTTTACGTGCACACGTGCGTGTGCATGTGTGTGCGCGTGCACGTGTGCGTGTGCGTGTGTGTAGGGTTTAAGTGAGGTCATAAAATAATTATACACTCATATAATGTCCTCATAAACCAATCTAGGATTTAACTCACTTTTCTCATCTTTACCATGATGAGTTAGTTTCTTGGAAAACCTAACTATTTAAGTGAGGTCATAAAACAATTGTACACTCATACAATGTCCTCATAAACCTCTTTAGGCTTTAAATCGCTTTTGTAATCTTTACCATGATGATTTAGTTTCTTATAAAACCTAACTTCCTTTATTCACCTCATTAACAAGTGAGTATTTGAATAAAGAGGGGGGGTGTGAGTAATAGGAAAGGTTGGTTGGTGGATAAACTTTGTATCAGAGCCAATATGGCTCATAAATCCTGGTAATGTCTATGAAGTTCATAAATCAAAGGATTTCTTGAGAGAATTGTGTGTATTGCTAATAATTTATATATGAATAATGGATAACTAGGTTACGTATCATGTGTTAATGAATTTACAAGTACAATAAGTTGTATAAGTCTTGGGAGATCATGATACATAGCTATGAAAGAATAATCTATAGGTGAATGTCATTCTTGATGAAATTGGGTTAGGAGACTAGTAAGACCCTTATTGGTGTCAGAAGTCACATATGAATGTATTGAAGTGATTGTATAGTGTGTTGACATTGAATAAATTCTAGGTATGGTTTGTATTATTGTGTTTAAGAAGTTATGATGAGATCATTGACATTAGGAAGGGTTAATGTTTAAGTAACTTGGTGTATACATTATTTTGAATGTTGTTTTGAGTAACTAAAACATAGGTAAAGAATTTTATCATGATAATGGAGGTTTATAGAAGGTTACATAGGTCTTGAGGTGAGTTTTAAAACATTAAGAAAATCTACAATGTTCAAATAAAGGAAAATAGATAAGAAATCTTCTCCCGGTCAGAGGTACCTTGTTTTAGGGTTAGAGACAAATAATTTGGTTTAAATGCTAAGATAAACTACTAAATATGTGATAATTTTATTACTAATGATATTAAGGTAATGTTTAAGTGTTCATAAAGTGTTAAAATAGGGGAAAGGAAATTACTAGTTCAAATTTGTTAAACTCGGGTCTAACAGTGGTATTCCATAGTTTTGAAAGACTTGGAGGAACATTTACCTAAGTGAAATAGTGTCATTCATTAGTGAATAATAGGTGGAGTCATTTATAGGTTATAAGGAATTCCAAATGTGATAAAATTCATAAGAAAATATAAATAAAATTAGAATAATAAATAAAGGAGATAATTGCAGAGTTTCCTATCTTCTTGGGACAATCATAACCATGTTTGGTTGGATAAATGTATTATAGAGAAATCCATTAGGAATTTTTTATTAAGTGTTATAGGAGTGTTTTTGGATTATTTTGAAGCCTTGTGAAGGTGAAAATTATTTTTAGAAACCATCAATTAAACAATACACTGGATTGTTCTGATACAGTCTAATTAAGAAACCTAGAGGGAGTGAGCGTTTACATGAAATGTCTTAAATGAAATTAGTAGAGTAACTTGATTTGGTGGTTAAGATGAGTGAGAGAAATTGAGGATGTGAATGATAAGAAAATTAGAAGAATCCAAGCGAATAAAGGAGGAAACAAATCTTAGAGGATAATAGGGTGTCAAGAACAAATAAGAAGACCAAGAAGATCAAACTTGAGAACCTAACATGAATGATGATTTGATTAACTAAATTTGACTAACTAGGTGTAGTAAAAGATGGTTAATCTAATCTTGGAGGAAATATAACACAGTAAATAAATTTACTACTACAACATGTAAATGAGATAAGTAATAAAAATAAAGAAAATAGAAACCCTAATATGCAAGGAGAAAGAGGAAAGAACTCAGCTAATTCAAAAAAGTAGCGACACTATGTCATAGAGGAGACTGGGAAAATTAGAAGCAGGAATTACTATACAGGATTGCCGAAAAGGATGGAGCTAGAGGATCTATTTGGATTGGAGCTCCTAGAGGAGGTCTG
Organism: Taxus chinensis; assembly: GCA_019776745.2. Classification (NCBI taxonomy): domain Eukaryota; kingdom Viridiplantae; phylum Streptophyta; class Pinopsida; order Cupressales; family Taxaceae; genus Taxus; species Taxus chinensis. Next base: position 214,591,006 of record CM034146.1, read on the forward strand.
GGGCACCTACGAGTGAGTATATAATCTAGGTGCCATGTTCTGCAAAAAATCTCTAGATCTGATCTTCACATGGCCAAAAGGTAATATGTAATGTTCATTTCCTTTCGCATTAATTTCATTGTACTATGATGAATTTCATCGATATCTCAATATGGAATAAATACCTGCAAGACCCTAAAACAAGCATCAAACCCTAAGAAATAAGAATGCATATGAAGGGGTCATACTTTCCTTAGCTACCACAATGGTGGACTTACTAATTGAGCTTTGCACTACATCTTAGACCCGATGTAGTTCTATGTACAAGTGTGTGTGAACATGCCCTAAGTTTATCTTGTTCCAGTCACACTTTGTGAAGTAGGGAGCAATAACTACATGTAGAAAATGTAATAAAATGTGTGCATGGAATAGAATAGAATCCCTCCCCCTATGAAGTGTGATCCAGATGTCCTAGCATTTATGATGGAGCTATGTGGATGCAAATCATCTCTAATGTAATAGATGGATGCAACTCTAGATGGATTGATAGTCGTAAGTGATGTTAGATCCCTCATTATGGTCCCATACCTTTATATTTATTGGGTTCTCTTAGTCTAATTTTGTAATTGACCCCAAAAAGTCCTACCATAAGAAAAATAAAGATTCCAAACAACTAGAAAGAGCCCAAAAAGAGGTAGGAAAGCTCTAGAAGGATCAGGGCACCCATGGTGGGACTAGGGCGCTAACGAGCACCCCAGTACTAAATTGGGTGCCCCAGTCGAGGCTAAAATAATGCAGGATAACAAAATATGACTGGGAATAAGTGTGCAAGAGCTTTGTAATGATGAAATAAAATAAAATAAAGTGGCCAAAAGACGGGGGTTAATTAGTAATTTTTTCCCTTAAGAACCTTCTAAATAGTAGTATGAGACCGAGATAAATAAATGTCTAAAGTACATGATTTTTTGACTACATTTTTCCCCCACTTTATGTTAGTGAGTGAAAATATTGGTAACATAAAGTAGATAGAGATGTGTACCTGATTTTTGATGTAGAATGATGAAGAAGAAGTACCAAAGGACTAGACAAAGCGTGAAATGATAAAAAGATGGAGGAACGTGGAAACTGAAGATGAAAAATGCACAAAATAAAAAGTAATGAGAGTGAACCTAGGGAAAAATGTGTATGTAGCTTCTACAATGTGTAGTTTACCTGCATGGTTAGTAAATCATGTGTGTTGTTGTGAAATGTTGTTGTTGTCGTTGTTGCTTGTTTTTGCCCCCATTTGATTGCATTTTTATCATACGGTCAAACCTGCAAGGAGAAAATGAGCAAGTATTCAAATATGTATGTATGTAAGTGTAAAAATGTTATGTAAAAGGTGTATGTGTATACAAATGTAAATGGAAAATAGAAATGTAAATGTAAATGGAACATGTGCACCTAATCCATGCCAAGAGAAAATGTGTAGAAGGATATCATGTACTATGAGTTATTTGGGTGATCTCACGACATAGGCCAAAGAAATGTTGGGAGGAAATGCTCCATGTCCTCTAAGATCTAACTGCTTCCCTAAATGTGTGAACAGATCTCTGTATCTTCCTAGTTTTTTGGGCAATCTGATGCCATTGGCCGGATTATTATAGAGAGTAACACCCACTGTAACCTCCAAACCTGTAACTACTTCCCAGAATGCTAAGGAAACCATGTCCTATAGAATCTGCGGTATATGGGGTTCATAGACTGTTCTATACCCACTTGTTGTATGTAACCCACAATGCCAAGGGTGGAAAGTGCACTGAACTAAACTGGTGTAAATACACTATGTTAGTATGTAAAACCCCCAAATTATGCCCCCCTCTTTGGGGGCACATACGATGTTGATGATAGGAGAATGTGGCCCCAAAAGAGGACCAACCACATGTACTCTGTAACTCTTCCCTGCAGGGGTGAAGGGAATGCACTTGGTATAAACCAGGGCACACACAAACAAGGATGGCTAGCCAAAGATAAGTGTAAAACACACATGTATGTATAAAACCGTGTATAAGCTACCAAGAAAAGTAGTGTAAGCTACCACACGAAGTAACAAGTAAGACAAATAAGTGAGTCACAAACATGGGTTATTTACATGGGACATCACTCACGATGTCACAAGACATGCAAGGCAATAATGGCCACAAAAAAAAAGTGTGCACACCAAGCATAGGGAAAGGCCCACATACAAGAAGCAAACAATGACAAGCAAGTACAAACAAGAAAACAAAGTAGTCATGGAAACATGTAATCTTGTAGAAAATGTGTTACACATGAAGCACCCATTAGCTTGTTAGAAAGATAGCTAGTATTTCAAAATCATGTATAAGCAAGTAATGTAAAGTGCTAAGTAAAAAATGAAATAATAGCACCTGGAAGAGACGAATTTGGATGCCCCCAGTGACCAGTGTAGGAAGGGTAGAAGGTGAGCATCCATGTTGCATGTGAGAGACCTATATCTGCGATCACAACTAGAAAAAGGCATGAATGTGCATGTGTGGATGGTATAGATAAATGACATACAAGTAATCAATACTAACATGTGTAATAAAGTGATCATGTAAAACACTAGTAAACAAGAGTAAATGCCCCCAAGACAATGTAATATGTTATGGATGCATGGAATGGAATGCAAGATGGAATTATAGGATTCACACGCCCCCCAAGTGAATGGAAGTGTATTTAATGAGGTTCTTTTTGTTTTCCCACTTAACAGTCAAGAATGAACCATAAACGAGAGTGTGTCATCGGTAAATGGTCGAAGTGATGTGTGTTGTGTCTAACGCGTTGTGACGAATGTGTAAGTGTAGTGATGCGATGTGACCTAGAAATGATGTGTGTGTGAAACCTATACCCAATGCGTATATCAAAACTAGATGAATGTATAAGTGATTATTTAGCCTAAGTGTATATCACTATAAGATGAATGGATGAGTGATTATTTATCCCTATGCATATATTACTACAAGAGGAAAATGAGTGGTGGTGTAACCTAAGGTGTATACCACTACAAAATGATATAATTGGTGATGATTTATCCTAAAGTGTATGTCACTAAGATGGAAATGTCAAATGATGAAAGGTCGAATAGTAAATGTGTGATGAGTGTAAGGTCCATTTGATTTGTAAACCCTCAACAGTCAAGTATGGACCGAGGAACTAAAGTGCGTCATAGGGCAGTGAGTGTAGCACGTAGATGATAATATAGTATATGTCATAATAAAAGTTGACCATGTGATGGGTGGAGTGTGTAAATATGACAATGCAAGATGTAAAATGCAAGCTGAATAGAACGTGTGACTATGTGTGATGTATAATAACGCAATATATAGTGTAGTGTATAGTGTGGCTAAGAGCGTATAATATGTATAATACAATGCTAGACATGTAAAATGTGTAATATATAATGCAAAATATGACATGTAATGTATGTAGATAGAATAGTAATGTAATGCTAGAATCCTATATGATGAATACTGGTATAATATGTAGAATATGTGTGAAGATGCGAGGTGTAATATGTAGACAAACAAATAATGTAATATGTAGGATAAGTAGTGTAGGATGTAAGATGCGTAGAAAATGGTATATGCCTAATGATGACTATCATAATGTAGGATGTGTCAATGCACAAATGTCCAAAGGTTGTAGAATGTATAATGTAGAATAATGTGTGTTGAATGCATATAAATGTGTATGGTAATATGTGTAATGTGTGTCCTATAGTGTAGTGTGTGGGGTTCATGTATAGTAATCCCTCAACAGTCAAGTGTGAACCAAAGCACTAGAGTGTATCATTGGGTAATGACACTAGAATGTATGATGAGTATGCCTAATGCAAGAATATGAATTCATAAGAATTTAAAAGATGACGATTGTGACTACGCTAAGACAAGGTTGGGGGGATGTGAAGTTTTATGCCCCCAAGTGTATAAATGATGAAGGTATAGTCAAAAGACAGTAAGTGGATCAATCCAAGGAGTAGTTTCCTAAACAAAAGTGATTGGACGCTGAAATGGTGATGGTGAAGGAGCCTTACATAATGGAGGTGGAGTTTGAATTGTGTCTTGACCATTAATAGGAGTTTTTGCTTTGACAAAACGAGTTACAAATAGAAGTGGAGGATGTATAGAAATCTTGAATGGTGGCATCTTTGTCGGTAATTTTATTTTCGAAGAAGGCGCATGAGGAACAGTGGTGTGATGCTCATTAAGTGGAGAAGAAGAAATGTCAGAAATAGGAGAATCATGTGATGGAACTATAGGATTTTTCTGACTAGGAGTAAAATCATTATGCACATGTGAGTGACCATTAATATCAAGCATGTAATGAATAAGAGAACTATCAAGAACTTCCGTAGAAATATTATAAGGAGGCACACTAGTATTTGTATAGCATGGTGTAGTGGTTGTAGATGGAAATGCATTAAATGAGATAAAACCTTGATGCTCAAGATGTTTGATCCTATGCTGTATAGCATAACAGTCATTGTCATTATGTCCATTGATTCTATGATAGTTGCAATATGGACAACCTTGATATTTTGTAAGTTGAGAAGGAGGATAACAATGAATAGGTGGAAAAGTGATCAATAAATGACTAAGGAGTTGAGTAAGAATGTCATGTGGTGTAGTATTGTGCTCAAACATAAGAGGCTCAGGTAATGGCATGTCTTGAGGTTCAGCTAAATGACATGTAGTGGACATAGATTGCATACAAGATGTAGAAGGAGCACAAACATGGGATTGAGAAGAATCCTTAAGCTGTTGAATTTAATATTGGAGGGATGTGATCATGGATTCCATAGTTGTAAATCGTGGATTGAGTCCAATAGGGGTTGAGTATATGGAGACTCACTAGGGTCATTAAATAGACAAGAAATCATAGGAATTAGTTCATGTGGCGGCGTATCATCATCATAATATTTGGTGTCTAAGGATTTTTGTAAAGCATCCTGACAATTAGGGTTTCTCCTAAGTAAATCAGATAAAGAAACTTAACCCATGATAGAGGAAAAATGAGGATCCTAAGCATGAAGAGATTCAAGTTCACCAAAATGTTTAACTAAAATTGACTAACTAGGTGTAGTAAAATATAGTTAATCTAATCTAGAAGGACATATAACATAGCAAATAAATGTACTAAGACAACATGCAAATGAGATAAGTAATAAAACTAATGAAAATAGAAACCATAATATGTAAGAAGAAAGAGGAAAGAACTTAGTTGATTTGACGAAATAGGAGGACTATGTCACAGAGGAGACTGGAAAAATCAAAAGAATGAACGACTGTGTAGGAGTTCCGAAATGGATGGATATGGAGGAGCTATTTGGACTGGAGCTCCTAGACGAGGTCCGGGTCACCTTTGGGTGCTTCGGTATACATTCTGGGCACCCTCGTCTACACAAAAGCTCTGAATCTGGTCTTCACAGGGCCGAAAGGTAATCTGCAATGTTTGTTTTCTATCGCATCAATTTCATTTTACTATGTCAAATTTCCTCGATATCTCAAGATGGAAGGAAGACCTGCAAGACCCCAAAACAAACATCAAACCCTAAAAAAGAAGAATGCATATGAAGGGGTCAGACTATCCTCAGCTACCACAATGGTGGACTTACTAACTAAGCGTTGCACTACATCTTAGACCCGATGTAGTTATATGTAGAAGTGTGTGTGAACATGCCCTAGGTTACTCTCGTGTCAGACACACTTTGAGAAGTAGCGAGCAATAACTACGTGTAGAAAATGCAATAAAATATGTGCATGGAATAGAATAGAATCCCTCCCCCTTTTAAGTGTGATGCAGATGTCCTAGCCTTGATTATGGAGCTATGTGTATGCAAATGATCTCCAATACAATAGATGGATGCAACTCTAGATGGAGTGATTGTAGTAAGGGATGTTAGGTCCCTCATTATGGTCTCATAACTTTATATTTATAGGGTTCTCTTAGTCTAATTTCCTAATTAACCCTAAAAAGGCCAACCACAAGAAAAATAAATATTCCAAATAGCTAGAAAGAGCCCAAAAAGAGGTGGGAAATCTCTATAAGGATCGGGGTGATCATGGTGGGACCAGGGCACCGACGGGTGCCCTAGTACTAAATTGGGCACCCCAAACAAGGCTAAAATAACACAAGATGATAGAATCTGACTGGGCATAAGTGTGCAAGATGTTCATAATGAAAAAATTAAATAAAATAAAGTTTCTAAAAGACAAGGGTTAATTAGTACTTTTTCCGTTAAGAACCTGTTAGGAATAAAACTTAGGTTAATTCATCATTAGTTGATAGTTGAATAAATGTAATAAGTTAAAGTATTTAATTTAAATACTTTAAACTTATGTCAATAGGTATTAGTTATCCTTGGTTGTTAGTTAACTAAGTGATAGTGTTTTCATCCCTATGTTTGTGGGATCATGTTTTATCTTGCATATTTTGTTCCCGGATGATTTCCATGAGGGGTAATAGGGGTAGTTAGGGGTAATGTGTTATTTCTGCATATTTTCTCAGATTATGTTATTTGTTTCCATATATTGTGGATGAGATAGAAGTTGTCCAATATCTCTAAATATTGTAACTCTCACTTTTTTTTTAATGCTTGATTTTGATATTAATAAAATACATAAGCACCATCTTGTTTCTGTGCAAAGATTATGTGTTAAATATTTTTTTCAAGTATTCATTGTCAAGATTTGGTATTAGAGCTAGAAGATCTTGAACCTGTGAATGCTAAGGGAGTATAGGAAGTTTGAGAGAGGCGGAATAAGAATCTTGAGCTAGGAGGATCCAAAGTTGACCCCAACCTCTTTACACATCCCTTGCTCCTACTCCACACACCAGCAACAACAAAAGAGGTACTACAGAAAATTGCACAAGAAGTGATTTTTTGAATGTATAGTTTGAATCTCACTTCTTGAATTAAAAAAATATATTTTTTCTTTCAAGAAAAATTTATATGCAATTGTTTTGTGGTTTTTGTCTCTAAAATAAGAGACCCCCATTATCCTTTGTTAATATGTGTTTTCTTAGACCCTATCAGTGAGTTGTGGCGTTGGATCTATCTCCAAAGTGACGTCTCCAAGCGTCTAACCTTGTACAAACAAGAGTAGAGGAAAAAGCGGACAAAACAATGGAAACAATGTCCAAAGGAAGAAAACAAGTGATCTTGTTTGGAAGTCGGCCTCGATTTACACACTGATCCATGTGCAAACCCTACAAATCATAGAGACAACAAATAAAAAAATGTTGTTAGAGAAAAGTGAAGCTTGTGAAAAGAAAAGTCAAAGAAAAGATGTATAAAATTTGATAAATTGAGGCGGCGGAGGATAAAACAAGGCTGACGGCGGATGAAATAAGGTTGTACACATGCATGTAAGCCTTAAACCGTGTTTTTTGTTAGAAAATACGCTTTTAAAAAAACTTTCCATTTTTGGATTTTTCAGAAAAAATTAGAAGCAGAGAAAAAAATCCATTTTTGGAAAGGGGCCTAGAAAGATATTGAAATCGCAATTTTAAAAAGTCATAACTTTCAACTGGTACCTCGGATTGAGGTGCTATTTTTTTGAAAGTGTGTTTTTGCGAGCTCTACGTCTTGGTCTAGTTTTTAATAAGATTTGTTTTGTAAAAAATTACAAAATTTAGATTTTTTGTATTTGAAAAGAGGCCAAAGAGTCTAATTATTTTTTTCAAATTGGCCAAGAGAGCCATTTTATTTTTGCAAATCGGCCACAGAGCCAAATTTGTAACAGGTCCAATAGTAAAAAAAATTCATTGTACACGGCTTAAAAGGAGCACTAAGGGGGAAAAGTGTTCAATTTGTTTTTCTGCTACTGTTTATCAGTCTTTACAATGGCTGTAATTACAGCACCAAAATTCTTTTTTCCAGATTCTCAATTTTTGTGTTATGATAATTATCCAACATGGAAAACAAAATTCATGCACAACTTGATTTTGAAAATCTATGGTCAGTTGTTTCTGGTACATTAACAAGATCTACAATAGATGTTACACAACAAGCTCCATTTGATCATGTAAATCCAAAATCAAAGTTAATAATCTTGTTTAGTGTTTCAGATGAGGTACAACCTCATATTCATGAGGATAAAAAAAAAGAATCTTGGGACAATTTGAAAACAGTATATGAGTCCAAAAATAAGAACACAATACTTCATACCATAGTCAACTATTGAACTTGAAAATGCAACCAACTGAAAAAGCTGAAATGTTTTTGAGAAGAGTAGCAACTTTGCATGCATCACTTCAAGATTTGGAATAAGTAACTGACACATCACTCGTGCCTACAGTATTGAGAGCTCTTCCTCCTTCTTATAGGATTTTTGTGACCAAGTTAAACATAACTGGTCAAACAACAACTTTTGAAGAGTTAGTGAATATGCTACAACAAGAGGAAGCTATTCACTCAACTACTGAAATTGAAGAGCAGACACTTGCTTCTAATCAAAAAGGGAAAAAATAGGCTAAGTCTAGTAAACAACCTTAGAAGCAAGGCAATACTCAACAAGGACAAAAGGACCAACAAAAATGTCTTATTTGTGGTTGAAAAGGATACGAGTTAAAGAATTATTGGTACAACACATTCCAACAAGGATCATCAAGTGGTAAAAATATTAATTACAAACAAACAAAATATGGCCAACAACAGAGTAAACAAAGAAAAAATAATCAAAAGTGGAAGAAGAAACCACTGTCATCACCAATCCGGCACTATGATAATTCTTCACCGGGAACTCCTCGTGCTATGATTATTTACTAATGCACAGCCTTTAGTTTGGTGGATGTAATCTAGAAACACAAAAACAAACATAACACAAGAATACCATAGACTATGATAAAAAGGAATGATGATAAATCTGAAATATCAGAGTAAATTATAATATTAGCATGAAATTGTTACAATCTCACCCATGAGGTACTTCAAGAGTTATTGACTTCACTTGCATTCCACCAATACTATGGGAGAAACTTCACAATTACACCTCTTAATGGCTTCTTCAACACACCTTTAAACTGATGGCTTCCTTTACACACTTACTCATACAATATTTCTCACTACTTCCTTCTATGCTAAATGAGGGGGGTGGCCTCTTTATTTATAGACTTCTAGGCTTATCCATCTTATCTCTAAGATAGGATAAGAAATCCACTCTGACGAATCATATTCCATACCTTAACTCTTATCTGTACATGTAAGCTTATCTTTTAAGATAAGATAAACCTTATCATTTCACATGGGTTCCACATTTTTAGACTTTTTACAAATAAAATATACAAAATATTTATGACCTCACTCCTTGTCCTTATTACCAATATAATATTTCTAATTCCTAATCATGTAGACCCTACTTCTCTACTTACCCCAACTTTGACATTTTAACATTACTGGACCACTTACGACAACTATTTACTTTTTACCACAACATTCCTATTGTACTTTTGACTATTGCCGTACTATACATTATTGGCGGCGTCGTACTGGCAGCGCCGTTATCTTCTATCGGACGCTACTACTAATTATACTTAACAACATCCTATTCCTAATACATACATTAATGAAATAGAAATTACGGAGGAAAATTTTAGTGTCGACATCTTCCCCCTTCCTAGCTTCTACTCCGTCCTCGGAGTAGACTATTCTGGTGCTTGGAAAATCTTCAACTTGTCGTGGTTGACCCATTTCGTAATGGGAGTGCCATCCAATTCCTCCAGTCGGTACGTACCATTTTCATGCACAGCTGCTATTTTGTAGGGCCCCATCCATTTTGGAATAAATTTTCTCTGTCTTCTTTTTTTGTATCTGGAATCATATACTAGAACCAAGTCATTCACATGAAATGGAGACCACCGGATCTTTTGATCAAAGTATTCCTTCTGCTTCATTTTCTTCTTATAGCTTGTATCCTTAGCTATTTCCCTCATTTCCTCTAGCAAATGAAGATGTACCAACCTTTCTTTTACTGAATCACTTTCATCCATTCTTTCATTTTTCATTACTCTGACCGTGGGAATATCAAACTCAATAGGAAGAACTGGATCAATGCCATAAGCCAACTGAAATGGGGAGTATCCTGTTGCTGACTTTGATGTTGCCCTATATGCCCACAATGCTGCATGAATCCTTTTATCCCATTTATGTACCTGCAAGGCTGCATCTTTTGCTAGAATTTGACACAACACAAAATTTGTTCGTTCCACCTGTCCATTTGTGCTTGGCTTGTATGTTGTTGCCTTCCTGTGCTTAATAGAAAACTTATTGACTAGGGCTTCTACCACCTCATTAATGAAGTGGCTTCCTTGATCTGTTACAATTTCTAATGGACAACCAAATCTGGTGACAATGCGTTCATATATGAACCTTGCCACTTCATCCATGGAAGTTGTTTTCAATGGCCTAGCTTCAACCCACTTGGTTAAATAATCTGTGGCAACTACAATATACTTATTTTGGCATGAGGTAGTTGGAAGTGGACCTACAATGTCTATTCCCCACTTTTCAAAGGGACCAAGTGGAAGAATAGGGCATAATGGAGCTGATGAAGTCTTACGGTTACCATGTGTTTGACAAATATCACATGTCTTACAATAATTATAACAATCTTTAAAAAGAGTGGGCCAGTGATAACCTGCATCCAAGATCCTTCTTGCTGTAAGTTGTCCAGAGAAGTGCCCTCCACATGTACCATTGTGGAATTCTTCTAGCAGTTCCTTCCCTTGATCACGTCCAACTGCCCTCTTGTACTGTCCATCAGGTCCTATTCGAAATAATACTCCATGCAGAATAGAATATGGACGACTGGCTTGAGTAATCTTTCTCTTAGTCTTTGCATTGGCACCATCAGGAAACTTGAATTCATTCAGATAATTCCAAATATCTATGTATTCACTAGGGATTGTGTCAAGGGATAACAATGCTGCATCGGGGAAATCATCATCATCACAAGATGATCCTAAACCATCATAGGCTCGAGAGAGTGCATCTGCATTGACATGCTTCTTTCCTGGCCTATCTATAATATCAAATTCAAATTCTTGTAGCAAAATTATCCATCTTGCTATCCTCCCTGATGGGTTAGGCTTATTTACAATATATTTTAGAGCCTGATGATCTGTTACAACTAGAAATTTTTTCCCTAGCAAGTAATTCCTAAACTTCTTTACAGCAAAAATGATAGCCAGAGCCTCTTTTTCAGTTACAGTATAATTTACCTCAGCACTGCTCATTTGTCTGCTCCCAAAGTAAATTGGATGTTCATTCCCATTTTCATCCTTTTGGCTCAAAGTACTTCCTAGTGCTGCATCTGAGGCATCAGTGTACACAATGAATGGCTTGCTCCAATCTGGATTCTTTAAAACAGGTGAAGACACCAGGGCTTCCTTCAGTTGTCCAAAAGCTTCATGCGCCTTATTTCCTGGTTCATAAGTAACATCCTTCTTCAAGAACTGGGTTAGTGGTTGTGCAATCTTTGAGAAATTCTTGATGAACCTTCTATAGTACCCCACATGGCCTAAAAATGATCTCAACTTACTTCTATTCATAGGAAATGGTAACTCTTTGATTTTTGAAACTTTATCAGGATCAGTACCAATACCATCTCTGGATACAACATGCCCTAACAAAACGCCTTTAGAACATCCAAAGACACACTTTGTAGGGTTTAGTGAGGCTTGTGCTTCATCTAACCTTTGAAATGTTGTCTCCATTTGGTGCAGGTGGTCCAACTTGCTCCCATAGATGCAAAAATCATCCAGAAATACTCTGATGAAGGTCCCAATGTAGGGTTCGAACACCCTATTCATCAAACGCTGGAATGTTGCCGGAGCATTACACAACCCAAAAGGCATAACTCTATAAGAAAACGTTCCCCAAGGAGTGGTGAACGTGGTCTTCAGCTGATCTTTCTCTGCTATACGAACTTGGTTGTAGCCGCTATATCCATCAGCAAAACTATAGCACTCCTGGCCAGCTACTTCGTCCAAGATCTGATCTGAAAATGGAAGAGGGTAATGATCCTTCTTTGTTGCCTTATTGAGCTTCCTGTAATCAACACAAATGCGTAGCTTCCCATTCTTTTTTATTGAGATCACAATGGGAGAAACCCATTCTGAATTCTCCACAGCAAATATGAATCCTGCATCAAGCAACTTATCTATTTCTTCTTTTACAGTCTTGGAAAAATTAGGATTCATTCTATATGGCATTTGCTTTATGGGCTTAGCACCATCTACCAGCTCAATAGAATGTTCTACCCAACTTACTTGATGGAGTTCCTTGTAATCAAAAGTGAATATGTGTATGTACCTTCGAAAGAGCTGGAGGTAGGATTCCTTCTCACTCTCCATCACAACATCACCAATCTTTATTTGTTGGAGACGATCATCAACTTCTTCTTCAGATAATTTTATGGGGTCATGAGTTGGTGTGACTGGAAGGATATCCATGACTGAAACATCAACCTCACTTTCTTCATCTTCAGTGTCCACTTCACTGGTACTAGAGTAATCAGAGGATGTCCAATCATCAGTTTCATCACTTGAATCCACAGGTTCTACCTTATGATGTCGAGGGATCACGTTTATCTTCACCCTCTCTCTACCACGTCCAAGTGTCATGAAACCTTCATTCCAGTAGTTTCTTGCATGAACTCTCCTTAGCCATGGTCTTCCCAGCAGCATTGGGTACGCAACAGTACCATTTTTCATCACCTGAAAGTCTACCACACATACAACACCCATAACAGATATTGCCACATTTGAAACTACACCTTCTGGTTTAGTTTTTCCTTTATTTAATGACCTTAACATAAGTGTTGAAGGGCGATCAATTTTTAAACCCAACATATTCATTACAGACTCGGTCATTACATTAACTGCAGCACCTCCATCAACTAAGACATCATGAATTGAAATACCATTACATAATACCTCAGCTTGTGGAGCATAGGGATCCACCTCTGCCTCCAAAACAGGGACCTCAACCTCCTTCCTTCGTCGAGCATTGAGTCCACTTCGCAACTCCCGCCTCTTCTCAGAAGACATAGCCAAGAGTTGACCATATGTAATATTTGCAGGCCTTTTGGACAGATCTTCCAAGATGGAGTATGGTCCTTGCCCCTGTGAAATCAGAAAATCCTGCACACCCAACTTTCTTCTCCTATGTTTCTTACTAGTTTCTCCTTTCATCTTCTTAGGATCATTTCCATCTTGATTATCTTTTTCTTTCTTTCTTTTTGTTACAAACACATCTACTTCATTATTTCTGCTCTTATCTACTACATCAAAAGAATTCACAGGTGCTTTTCCTTTATCATTATCTCCTTTACCAGATGTAGAAGCTCTATCTGGACAATTATACTTATAATGACCCTTTTTATAACAACCATAACATACAACTTCAGAAATATTTCTTTTTGGACCTCTATCTCCTCCCTGAGAACTAAATTCTTTTCCTTGAAGAAGATTAATAGTTAACTGACCCATCTTTTTGAGCAGATCTTCATACTCAGTAGATGTACTAGGAGAAATATTTGTGCTCACCGGGAGTGGTTGTGGATTCTGGACCAAAGGTGCTGGTGTAGGCTCTACTTTAGCAACAATTTCTTTGGGCTCCTCTTCCATGCTTTCTTCTTGCCTTCTTGCAATCTCCTTTGCTTGTTCAATGGTAGCTGGGCGGTCATACTTCACTCGTTGTCTGATCTCTGGCTTCATCCCAAGAATGAAGTGCTTACATAGGAGATTATCCACGCCATTCATCAACCCATCCGCTAATCCTTCCTTCCGGATCTGGGCATCGAGCTTCCTCCTTAGCTCTAGAACACGAGCATGATAATCCCTTATCTTCTCCTTCTCTCCTTGGGATAGCTTTGTGATCTCGATCATGAGATCTGCATATTTCTGTTGTTCACCAAATTCTTCAAGAAAACTTTCAGTTAATAAATCCCATGAATTTTTCACATTTTCACCTAGTGTTTCAAACCACCTAAGTGCTGAACCATCCAAAAAGGTAGGAAAAAATTCAGTCCATTGTTCCCTTCTTATAAGGCCATTACAAATACAAGATCGTTTAAACTCTTGAATGAAAGAGGAAGCATCTTCATTAGATTGGGCTGAAAAAACAGGAATCTTCCCCATTTTCAAAAGTAACCACCGTAAAATACCAACCCACAAGTACAATCAACAAGACTTATGTGCACAAATAATTGGAATCACTGTAATAGAAAGTGACTTTACACCTTTCTACAGTAAAATAGAAATGACCACGGTAACTATGGTAAAACTTGACTTACTGCGGTAAAAACTGACTTTACTGTGGTAAACACTATTCACAGTAAAAAGTGAAGTTACTGCGGTAAATACTATTCACGGTAAAAAGTGACTTTACTGTGATAAATACTATTCACAGCAAAAATGACTTTACCATGGTAACTACTATTCACGGCAAAAATGACTTTACCATGGTAACTACTATGCACAGTAAAAATAAGGTTACCCTCCAATTGATTTTTGACTAAGTGGGAATATCTCTCCAGAAAATCCACCAACGAGGAATGGTCCCGGCAACGGAACCAAAATGTCATCACCAATCCGGCACTATGATAATTCTTCACCGGGAACTCCTCGTGCTATGATTATTTACTAATGCACAGCCTTTAGTTTGGTGGATGTAATCTGGAAACACAAACAACAAACATAACACAAGAATACCATAGACTATGATAAAAAGGAATGATGATAAATCTGAAATATCAGAGTAAATTATAATATTAGCATGAAATTGTTACAATCTCACCCATGAGGTACTTCAAGTGTTATTGACTTCACTTGCATTCCACCAATACTATGGGAGAAACTTCACAATTACACCTCTTAATGGCTTCTTCAACACACCTTTAAACTGATGGCTTCCTTTACACACTTACTCATACAATATTTCTCACTACTTCCTTCTATGCTAAATGAGGGGGGTGGCCTCTTTATTTATAGACTTCTAGGCTTATCCATCTTATCTCTAAGATAGGATAAGAAATCCACTCTGACGAATCATATTCCATACCTTAACTCTTATCTGTACATGTAAGCTTATCTTTTAAGATAAGATAAACCTTATCATTTCACATGGGTTCCACATTTTTAGACTTTTTACAAATAAAATATACAAAATATTTATGACCTCACTCCTTGTCCTTATTACCAATATAATATTTCTAATTCCTAATCATGTAGACCCTACTTCTCTACTTACCCCAACTTTGACATTTTAACATTACTGGACCACTTACGACAACTATTTACTTTTTACCACAACATTCCTATTGTACTTTTGACTATTGCCGTACTATACATTATTGGCGGCGTCGTACTGGCAGCGCCGTCATGTTTCTTTGGTGATGATATATCTTACAGTGTTGAAGGCATTGGTTCCATTTCACTACCACTTGGGCAACATAATTGTAAAATTACAGATGTTCTTTATGTCCCTGGTTTAACAAAAAATATGTTATCTGTGAGTCAATTATTAGATCACAATCTCAAAAATGATTTTGATTATAAATGTGGTAAAAAGATGTGCCTAATTCAAGATACGTAACGAAGCTTGAAATTTGTTGGAAAAGCTTTGAATGTGGGAAGAATGTTTCAATTGGATTTTGTTTAACGAAATGATCAAGCACTTGTATCTGAGGATACATCATCGGCTCAACTATGGCATCGAATATTTGGACATGTGAGTTCTGGCTATCTTGACACACTTTGTCGATATAATATGGGTATGGGTTTTCCACTTATAAAAACGGGTACAGATAAATGTAGACATTGTTTGGCAGGAAAATAACATAGAGCACCATTCAAACATAGTACATATCGAGGTAAAGAAAAAAAATTACTTGGTGCATACCAATCTGTGCGGACCAATGAGACCTAGCCACTTTGAGTTTTAATATTTCACGCTCTTTTTTATGATTTTTCAAGAAAAATGTGGATATATTGTCTTGTTACAAAATGCCAAGCTTTTGAAACTTTCAAGAAGTTCAAATCCCTTGTTAAAACAAATTCTGGTAGGAAAATAAAAACATTCCGCTCATATTGAAGGGGAGAATACACTAGTAATGAGTTCAATGATTTTTTGGAAACACACGACATTCGTCATCAAATGGATCCTCCTCACACACCACAACAAAATGGTGTTTTTGTTAGGTGAAATCATACTATCATGGATGTGGTTCGATGTATGATTGATGATGTAATTTTATCAAAAACATTTTGGGCCGAAGCAGCTAAAATGACAGTCTATTTACTAAATAGACTTCCCACTGCAACTCTTGATGGAGTAACACCTCAGGAAGCATGGTCAGGGCATAAGCCATCTGTTTAACACCTTTTAATTTTTGGAGGTAAAGCAAGTATGCACATTCCTAAGAAACAAAGAACTAAGCTTGATATGAAATCAGAAAAACTTATCTTCTTAGGATACAGTGATGAAGCACTTGGGTATAGACATATGGATCCAAGAACAAGAAGGGTATACACTAGTCGGGATGTTGAGTTCTTTGAGAAGAAAGAAGCATATTCTCCTTCTATACACTCACATGATGAAAAAATCATCCCTACAGTGAAAACAGAGGATGGTAATCACTTTGATGATGACAGTGATGATGGGGAAGATAATGAAATTCAAACTCCCACAGGAAACACAAGTATGATTAGAGATGCAAAATTGGATAGTGTCCCTGACACATCTACCACTAGGATTAGGACTCACAGTATGGCTCGAAATGAGGTCAATTTGGCCTTAATGGGTAAAGTTGTTAAAACTACTGAGCCATCCACAGTTTTAGAATCCCTATAGTCTAAACCTTGGAAAGTTTCTATGGATGTAGAATATAAGTCACTTATGAAAAATAATACATGGAAACTTACAGATCTTCTACCAAGGAAAAATCCAATTGGATGCAGATGGATCTTCAAAACGAAGTACAAAGAAGACAGCAAAATTGATAAACATAAGGCTAGACTAGTTGTAATGGGATATGCTCAAAAAGAAGGCATTGATTATGGGGAGACTTTTGCTCCCAAAACTAAAATAAAAACTTTTAACTTAATATTTACTCTAGCTGCACAATTTGGTTGGAAAATACACCAAATGGATGTGAAAAGTGCCTTTCTTAATGGTGATTTACAGGAAGAAGTTTAAATGACTAAACCAAAAGGTTTTGTCATACCAGATAAAGAGGAAAAGGTATGTAAACTCATAAAATCACTATATGCTCTAAAGCAGTCTCCCAGGGCATGGTACATAAAAATCTACGAGCATCTCATTCAACATGGATTCAACAGGATTTCATACGATCCTAATCTCTATCTCAAAAATCAAGGGGGGGAGATAGTAATCGATGTAGTATATGTCGATGATCTATTCATTAATGGAGGATTGGTGAGGATTATTGAGTCAACAAAGAAATATCTACAATGATCATTCGACATGACCGATCTCGGGATTTTTCATTATTGTCTTGGACTTGAAGTTTGGTAAAGAGAAAATCATATCTTTGTTTCACAATTGAAATACGACAAGGCAACGCTCGAGAAATTCAATATGGTGGATTGTAAGCCATTTTCCACACCTATGGAGACAAAAATTCAATTGTCTCGAACAGATACATCACCACAAGTAAATGCAACTCTCTATCGGCAGTTGATCAAGAGTCTCATCTACTTGACTTACACTAGGCTAGATATCAACTATCTATCATGGTTCATGAAATAACCAAGGGTTTCTCACTGTAAAACAAAAAAGCGGATATTGAAGTACATCAGAGGAACTATGGACTATGGCCTAGAATACAAGAAGAATAATAACTTCTTCTTGACAGGATATTTAGATTCAGATCATGCAGGAAACATAGATGATAGGAAATCCACTTCAGGATTTGTATTATTTTTGGGATTTGGACTGATATCATGGGGGAGTAAGAAATAGACTAGTGTTTCAAGATCCTCCATAGAATCATAATATCTTGCAGCAGGTGGAGTTGTCTGTGAAGTGATATGGCTCTGACGTATACTTGAAGGACTGGGAATACCACAGAAAGTTCCAACTATCTTACATGTTGATAACGAAGGAGTAATAAAACTTGTTCCTAATCCAATTTTTCATGAGTGCACCAAACAAATTGAGGTGCAGGTACATTTCATTTGCGAACATGTTCATAACAACAACATCTAGCTCCAATATTGCCCAACAAATATGTAGCGTGCAGATGTCTTCACAAAGTCACTTTCTCGAGGTAAATTTGAGGGTTTTAGAGCATTTCTCTCCTATTCACTTGAGACCATGCTGAATTAAGGGGGGAATGTTAGGAATAAAACTTAACTTAATTCATCATTAGTTGATATTTGAATAAATTTAATAAGTTAAAGTATTTCATTTAAATACTTTAAACTTATGTCAATAGGTATTAGTTATCCTTATTTGTTTGTTAACTAAGTGATAGTGTTCTCATCCCTATGTTTGTGGGATCATGTTCTATCTTGCATATTTTGTTCCCGGATGATTTCCATGAGGGGCAATAGGGGCAGTTAGGGGCAATATGCTATTTCTGCATATTTACTCATATTAGGTGATTTGTCTCCATATATTGTGGATGAGATAGAAGGTGTCCAAGATCTATAAATATTGCAGTTCTCTCATTTGTTTTTTAATGCTTGATTTTGATATTAATAAAATACACAAGCACCGTCTTGTTTTTGTGCAAAGCTTCTGTGTCAAATATTGTTTTCAATTATTCATTGTCAAGAGAACCTTCTAAATAGTAGTATAAGACTGAGATAAATAAATCTCTAAAGTGCATGATTTTATGACTACATGATTCTAAGATGATGGAACCTTAAAATGTACTTGTACAAGGTTTATATAGGTGATGCAAGGTGAATATAAGGTGTAAAATAGTGTTCAAATAATAAAACCTAAGAAGCTACTTCAAACCCTATAGGAGACCTAATAACCTAGTCAAGAAAAGAGGAAATAGGTGTTGGGTGAGTTATATGGGGAGTTGGTGAATGAAATTAAGCATGAAGCTATAACTTCTTAATGGGTATCTAGAAATATAAATACTTATACATGAAAAATTACATATTGTTCCAGAATTTGAGATTTGTGTGCTTTGAGGGCTAGAAATTAGGCCTAGAAGAAAACGGTAGGAAGAGAATGAAAATGCATTGGCTTATATTTGGGTCCTAAAACTTTGTAATCGGTTTAAGTGCCATAAAGGGTATCTAAATATCTCGATAGTGAAGGATAAGGCTTTGTATTTTGTTCTATTCATCAAATTTTGGCATGTGGAAGGGTTACTAGTTGTTGTGTAGGTCTAAATAATGAATGATGATAAATGATGGTTTGTAAATTCTTGAGGTGATTTATCATGTGTGTTAGGTGTACTTGAGTAGGTAGAAAGCATTCTTGGCTTGTTTTTAGTCTTTAATGTATATTTGTATTGGTAAGACACATTAAGCTTCCTGATTTTTGAACAATTTGCATGCTTTGAGGAACTTGATCTTGCAGCTAACATTTGTTGGTGTATAATGACTGGGTCCACCACCCTCCTCTACATCATCTCTGTATCAGATCATGTTTTCTCTTGGGAAGAAAAATAAAGTTGTTAAAGAGGGGTGAAGAATATATTGAAGAAGTGAGAAAAGAAACCTTAGCCTTTGAAGACATGAAACAAAAAATAGAGAAAAGTTAAGATTGATCCAAGGTGGAACATACTTGGAGGTTGAGAAAGAAATAAATTTGGGCCAAAAGACCAAGTGGAATCCTAGGGTGAGGTAATTGGAAGAGGAAAAGTGAAAGAGACTTGATAGTGGAGAAGAATATAGAAGAAGAGAGAGAGAGAGAGAGAGAGAGAGAGAGAGAGAGAGAGAGAGAGAGAGAGAGAGAGAGAGAGTTAAGAAGAAAGTGAGAAAGATGAAGGGTTTCTTTTTGGATGGGTATTATGATAAGTTGAAGAAGAGTGAGAGAAAGAAGAGGATGGATATTAAAGATATGTTGGCAAAGTTTAATGAGATAGAAGAGGATTTGAAGTGGATGATAGAGATAAAGAAGATGGAAATTCAAGTTCATGGTTGGAGTATGAAGAGAAGAGTGCAATGGCCATTTGAGTGACTTGGTGAGAGAAAGAGGAAGAAATTTATTTCTTGGAAAAGAGAAGAGAAAAGGAAACAAAGGAGTATGGCGATCAGTTATTGTTATCTAGAGGTTGGTGTGGTGTTGGGTAAAGAAGAAGAATAGATTAAAGATGAAGAAGAGATCATCAAAGGAGCTTCTCATGAGGCTATATGGCTTCCATATTTTTGTTCTAATATTTCCTTATCATGTGTGAATGCAATTGAAGAAAATGAAGAAGTAAAAACACAGATAATTGTATTGAATGAAAACATATACAAGGAAAAGAAGTTATAGAAGAAAGAACCAATGAATAAGATGAAGAATATACAACAGAAGAAGAGTTGATTTGGAAACAAATCATGAATGAATCATAGGAATCAAACTTGTTTAGTAATGAATAAGACTATAACAGAGAAAATAAATAACTAATGAAGATATTGTATGATGCAGAAGAAGTCAAAGAACATGAATACCAAATGAAATAAAATTAGAAGATACCATGGGAAGATGAATACCATCAAGAACCTGATATGATGGATCACATGATATTTGAAGAGGAATAAAGAAGAAATAGTGAAGATCAAGAAAAATAAGATGAATACAAAAAAATCAAAGCAAGTAGATAAACAGGTGAGAAGACAAAGAAAAGATAAATAAGAATCAATATAGAAAGATCTTAGCATCAGAAGAAGAAAATGAAGTCAAGAAAGAAAATAAATTGGAAAAATAGAAAGAAAAACAAAAGGGATCTCAATTCTCTCCACTTGGGGAGTATGATGCAAGAATATCACTTGTAGATATTAAAATTTATGTTTTACTAGTTGTTTTAAGTCTTGTAGGATCCATTTGGATGTTCATGATATGTTTCTAGTCCATTTAGACTCTTTGGCATGTAATAAGTGGTGTTTGGAAATTTCCTTCCAAAACCACATTTTGTGTGTGTTCGTGCATGTGTGCGTGCGTGTGTGTGTTAGACTAGGCTGAATAAGTGTTTAAGTGAGGTCATAAAACAAGTGTACACTCATACAAGGTCCTCATAAACCTCTCTAGGCTTTAACTCACTTTGGTCATCCTTACCATGGTGAGTTAGTTTCTCGGAAAACCTAACTACCTTTATTCACCTCATTAACAAGTGAGTATTCAGATGAAGAGGGAGGGTGTGAGTAATAGCAAAGGTTGGTTAGTGAAGAAACTTTATATCATAACCAATATGGCTCATGAATCCTTGTAATGTCCATGAAGTTGATAAATCAAATAAGTTCTTGAGAAAATTATGTGTATTGCTAAGAATTTGTTTATGAATAATGGATAACTAGGTTATGTATGATGTGTGAATGAATTTACAAGTAAAATAAGTTATATGAGTCTTGGTAGATCATGATACACAACTATGAAGGAATAATCTACACATGAATTCCATTCTTGATTAAATTGGGTTATGAGACTGGTAATACCCTTCTTGGCATCAAAATTCACATATGAGTGTAATGAAGTGATTGTATATTCTATTGACATTGAATGAATTCTTGATATGGTTTGTATTATTGTGTTTAAGAAGTTATGACGAGATCATTGACATTAGGAAGGGTTAATGTTTAAGTAACTTGGTGTATAAATTCCTTTGAATGTTGGTTTTAGTAACCAAAATGGAGGTTAGTAAAAGGGTACAAATGTCTGTAGGTGAATTTTAAAACATTAAGAAACTATACAATGTTCAAATAAAGGAAAATAGATAAGAAACCTTCTCACGATCAGAGGTAGCCTATTTCAGGGTTAGAGACAAATAATGTGGTTTAAATGCTAAGAGAGACTACTAAAACATTTGAAAATTTGATTACCAAGGATACTAGGGTGAGTTTCAAGTTTTCATGAAGTGTCAAAACAAGAGAAAGGAGATTACTAGTTTAAAATTGTTAAACGCAGGTCTGACAATGCTATTACATAGTTTTGGAAGACTTAGAGGAATGTTTACCTAAGTGAAATAGTCTCAGTCATTGGTGAAGAATATGTGGACTCACTGAGAGGTTAGAATTAATTCCAAAGGTGATAAGAATCATAAGAAACTATGAATAAACTCATAATAATAAGGAAAGGGGATACTTGCATGGTTGTCTATCATTTTGGAATAGTCATAACCATGTTTGGTTGAACAAATGTCTTAGAGAGAAATCAATTTGGAAATTTCTTTCAAGTGTTGTAGGATTGTTATTTGAGTTTTTCAAATCCTTGTGCAGGTGAAAAGTATTTTTAGAAACCGTCAATTAAACAATACACTTGATTGTCCCGATACATTCTAATTAAGAAACCTAGAGGGAGTGAGGGTTTGCATGAAATTCCTTAAATGAAATTAGTAGAGTAACTAGAGCTAGTGGTTAAGATGAGTGAAATAAATTGAGGATGTGAATGATGATAAAATTAGAAGAATCCAAGGTGAAAAAGGAGGAAACAAAGCTTAGAGGATAATAAGGTGTCAAAAACAAGTAAAAAGACCAATAAGATAAAACTTGAGAACGTAGCATGATTGATGATTCTAGGATTATGGAACTTTAAAATTTACTTTTACAAGGTTTTTATAGGTGATGTAAGGTGAATATAAGGTGTAAAACAGGGGTCAAACAATAAAACCCTAAGAAGCTACTTCAAACCCTAGAGGAGTCTTAATACCCTAGTCAAGAAAAGAGGAAATAGATGTTGGGTGAGTTATATGGGGAGCTGGAGAACGAAAATAAGCATGAAGCTATAAATCCTTAATGGGTATTTAGAAGCTAAAGACTTATGCATGAAATTTAACATATTGTTCCAGAATTTGAGCTTTGTGTGCTTTGAGGGATATAAATTAGGCCTATAAGAAAATAGTAGGAAGAGAATGAAAATGAATTGGCTTATATTTGGGTCCTAAAAATTTGTGAGCAGTATAAGTGTTATAAAGGTATCTAAATGTCTTGACAGTGAAGGATAAGGATTTGTATTTTTTTCTATTCATCAAAATTTTGCATGTGGAAGGGTTACTAGGTGTTTTGGGGATCTAAATGGTGAATGATGATAAATGATGGTTTGTTGCTTATTGAGGTGATTGATCATGTGTGTTAGGTGTAATTGCACAGGTAGAAATCATTTTTGGCCCTTGTTTCAGTCTTGAAGGTATATTGGTGTTGGTAAGCAACATTAGGATTCTTGAGCTTTTAACAGTTTGCATGTTTTGAGGAACTTGATCTTGCAAATAACACTTGTTGTTGTGTTAGTGATTAGGTCCACTACACTCCTCTGCATCACATGGTCAATAATAAAATATTGTAACCAAGAGGATTGTCTAAGATTTGAAATGTAGTGGACATCATTTTGGGCACGGGTAATATGTCTAATGTGATTGTACCCATTATGGGACGAGGAGTATTGTCAAACACATTGATAACTTGAGATGATTTTTAAATAACCATTGTGTGAATTCCCATTATTTGTAATAAGGAGTTATAATGCGAACTGTAGTGTATAGTGGTTGATATTGATCTTCTATGTGTTTAAGACGTGAATATGTGGTGTTGAAGGTATCCTTATCAATAATTCTAAATTTATTCATAATAAAAGTGAATGAAATAAGTAGTATATAAATTGGGAGTGTAATAGTCCATATTGCCTTATATAATATATCCTTGTATACATGTGATTTTTGTAAAATCTAAAAATAAAATATTTTAGTAGGGGTATTTTTTAATTGATCTAGTAAATCATATCTTATTTAATGACTATATTTATGATTGGCAATAGGAGGATGAAGTGGAGGATTAAATTTACTGCCTCTGATTGGTGGCCTTGATCACCTTGTATTGACAACATGGACCATTGATCCCAATAAAGGATGAGGCCTATTAGTGAGGGATGATAGCTATTAAATTATAAATAGTGAGGGTAAGGTGAAATAAAAGGTTTCATGCACACTCTTTGTCAATGGCTAGTAACGAGGAGTATTGCATATTGAATATTGGTAAAATGAGATAAGTGGATATTGTGATTCATATTAGATTGATGATCCACCATAGAACCTACTCGAAACTCTAGCCAAGTATGGCTAGATCATGGATTAATAAAAATTATACATTACACATGCTTAGAACATGGAGGGGTGGGTTCCATGTGAAATTAAATCGTTTATCATCAAGTAATTCTTTAATAACATGTTTTATCCTTAAGAAACGATTGGTAGATTGACCAATGCACCAATATTAGTCACAACGT
Source organism: Taxus chinensis (assembly GCA_019776745.2). Taxonomy (NCBI): domain Eukaryota; kingdom Viridiplantae; phylum Streptophyta; class Pinopsida; order Cupressales; family Taxaceae; genus Taxus; species Taxus chinensis. The sequence goes on from CM034146.1 coordinate 214,615,433, forward strand.
ACATGTAGATCGAATGATGTTGGTTGAGGGGGAGATACAAGCTTAAACACAAGAAACCTCTTAAGCATGATATGTGGTGGCACTAGAAATTATGTGAATAGGCACTAATTGATGAAAGGGATTACCTTAGGAGGAATTGTGTTACAATATGAATTGAGGAGGAGAACTTGGAATGTGTAATGAATGATTGTTCTTGATGCATTAATTGAAGTCAATAGTCCTTGGTCATATAGTAAACAATAATAAAGTAAAATATACAAGTCATGTACAAAAGAAAACCCTAATAACACTTAAGGTTTTGGATAGAAATACCATTATAATTCTAAAAGGAACGAAGAGGTTGTAAACCCTAGAAGAGGCATACCAAGGATGGATACCCTCAGGAAAATTTGGAAGGTCAAATTTAAGATATAGAAATCAAAATTGAAAGTTGAAAACCAAACCTAGAGGCTAGGGAATGATGTACAAGAGCAATAAGTGGGTTCATCAAATGATTACACCAAAATTAGAATTTTGGAACCTAATTAGGATTGGATTCTTATAAACTAATGTGTAATTAGATTAAGAGATAAATTGTCTCTAATATTCAAATATGATAGTACAAATAAAATTATACTGAGAATCTAAATTCAATTAAGGCACATGCTAAATATAGTAAAACATAATAATATGATTGTACTAGTCTTTTCTATTGCTTTGTAGGATTATCTAGATTTGGAATTGGGTCAAAAAATATGAAAAGGCTCAATGTGATTTATCTCTGAAATGAAGCATTTAAAACCATTTAGACACTAGTGTAAAACTAGAAACTTTATTGAAACACTTATATCATACTTCATGCTAGTGTCTTGAGCTTCTATGTACTTCCTTTTCAATGTGGGTCACTTCATCTTCATCTTTACTTACCTTTGGTACTTTCTCTTCTTCTAGAATACTTGTCATGTTCCTGTAATGATCAAAACCATAATTTCCTATAATAGCACTCAAATAAACATTAGATAACAAAATTAATGTGTTTTTGGTTTGAACCCCTTGGTGCCCAACCACCTTATTGATTTTGATCAAGCTTTCCATTACATTTTCTAAATGAGGGGATCAAACTCCATGTGGTTGTCCTAGTGCTCATGCATGATTGAATGTAATTTTAGAATCATCCCCCTCATTTGTACCTCAACACTAATATAGGGATTAGCTAAATGCACTTCTCATATATACCCTTCATCAGTGTTAGATAAAGTGCTAAATATAATGCTTATAGATCAATATTCACCATATTAAAACCCACTTGAATACACGTTGGTGTGTAGATACTTGACAACTTTTTATTTGCCATTGAAATTCTCTTTACTTTGATTTTCTTCTCTTAACCTTATTTAGAGTGCCTTGGAATTGTGTAGAGCATGCTCCTAATTTCTACTCTAGATTTAGGGAAGATTAGGGTAGTTTTTCTTAATACTTGATAAGTATTTTCTAAAGAATCTCTTAAGAATGCCAAGTGAGTAAACGAGTGTGTCTAATTCACTATTATACCTTTCCATGAGATATGATTTCATAGTAAGGATGACTAGGAAGTGGAAATAAGATAAACATAAGAAAATATGACCATTATGCCATTTTGGAAAGAAGTGTCAAATAATGGTTTTATCCAACATGAACAGTAGTATGCAAGGAAGTGGAATGTTGTAAGTGAAAATATAGAGAAGTCTAACTAGATATATAAGATGTATATGAGTAATGAGACCAATCTTGTAGGTATATAAGATGTATATGAGTATATGAGAACTTTAACTCACTCCAATTACCTATTACATCCCATCTAGACACTTCCCATTATTAGAAAAGATTTCATTTCCCTTTTACATTCACTACAAGCCATTTTTTTGCCTGTTTACAAGATTTTAGAAATTTGAATCCCCTTTTTGAGGGAAAATATAATAAGAGGGAGAATTCAAATTTCCAAAACTTATTAATTGCTTTAAATTACTCACACATGGTCCTATTAATACCTCTAAGGTTTTCCAACAACTCAAATTGAACCCATGAACAAGAAAGTTTGCATTTGAAGGTCTTCTTGATGATGCTCCTGCATCATACTCCTAAGGTGGAGAAAAAGTGTCCATATATTTTTTTTGCACAATCAAGTTTTTAGTTGATTCTTCATCTTATTTTTTGGTCCTTATTATTCTTTCCTTTCTCTCATCATTCTTTCTTGATTCATATCCACATGGGTCCCAAACTTTACTTTGTGTTCTTCCATTTGCCTTCACTTAGCTTTTTTCTTTGTGATCTTCATCTTCACTTGCATAATCTTCATGCTTCACACCACTATACCTGCATACACAAATATAAAAACAAAAAATATTAATTTTGCTTCATCTTTTATGTTGCTCCTCGTCCATATACACTCCATCTCCATCATGTAGTCATCACATTCCTTGTCAAAATCTGCACTTTTTTGACTAATTGCTTGTTTACTCTCATTATTTACCATACTAAGCTATCTTATACATGTACCATCATCTTCCTTAGCCTCTTTTTTATCATCTTGTGCCCAAGAAACTAGTATATTCTTAGCCATACCTGAACTTTTATTTCATCCATCCATCTCATCTAGTAAAATTTGCAAGAGAACATCCACCTCATTCACACAAAATTGATTTTCATTCTTCTTATGTTCATCGTTATTCTCAAATGCATAGTTAGAATCATTTTCTTGTACGATTTCAAGGATTTCACCCACAAATTCATCAATATTAATTAAAAAATCATTCATTTTTCTTACCTTGCATTCACCTTTTGTATGCTTCACTTCCTTGACCTCTGAAATCATATTGTTTTTCATGAGTTCATCCTCTTTGTTCTTCATCTATTTCACTCTTTCCTGCTCCATGCTTGTTTGATTTATTTTCCATATCATCTTCACCTCTATTTTCTTGGATTGTACCTTCAAGAAGTCTATTTTCTCTCTCTTATCTTGTCTTGGTTCACTTTGATTTTCATTTGTTTTCTTTGGGCTTATCAGTATATTTCTATGTCACTGCCCTTTTCAACCATTTAGGTATTATATACCCATGTCTTTGAACTGGTTTCAAGAGCTCTACATGGATCTTTTATTCATTTTCCTGCTTGGAAACATTTTCTTCTTTATTTTCCTCTTGTCTCATCCTCTTTTCTTCACTTTTGATTCTCTTTCTCAACTGACATCTCTGAGTTTTCCTCATAATCTGCAGTATAGGCCATTTGGCTTTCTTCTTCATTACAAACTCAATCCCATATCTTGGTTTCAACATCAACTCTCTTAAATTTTCCATGGATTTTCTCAATTATGTCATCTCTTTCTCTACACATTCCTTATGCTTCCTTTGTTCTTCTCTCTTCCTGGATTCTCTTTCTTTCCTTTTATCTTAACTTTACTTGTCACTTAATTCAGTACACACACTTCCACAACATTATTAGCCATAAAAAAATAATCCATTCAATTTCAATAAGAAATAACAATAAGAGAACCAAGCTCTGATACCAAATGATGCAGATAAAAATTAATTCTTCATACATTCATCCAATCAAGAAGATTCAAAACAAATCCACCTTAACTTTGCATTTCAGGATCTTCATAAGCCCAAAATGGCATATATTTTTTCTTGTTTCACCTATTTCACCTATATATGGTCTCACAAGTCCCTCTACTCTGTTTTACACCTACTTTCAGGTTCAAAGTAACCATCGAAATGATTCCTATACAAAGAAACTACCTTCTCACCTCTTTCCACCAAACTGTCCTTCAACATCTCACAAACACCTTCCCAAACCATGCAACCTTTTCTCTTATGGATTATTCAAGGTATCCTATCTCATTCACCCTGTTCACATCTCTCAAAAAAATTTATATCACCAATAAACTTGATTCAAGAGGATCAAATAATAAACTTTGGCCTATCTAACTCAATATTTTCCTGTAATGTTCTCAAGAGAAAGTATTTTACATGCTTCAAGGTTGGAACATTCCAAGTACACCCAGAAGGAAGTGAAACTATATTTAGTCACCCTTCATCATCACTGTGAAGTGCCTAAAATTTTAAAACTCAACTTACAACATTATTCTTGAAATCACCCCTTCACTCTATTGGCTTACAAGGTCTGACTAGCCCTGCCCTTACTAATTTTTAGCTATAACTTTTAATAGGAAAAGACCCAAACCGAAACTCACACTTTTCATGGCACCCATTTATCCCTTCATCATTCATGTAAGGTTTCAAGATTGAACTCGACATATAAATGCAACCTCCTTTATAAATTGACTTATTCTATTAGCCCGCAAGATTGTGTACCCTGTCCTCCTAATTATTGTTATGAAAATATCCATTTGTAACCAATGAAACATCAAAATTTTACTTGAATCTCTCTAAGGACCATTCCAACATCATTCCTACCAATTTTTAGGATTTACTTCATTGATTTGAGTCCCCAAACTCCAAGCCCTAGCTAGACCCTATGATAGGCTTCAATTCAAGGAACAATATTTTAATCAAAGGTCTATTTTAACCTTCCCAAGAACTTTGAGCTATCAGTAAAGATAAATCACAAATAATCTTTAAGTTTCAATCAAAAACTTCCTTTTATCTGCGTTGGGACAAGGTATTCTCAAAACCAGCGTTCATCAATCTTCAAGAATGTTCATCCTTCAATGATTAAGGTTTGTGATTTTATTAATTTCCCCATCCACACAATATTTTTTATAGTCTCAAGCATCTCATGCATTCAACAAATATCTAGAGTTCATCAAAACCAAACATACACTGTCATAGTTCAGTCTATAAGGTTATCCAAACATGCAAAAGAGAATAATGGAGGAATCAAACTCTAAAACATTCAATACCATGAAATAACATCTCATACATACTTCAAAATGTGAAATTCACTATCAACCTCTCCCAAAGTTATTTACCAAGCCATTTCGGTTATAATAAGCTATCTTATCAGTCAAGAACTCATGTAAATTTTACCAGAACATGGTATTAAGCCCTACAAAATTGAATTATAAATCCTTAATTAGATATATTCAAGCTCAAATTCAGTGATTATCTACCTTACATGTTCCACAAAGGAGAATTCAATAGTCTCAACAAAGGTTATCAACACATCATTAAAGATAAAGATCATTTCTTGATCAAAACAATGTTTTTGTTTTATTTCATATTGCACTCCATACAAAACTTGATGTTCCACCTCCTATTCTGCCTTCTCTTTCCTCCTTCCTCAAGGAATGAATCTAACTCACTCCTTCTCTCCCATATATTCAAAATTTTCAACATTTTCTTGTAACTTCTTTTTGCCTATAACTGACTTGATGACTCACACATGACCTTTCCTATGCATCTTAACACATTTGGATATTTTTACAACTTTTAGACATTTCCATAACTTTAACCCACTCCAATGACCTATTACATCCCATTCTTAGACAAGTTTTTATTTCCTTTTTACATTCACTACAGGCCATTTTTTCCTTTTTACAAGCTTTTACAAAGTTGAATCCCTTTTCAGAGGGAAAATACAACGAGAGGGAGAATTAAAATTTTCAAACCTTATTACTTCCTTGAAATGAATCACAAATGGTCCTATTAAGTCCTCTAAGGATTTCCAACAACTCAATTTGACCCCATGAACAAGAATTTTTTCATTTGAAGGTCTTCTTGATGATGCTCCTACATCAAGAACTTATGAGTAGGACTAGCTACCAAGATAAATGGCATTGTTGAATTGTGAAGAGACAACAAAATGGACAAGGGTAGGTCCAATAAAAGTGGCACAAGTAAGATTGGTGTGACCTACAAGCATGATAATTATGACAACTATGCTATTGGGATAGTGACACCAACACTTTTAGTGTACACATGCAAGAGACAAGTGGGCCATCACTCTTTAGAAATATTATAGAATCATTGGAGTTCATGTGAAAAGGAGACGAGTGGAACTAAGAGATCATAATGATGCAACATTGACTACTCAATGGATAAGGAAATTTGATGAAGATGGAGGGAGAGTTGTTTCTAAATATGGAATGTGAGATACTTGAATAGAAATTATCTACAAGATCATCATAAAAGTCATATTTTTTAGTATAGTTGAAAATAAGGAGAGAGACATACTACGATAGATGAAAATAGGAGGACATATAATTGGGGCATTGAAATATTAGGTGAGACATACCAAGGTCCATATAAAGTGGATCAAAAAGGCACTCCACACTTTCATCCCATGTTAGTGATGGTATGAGTATGCGATACATATTTTTTCGATCTAAGGGAAGTGATTTGTGGGTGTATGAGATATTATAGCAACTAGGTGGAAAAATCTATATAAACTTATAGATGCAAGTATAGGAGTGGTGAGGGTAGTGCTAAGTATCACCAATTAGGAGATAGTGATCAAACCATTTGTAAAGACGGTTAACATGTGAGAAGGTGTGAGGAGACAACATTAAATAAATGTCATGGAGAACATAAAAATGATAAGTTTCCCTAGAATTTTAGGGAGGGATACAATGGTGAACTTATAACTAGGTTCTTAGTCTACAAAAGGAATATATATAATATAGTATAAGGGATGTTGTGGTGGAAAAAGCTCACAATTGGGTTACCATTCACACGATACCAATTCCCTTGAAACACAGGGTTGGTGAAGGAGTGGACCCTATAAGGGAGGATAGAGAATATGGAATGAGAAAATGAAGATGATTTTAAGGATAACAAGTAGGAGGAGAACAAAATTTATGAGATAAAGGTGCATCAAGGGATGGGATGATCCAAACTACTATGAGTGTCACCACCCAAACACTCTAAAATGAAAACTTAATCTCAATTATTATGAACTAAATATAAATTATAAAGCCTCGATATACACATGGTTTGTGTGTGTAAAAGGAGTTGCTAAGACAAGTTCCTTTTTCATCCACACATGTGTAGAGTAGTCCCCTTTGATTCGATACCAAATCCATTAAAACATAGGGGTGGTGGTTGATTAGATCCTATGTAAGGAAGGATATATGATATGACATGAAAAATGGAAAGGGATTTTAAAGATAATAAGTTGGATGAGCGCACAAATTATGAGATAAAGTATCAAGGGACATGATGAGCCAAACTACCATGATTTTTACCCACCTAAGCACTCTAAACTAAAAACTTAATCTCAATAATTATGAACAAAAGAAAATTGATAAATCCTTGATATACACATGGTTTGTGTGTGTAAGAGGAGTTGGTGATTGGAGTACCTTTTTCATCCATGCACGTGTTGACTATCTCATTATCCCATTATCTAAGCATATGGATTACTTGACTATAGATCTTAATATATTTTTTCGCGTAGAGAAGTATAATGGATTTTTTTCCTAGTGGGGTATGCATCATATAAGCTAATGGAAAGGCATACGACAGTAAATCCCAATATAAAACTCGTACAGTTTCCCTCTATTATTGACTAAATGAGTATGGGGTGATACTACACAAGAGGGCTGAAATAAACAAGATGTGAGGCACTAACACACCTAATTCAATGAGATTATTGTAAACCCATCATGGGTTTTATGTTGGCACCATTTAGACATATAGGATCTTAATCCAATGTCCCATTGATTGGAATGTACCAATAAACCCTAGGAGACCTAGTTGATAGGTTTACATATTGGACTTCAAGTTTTATGATGGTTTTGGTAATTTAGGGGGACTATAATCCATACTTTCCTCAAGTTTGAGTTGACCTTATACATTGTATGTTTTTTATATTCAACATTACACACTCGCATGCGCATGCACAAGCACACACACAAACACACGCACATGCACACATATACACACACACGCACACATGCACACACATCCACCCACGCACACCCGCACGCGCGCGCGCACGCACGCACGCACACACACACACCCACACACGCGCACGCGCACACGCACGCACACGCACGCACACACGCACGCACGCACACGCACGCACGCATGCGCACACGCGCACACGCGCACACGCACACACGCGCACACGCGCACACGCACACGCACACGCACACGCGCACAAGCGCACACGCGCACACGCACACGCGCACACGCACACGCACACGCACACGCGCGCACACGCACACACGCACGCGCGCACGCACGCGCACACGCGCGCACACGCACACGTACACGCACACGCGCGCACGCGCGCACACGCACACGCACGCGCGCACACGCGCGTGCACGCGCACGCACACGCACGCGCAGGCGCACACGCAGGCACGCGCACACACACACACACACACGCACGCGCGCGCACGCGCGCCCACACACACGCGCCCACACACACCCACCCACACACACCCACACACACCCACACACACACACACACACACTGACTTGGCCTATGCTTGAAATTTTATGTTATTGTCAAAATATGAATAAATATGTGTGTAATATATATGCACTTATATATGCACTTATAGGGGTTGAGTAGGAAACATGTGTGTGTTAACAATATTATAAAGTATGGTCATAAGAATTACCATTGTTTCAAAAAAAAAATTAACACGTGTTTTAAAAGTGGGAAGATGAAGGATGGAGCCCATAAACTCAAAGATATGAAGTAGTGGAGGATTGGCATTGGTAGAAATTGATTATTTAAATATACAATTAGGAGAAGAATTATATTATTTATTAAGTTTTGTAGGCTCTAGTCTAGGCTTTGGTCGTAAAACAATGAATCTCGAAAAAACTTAAGGATATGGAAGGTTTCTAGCATTCCAAGTTCATATGTAGCAATTTTCAGCACATGATAAAAATGTATATTTATTTTCTTATTTTAAGTTCTTGTTTTACTTGAATAATAGATGTGTAAAATGGTTTTCCAATATTTTAGTAGAAAATAAATAGTATCTACAACACACCTAAAGGCAATTGCTAACTAAGGTTAGAATGGGATTTTTCAACATACCCAACTAGAGATCATCTTATAGGCCTTACTTTCAAGGACTTACTAGATGTCTTATCTATAATTGAGTTGGATATTGCACTGCATGATTCACCAACACACAAAAATATATCTTTTATCTATATAGTGTTCCCAAGTCCTATGTTATTAAAATAACAATCCCAGGCTACAAATTGATGTTATTATAGCTTTGTGACGGTCATCCAAATTATATATCCATTATGCAATTATGTACATGCTCACATACATGCCTACATTAGTTTCATATCATAATTAAACCCCATTTTATGATAATATCAACATGTAATTCATCCTTATTCTATAAGATCAATGACACAAGGAATATGTTGACTATTTATCGTATATGATTACTAATCACCTAAAAATCTCACTTAGATTTAATCTAAAGTGATTGAGTTTAGGTGGAAGTTTCATGGAATGAAAGTAAACAAGAAAATAAATTGAAAGAGAGGTAAACACAATAAAATACCCTTAAGAACCCCAATGTGGGAAAAATTCAAGCGAGTGAACTTATGTTTCTTCATCTCCACAACCATCTTATAGGTTCTTTCAAACCAACTTCTCAATTTGAGCCTTCATATACATTGTAACTTTTTCTATCATTTCTACTATGCTCTCTTTATCTCACTTGTGATGGATTAATTATTTATTCAACAAAATTTAATACTACTCTCAAATGTTAAAAGTTATGTAGTCATTTTCTACCTCAAGAACTCCCTTAGAAAATCTTAGTTATGTCTTAATGTACTTAGATTGCCTTTACTTAATCCCTCAAGGGTGGAACTATGCTAAGGGATAAGAAAATGAGTTACATAAAGGATTTTAAATGACTTGCACAATGAAATGGAAGAAGAACTAATTCACCTTCTCTTTGGACTCTTATTTTTACTATTTTGTTACGTATGTGTAACGCACCAAAAATACCAACACAAGGACAACACAATGAAATACAGGATAATTTTTTTTTTTTGACTTGCTTGAAGATAATGCGACACTACACAAGTTCTCTAGGGAATACAACCAACCAAAGACATGCTTTCCACAACACGGACCCACACTAGTGACAGATAGACATGAGGCACACACTAAGGACACAATGGTTCATCTAAAGTATGCAGTCTTACAACAAAGGCTTCCCACAGAAGGTCTCTTTAGATTCATGTTTTAGCTGTAAGTGTTTTTACATTCTTTACTTTTCGCAGGGAAATCACGATAGGAGAATCTGAAAGTCATGTCTCCTTTGAAGAATTTTCCCCTACCTTGATAATGTTAAAATACAGTGTACACCAATTATAGAATAGCAAGAGGTTACTTCATTTACTTGATTAACTTATTCATTTGTGAGGAGGCAGTTAATTTCTCAAGGCTATTAACTTTATCATTCTGTTTTCGACGCTGAGCTTTTGAACATATATGTTTTACCTTTTCAAGCGGTCAATTTTATTTTATTTTATTTTATTCCAGTACATGACTGTCAACTCTTGGATTCATCATTAAGATCTTATTAGTTATTAATAAGATTTCATTGGGGTCAAGAGTCTAATCAGAAAAATTAAAGGTTTCACTTGGGCTTCACTTGAAGAGATAGAAATAAGTATACTGTTTACATTTTCAACGGGTAAGACAGATCGAAGAGTTTCTTAGGCAAGTTCCTTCTATTTATTGTAATCTTGTTATCTTCCAAGAATTTAATCATTGATTTCACCTTAAGACCGTTCTAAGGACTCACCACAATAAGAGATTGTTGATTTGTTTACGCGGGGTCACAAGGTATATTTGTTTCTCCTTTTTTTTTTTTCTTTTTGCTAGGTTCAAAAACATAGTCCTCTACCAAGCGACACAAGACCAAGGTAACTAGAGCGATGCAAGAGGATTCAAGTTTGGATAATTAGAATTAGGTTTGACAATTCAAGGATAAACCATATTCTGAAGAGTGAAAATTCAACAAAGGATACACATGTCAAAACAAGTTCATTTAATCTTATTGACGATAATATTTCTCAAATTGACTTTCAAACGATAACAACCTACATGAGAACAATACAAAATTATAACACAATGCCTTCTAGATAGTCTCCACAATTTCCATACCAATGCTGTAGGGCAAAAGAAAAACATTCGTACAACAGCAGTTCCTAAGAAGGATGGAATCCACTTTCTACACGTGTTTCTTTTTCTCTCTCTTTTTTTTTTCTTTTCTACTCAGGAAATCCTCCTGCACATTTGTTAGCACATATCAGTTCGCAAGAACTGAGCACGATAAAAGCTATAACATTAAGACAATATGTTGTTATCTAACTGTTTCAAGGAGGAAGAAAAACACCGTTGATGAAGAAAACGATAATTCAAGAGTCTAAACAAGAGCAATTAAAGAGCTGTCCAAAAGCATAAAATGTCTAAATAAAAGGAATGGCACTAACTCTATTCAATTATCATTTTCACATAGGAGCAGTTAATAAACATCATAGTGAATTTCACCCATATCACAATAATGACCGTCATTAACAAGATAACATTTCGAAACAAAAACAATTACAGGAAGAGAATTAATTTCAAACGTGATCTATCCCTATTTGTTTAAGTTAGTTCACCAAACCAAGGATTCACTATGCCACTGGAAGATCCCAAACAATCAATCGACATGAGAATATCTAAACCAACATGACTTATTAATATTAAGATGATGTGCCTATAACAGTTAATTTTATGTCAATACAGAATAAATAAAAATGGAAAGAAAAGGGGATGAAACGCACAAATGACCTCGCATGGGTCACATCCTATCCTAACAATCCTTCTATTAGTCTTTCTTCTAATCAAGAGAATGTCTTAAGAAAAAAAAAGACAAATTTGACAAGACCAAATATATCCATTATAAATCTTACAAGAGGGTTACTCAATCATTCACAAGAACACAACACAAGATACATAGCTTCCAAAGGATCTGTCGTCAACAACAAGTTGACTTAAACCTTTCTGGTCAATACATAACCATTCTACTACAATGACAGCAAGGAGGTCGTATCACAACGATCATCGCAAAAACCAGTCAACCAAAGAGTTTCCAAACACACCAACCTATGAGTCACAGGAGAATGAAACTTAAGCATCTTTACGGAGCAAAACGTAGAGTAATTTCTTACACATAAAACCCACATCCCAATTTTAAGATTTGAAAACTTCCTCACTAATGTTCAAGTAGCTCTCGTATCCTCCAACATGTGTGAAACAAAATCAAGGTAAGAAAGAGTATTTCCTCTGACATTTTAAGCTATCCAAAAGAAATGTGAGTATCGTCAAAAGAAGACATTCCATAGGATCAGCTACATTCCTCAAAACATGCAACAGTTACCAAGGGAGATAAGGTGATTCCAAAGACGACAATCTCCAAACGGTGAACATGAATTGATATCAAATTATGACGATCAACCATGACACTCGAAGAATAAAAGTATTTCTTTGAGTGATTCAAACAAGTAACAAAAGCAACTAACCTAGTTGAGAGTAATATCAACTTGGCTCAAATCGATAATCAGTCAAGCTAAGCACACACCAAGCCAACCGGGAAGGGTTACTAGAACTAAAAGAAAAGAAAAGAGACAGGAAAAGCATCATTCACCTATACACAATGCACTTGCAGTACTCAATCCCTAATTCGCAAATACTCGACATAACCCAGAACTAAAGATCTCGAACCGAAACAAGAATAAGAACAAAACAGGAACTGTAAGGTTGAGTCCAACAACAATGTTTGATAAAAACATTCAAATCGTGAGACCAGCATAAGGAACTAGGGGGTGTTCATTACAGGACCCCCACCTCTTTTGTTTTATTAGTCTTAAGAACAAAGTTCACCCAAATAATATTTATTAAAACCCAGAAAACAATAAAAGGGCTTCAACCAACGCAATCATTTCTAACGCCAAAACAAATACAAACGAGCCAGGAAAGTGGAAACCAAATAGCATACCATCACACGAGTCATTTATATGAAGAGTAGAGTTATTTAATGATTCAATTAAATAACAGCATAAGAATTAATGGTATAGAGAATATCGTGCCTGATTAAGCTCCCGCAGTCGATCACAAGATGGACGGGGCCTGCAACAGCAACCGAAGCCTAACTCCATTTTCTTCAAGCTCGTTGGGCACCCAAACATCGAACATCTTCATGTTGGCACAGGTAGGAGTTCACAGCCAGGGTGGGTGGTCTAAAATGCTTGCCATCATTCTCCCAACACCGCTCCAAGATCAGCCCTAGAACTACTGTAGGTCCCATTTTGGCAATTGAACTTAATCCTTCGTCATTCATCCAAACACCTCCACCATCTCCATATGCATCTGATTGATTCTAATTTGGACCTCCTAACCTTGGTGCTCTCATATTAGGAGCAGCGCTAGTTTGAGACAAAGCAAAAGAAGATGGCTTTATAACCAAAAACAATCTCTTGGTACAGACTCCATATCCATAAAACAGTCCCTAGACTTAGCATCCTCAACTATTTCTTGCATCCCATAACCTGCAATCATTGAAATCCATGACACTACTGTTTTCTCAGTGCATGTTCTGAATCTGAACAATATCCTGCTACCTTCATCTCCCAAGACATATTCTCCAACATTGCATAGATCTCCTGAAAGTTTTCTTGCAAGGCAAACTGTGCTTCATGAATATTCTGATATGAAACAAATCCACCTCTATGAGATCCTCTTCCATGAGTTACATCGAACAGCAAGTAAGGTCTCAACAGAGAATCTATGCAAATAAATTTCATCAGGTCTGCTGGAACACTCTCACAGCCACAAGGTCGATTTAACAGCAATATCATGATGGAGAATCCCGAATTCGAGGATGCGTTCAATACTGAACAGGTAACAACATTATTGGACGGCCTGCTGGTTAGAAGCGCTCAAAGAGGCGCCTACTGTACCGCGCGCGCCTGCTGCCTGGCTGGAGCTGTTGTTGTTGTATGTTGTTGTCTGTGCTGCGGATTCCCCAACAAGAACACACTCGCAGCACCCAAAGAAAGTGGAGTAACACGCCTGCTGTACCAGCTGGAAGCTGTGCGCGGCCAGCACAAGAAAACCGCGCTCCTCCTTCCCCCAAAACGCATCAGGCAAAAACAAAAACAAACCCATGTCCACACGACCACAAAAACGAAGTAATCCTTCCCCCCACAGACCCACGCGGCCAGGGCAGGGAAAAAAATGGAGGCGTCCAAGATTTGCGCACCCGCAAGGCGTGAGGAGGGTTTCATTGCGGCCAAGGAAGACACAAAAGGACGCGCCCAGGACCTGCGCACCAGAAAACGACCACACAGCAAGGAAACTTGCAATCATCTTACAAATGTGAGATTTTCATTTGGGCGCGCGACCCCCAATCCACTGAGCACGCAGATCCCCAAACAACTGAGCACGCAAATCCCCAAAACAAAGAAAACGTGGCTAGCAAGCCAAAACGAATCACGAGGTCAAAACGCAGGCCAAAACCCAATACGATTGCAAACACGTTTCCCCAAATCCCAGGGAAGGTCCAACACGGTTTACAAGAAAAGACGTCTATTTTGGAGAGAGATCTGTGTGATACACAAATCCTAAATTCTCCCCATTCGAGCACGCCTTAGAAGATTTTACAAACCTAAACCATATTTAATTTGTTCGCCTTACATGCCGAGCAGAATGGAGCTTCATCCTCATTTCCCAGCATTTATTTATGTAATCGCTTATCAAAATTTAACAACAGGGTTGGTATCAAATCGACGCTCAGAAGGCGAGGTTAACGTCGACCGATAAATAAAAAAAATTATTATTATTATTATTATTATTATTATTATTATTACCACTTATTAATACTTATTAATCGAAAAACAAGAGCCAACGAAAGGTCAACATAAGCACCACAATGTTAAAAGCTTAGCGACATGGGCGTCGGAGAACGGGGCATTACATGTTTTCATTTGGAATTGAAACCAATGCATGATTCCTTTTGCAGTTGAAAGTGTCACTTATGAAAATGTCTTCCAAAGTTCCATCCCCATGATGTATAAATCATATAAGTCACAATGCACATATTTTCATTACTAAATCTTACTTTGTATAGCTATGTATTCCCAAATTCATCTTAATGAAGTTCAAAACATCTCAAACTATTGAACTAAGAACTACAAAAATCAACTCAACCAATTGAATATGAATGAATTTTCATGACCCAATTAAAATATGAGTGAAATTCAACAAATAATGAAAGGTTCACCTCATATTTGCTTATGTATAAATTCATGGACTATATTACATAATTTCTTAGAAATAGATTAGAAAGCAAAAGCAATATGCACATGGAAAAGAGTCAATTGAGCACTCAAATTGAATTTCAAGGAAAAACTCAATGGGAAACAATGATACAAAACATGTATTTGAGCATAGGAATTTATGTGACAAGTAATGCAAATCGTATTTTTTCAAATACACAAGATGTAGACAAAGTCATCCAAGTAAGGAAAGGTTAAGTCAATGTGAACCAAGTCTTAAAATATAAGGTATAATAAAGCATGAAGGGGCAAGGATATGGATGGTTAGGGAAACATATAATATCACTTGAGATCCAGATATTTTACCATCATCAAAGAATAATAGACAAAGATATTGTATTTCAATCTATTTGGAATTTGAAATAATCAAATTCCATACATTTTTTACATTGTTTATATGGTTTCTTATAGGGTAAATGTTGTCTAGTAAGAATAAAGTAATACTTTGTCACTCCATTTGAAATACATCATAGTATAAAAATAATGAAGTATGATGATCAGCCATAACATCAACATACAAAATAAAAAATATAACTAACATGGAAAAGACACTTATCAGTCAATTGTATATATTTTTACTTTTACCAAAAAAATAATGAAAGGTTTAGAAAATATTTCCATTTACTATCTACTAATCATCTTGGGATATGTAATCACATTATGGTTGTAAACTTATTGTTTTAATTCTTGCATCATAGCTTATATAATCCAATATTGATTTCATACATATCATAAAAGCATCAAAATTACATACATTTTTACAGACACTACCATTATTTCCACTAGAAATTGGAAATCACAATGAACTTATTTTATGATTGGTCATACCTTTGGCTAATATATTTTCCAAGACTAATATAATATAAAAAATAAAAAATAAAAAATAAAAAATAAAAATATATATATTTTCCAAGACTTTTCATATATATAGCTCCTTGTTGGAAAAAACCAAGAGGATGAAAATTAAAAGATAAGCAATTTTAGTGAGGAATAAACACATAAGGTATTGTTTCTTCACATTGAATTTTATCATTAAGGATTTTATGCCAAACAAGCATATATTAATAATCTTTTTAGTGGACATCCTCAAGGTAATGTATATGATTCCTAGATATTTGCCTACTGCTTGTTGATACGATTTTAGTTTTCTAACTATAACACTACTTGTGGTGACACTTTATGAGTCCATTCTTGGCTAGGTACTTATCAATAATGGTGAAAGAGCTCCATATTACTAAAGTTGTCAAACAATATTATTAAATATCTCCATTTTTTTGAAATTACATAGATGAGTTAAAGGATATCATATATAACTCTTGGGTGACCTCCATGGTAGTGATCTTTAGATTTTTAGTTTCTAATCTCATATTTGCATGACAACATATTGATTTCCACTTGGTGAGAATTATGTAGAGAACTAAATATATTAGGAACTTTTTTTGATACTCGTATGTTTGGCATAAATTTTGAGAATCCAAAATATTTGACTTTCAAATCTATAAGAAAGGCACGAATCCTAAGTAAATCTCTATTTTAGAGCCATTTCATATTATCATATATGTGCGCGAGATATCAGAACCTTACCTTCAAGAAAAAACTTGTAGCGAAGGAGGCAATACTTGTCTAGATGTTATACAAGCATATGTCCATGTCGAGCAATTAATTCATCAATCTCTCATTCTTGCAAATATTAGAACAACCCCACTTATTGTTTTGTCAATCTCTCCTGCAATAACTGTGTTAAATATATTTATTTAATGATCAAATCACAAATTATTCAACTTAAGTATCGATATCTAGCACTTGCATCATTTATGGAACAAATATATCAAAGAGTTATCTCTATTTGGTATGTAAAGCCTTCTTATTGTGCTAAAAAATGACCCTAATATTGGTAGGGCTCATCTGCACAACTTCTTTGTGGATACACTAAGCATTTACAAGATATGTGACCAAAAATTAGACAACCACCTCCCATAAAGCTCCAACACACGTCTACATATCAAATTTAATTGAAGGTTGATCAAACTTTATGTATGTCTAAATCCAATTGAATTTCTCCTCTAGCTTAACTTAAGAGTACTCACATTGACAGTACATCCCAATTGACCACTAGGGGTGTTGTACTCCCTAATGAAGGATTGTTTAGAAGGTGGGTTCTTGTAGAGGCAAAAATAGAATGATTCTCTATCTCTAATTTTATATTATTTAATGTTATAAATGTTTTTCTTAGAGAGTTTCACCCCACATCAATTTTATATATATATATGTATATATATATATATACATATATATATATATATATATATATATATATATATATGTATATATATATATATATATATATATATATATATATATATATATATATACATATACATATATACATATACATATATATACATATATACATATACATATATATATATATGTATATACATATACATATATATATGATGTGAACAATCCTTCATAGATAAAATTTTTTAAAATTTGTATTTTAGATGGAATTAATCTCATTAAAGCTTTAAAAAAATGCAAGTATGATTTAGGTACAAGTCTCAATTCATGTGCTCACCTCATATCCCTCCCTCTCTATCTTAACCTTGGAAGAAGGAATAAAAGAGCATCATCTATACATACATCCATCATTCATCCTCTACCAAGACCTTAGAAGAAGGAATAAAGGAGAAATATTGTAATATTTTAATAATAAGAATCCTCAAACCGAAGCATGATCTGACATTACATATAAGAGAGGTTGTAGTTGCACCTTAAATCTACATAATATCATTGTTGATTTATTGAGAACATTTCCACACCAAAAGAGTGTACATTCCACATTTTATTTAGCAAGATAGTACTTCCAAAATTTGGACATGTTGGGCACACTATACTCGAAGAAAAACCTTATCAACAAATTGCATGATACATTAGACCAAATATATTTATTTGTAACATTAACAATCATTTCATTTTTACTTGATTTGTCTACAAAATATTATGGCATTTAATAATGTGAGTGGGAGATTATAAACAAATATGGAGCAATATTTGAGTGGTAGTGTACTAGCACATAATAAGCACAAGCAGTGCCTCAAATGTTAGTGATGTCTAACTAGAGAAACTTAGTTGTATAATATTATATTGATGGAAAACAAAGCACACTCTACTTAATACCAACATGCAACCAAAAAATAACACCTAAATCAATTTTGATTCATCTTCTTGTTTATGGAAGAATTTACATGACTTTTTTTTAATTTCTGATACATGTTACGAAATGTCTCATATATCAAATATTGTTAAAATAATACTATTGATTCAAATATTGTTAAAAAAATATTGTTGATTCAAATATTTATAAAACAATATTATTGATTCAAATATTTGACACACAGTACACAATTCCAACTCCATTATGTTTAGAAAGGGTTAAACCATAATTTTTTTAACCATCCTCATTGGTTATGGCATAATGCTTGAAAATGCCTCTTCCATGCAAACAACCAAATTCAAAACCCCAAAATGCTTGAATACCTTTTGTTTGTGTGTGCACGTGTGCTAGGGTACAATTTTTAAATAGGACCCCTTAATTCAATAAATCAAAAATATACATCATCCCAATAAATATTTTTAAGGAAAGATCTATATAAGAAAGCATCAAAAAATGGCCATGATTTTATCCTCTTTCATTGTTTATTAAATCCATTCATGTACAGTAAGAAAATTATTTCATTGAGACAAATGAAATGTCTCACGATCACATGAAGGAGGTAATAATATACACCATGAATGATAAATTACATAATATATAACCAATTGGTGCCCTTTAGCAGAGAAGGGGTAGTCCTTCGTACAAATGGTATCCAATGCATTGACACACACACACACACACACACACACACACACATCTGTGTGTGTGTGTGTGTGTATGTAGATATACACATATACATATATACATATACATATACACATACACATATATATAGAGATGATTTTTTTAAGTATAAATTTCTAGCATTGTACTCATTTAAGAAGAAATTATTTCAAGTTTCCTAAGCAAGAATATTATACAGGTTTTAAAGCAGATTTAGAGAAATTTTTCTAGAAATAAACTTGAACAGGAAAGAATAATGTAGCATGAAGTAAATAAGTTTAACATATACAACAAATTTTTTATTCCGTTTTTAAACAAGTATGTTTTGTTTTTATAACAAAAAATGTTTTTTTTGTTGAGGCCATATGGCCATAGATTAGGGAGAGTTTTTGTTTAAAAAAATAAAAAATAAAAGGGGAGGGGGAGGTGGGATGGTTGTACCAACCGCCCCCCATACTAGTGCAACCCATTAAGGAAGGTTGTGGCGCATGGGCCATAACCCTCCCTCACTATCTATTCCCACAACCATAGTCGCTTACCTCCTCAATGCACGGGCCTTATGTCCATTTAAACTTGTAAACCACCCTCAAGGGCTTTATCATATGCGCGACCAACATGTTATGTGTGTGTACATACATATACATATATATGTTTGTATATACATATATATGTACACACACACACACACACACACACACACACACACACACACACACACACACACACACACATCAGGTAGATACCCATATATATATATATATATATATATATATATATATATATATATATATATATATATATATATATATATATATGGGTCTTTGTACAAGAAAATAAAACAAAGCTGAATTTTTTCCCTAGCTGTGGGCTTTTCTCCCAAAAGAAAAACATAAATCAAACTTCAACCCTGCCAACAACAAGTACAGATCTTGGAGATTTGTCATAGAAGAATGGAGGAAGATGTGTATCCTTTAACCCTTGAGTTTGAATCCATTCCTACAAAAACAATAAGAAGAAGAAATTACATAGAGAACCGAATGAATTTGGTGGATAAAGAAATGAGATTAACTTCGGTTTTGCATATTATATCCTCCCTTTTTGAAATTTTGGGTTTAGCTAATCTAAGGGTGGAGATCTCAAGGCCCATAATGGATGTGCACAATGACTTAAGTCATGTGGGTGTACTTTAAATAAATAAAATTAATTAATTAAATTTGATTGGTTAATGGCTTAGGTAAATTGTGGTAGGTTTTTAAAAAGGGGATTATTTTTACATGTTTTAATTTGAGGAGAAAACCTGGGATTAAATGGTTAGATTTTTTAATAAACGAATATATCCTTCTTTTAAATATATACTATTAATTTTAAATAATTTTTAAGGCATGGTCCATTTCAGAGATGAAATGGGACCCATGACCCTTTTAATTTAATCATGGCTTTCCACCACTCGAAAATTAAATATTAACAAGTATATATATTAATCATTCTCATAACGACTATTAACCTTTCTGTCGCCACAATTTATTATTGTTGGCATTTAAAAATAATAATGTAATAATAATAATAATGGTCGTAAATAGTTTAATTTTTGGACGCGGCGTTAAGCCGAATTCTTGTCCCTCATACTGTTATTGCGTCGATGTTTTAACAAAAATTGTTATTATCCTCCAAGTTGTTTGTGATTGCGGATTGGTTCCACTTCGTCGTACGTTGCGACTTAGTCACGTTACCTTTGTAAAGAGCAATCTTAACTGCCGTATAATGGTTTACCTTTTTATTTTCCTTAACAAAAAAAATATTACCACTTTACTACCCTTCCCATCTTCAATCAGGATATTTGGTTGTCTTTTATCGTGTTTTGGAACTCGAGTTGAGTGAGGCATGACATCTGGTATTAGAGCTTAGTTTCAACACCGGACGCTCTAGGGATTAGTTAATTAAATTTTGGGAAGTTAAATTTAAAATAAACCCACTTTGTTTTAATTGTTTTCTCAAAAGCTTCATGTGTCTTTTTTCCCTCGTGCAAGATGATGGGGCGCGGTTTCGAACGAGGTGCAGCAGCGACACGAGGTCGTGGGTGACCACCACCAGAGGCACCTAGTACTGATTTTGGGCTGCAGATCTTAGATGTGCTGCATCAAATGATGGGGGTCCTTCAAGATCGACTTCCTACACAGCCAGAGATAGTAACAGAGGATATTCAACCTGACAAGGAGGTACAATTAGATGAGGACTCGCACTCTGCTACTCAGATACAAGTCTCTTCACAATGACAAAGGTCACGCAGCTATTTAGTTGAGCTTGCAGCTCGGCGAGAGAGGTCTCACAGTCCTTCAATGCATATTCAGAGAGTAGTTGAGACATGCCCACATGGGCAGGTAACAGGCAGTGCCATTCGTGATATCCTTCAAATTCACCCACATACGTATGGAGGCATGATAGATGGATTTAGGGCCGAGTCATGGATCCTAAGCTTAGATAGTTTCTTTGGCTTGCATCCTTACGAGAACAATGTCAAATCCCGCCTAGCCATAGACATCCTCCACGACACATCAAGCGTCTAGTAGAGGAATGAGGAGCGGAAGCTCCATTTGACTCGTGATACCGTTACTTATGATCTATTTAAGGAGCATTTCAGGGCTCGATACATGTCAGAGAAATTTATCCAAAAGAGGATCAACGAGTTTCATGATCTCCGACAGGATTCCGGTTCAGTTGCTCAGTATGAGTGCAAATTTGTGGACCTTCAATATGTCGATTATCTCCACGCTGAGAAGTTACAAGTGAAGAGGTTCATTGGGGGCTTGAATGCAGACTTGGCAGGAGCGGTGAGGATTTTATATCCCTTGACCTTGGAGAAGGCGGTGGAGAACTAGGACTCAAGAGTATCGGGATAGGAACCGGGGAAACTTACAGGAACAAGTTGGTTCATTTCATGATCAGAGATCACGTGACTCTTCCCCACCCCTGAGAGGAGGGTTTAGACCATTTAAAGCTTCTCGACCGCCTCCACACTCACATTAACCCTCACAGTAACAGGTCCCTCAGTAGCAGAGGACTAGGACTAGGCTAGGCCAAGATAGTGAGAGAGGTAGGGGTTATAATGGCCGCATTTTGGGCAAAGACATGAGGTCGGATGGTCAGCACCCTAATCAGGCTCATTCATAGTAGTCGGCTAGAGTGGGACCCACAAGGTCAATACATCAGAGCAAAGGAGGGTCTCAGTCACTCAGGGATGCACCAAGTTGTTTCATTTGTGGGACCCTTGATCATTGTGCTCAATGTTTTCCTTAGAGACCAGCTTTTGCCGAGAGGCAAAAGGCACTAGCTTCAAAGTAGACAAATGGTGATGCAGGACGCACTCATCATGTCTACGCCATGGTGGAGAGCCATTAGGCCAAGCATCAGGCCACAGTTATTGAGACGACATGTATGATTAGGGGTACACTTGTTACGGTTCTATTTGATTCAGGAGATTTTGACTCTTTTATATTGCCCTCTTTAGTGGATAGGTGTAGACTGGTGGCTTCTAGGAAGGCAGATATGTGGCACGTAGAGTTGGCCACTAGGGCCAAGCTCATCATAGACTCGTATGTGGAAGGTTGTGTTTTGGACCAAGATGTATTCTCCACTACCTTAGACCTCCGTGTTTTGCCATTAGGATCCTATGAGGTCGTTCTTGGCATGGATTGGCTTAATTCTCACTAGGCCAAAGTAGACTGCAGACATAAGTTTATTGAGTGTGTGGACGACATAGGCAGTTCCGTAGTTATATCTGGCATTCAGAGACCCGTGTTGTTGCATATGATTTCCATTATATAGCTCAAGTGGAGCATGAGAAAAGGGTGTCAGATGTTTACTATCACGATCAGTGATATATTGGAGGAGATTCCAACGAGTTCTTCTTTGAATGAGCACCATATTTTGAGAGAGTTTGTAAATGTTTTCCCTAGTGAGTTCCAGGGTATGCCACTGCGTCAAGAGGTTGACTTTTCTATTGATCTTGTTCCAAGTTCTGCGCCTATGTCCCATGCTCCGTGTAGGATGACCACACTTGAGCTCCATGAGCTCAAGATTCAGTTAGAGGATCTTTTAGAGAAGGGTCTCGTCCAACCTAGTGTATTTCCTTGGGGCGCACCAATATTTTTTGTGAAGAAGGACAAGTCCCTTCGTTTGTGCATTGACTTCTAAAAGTTGAACAAGGTAACGGTGAAGAACCGTTATCCTTTTCCCCACATAGACAATTTTTTTTATCAGATGAGGGGATCCCGAGTGTTCTTCAAGATAGATATGAAGTTGGGATACCATCAATTATGTATCGCAGAAGCATATATCCATAAGACAACTTTTTGGACTCGGTATGGGCATTACGAGTTCACAGTAGTCCCTTTCGATATGACTAATGCACCTGCAGTTTTTATGACCCTCATGAATGGGGTTTTCAGGACCTTCTTGGATAGGTTTGTCATTGTGTTTCTGGATGACATTTTTATATATTCTCGCTCGATTGAGGAGCACCCGGAGCACTTGAGGCAGGTATTGCAGGTTTTGAGGGAGCATCAGTTATTTGGGAATTTCGAAAAGTGTTCCTTCTTTTAATCCAAGATTCAGTACTTAGAGCACATTATCACGGACGAGGGTGTCTTTGTAGATCCCTCGAAGATTCATGCTATCATTGATTGGCCAACCCCCACCACAGTGACAAAGGTCAGGAGCTTTATGGGATTAGCTGGTTACTACCATCGTTTTGTTAAGGACTTTTATAGGATTGCTAATCATATCACTTCCCTTCAGCACAAAGGGAAGAAGTTTTGTTTGTCATAGAAGTGTGAGTGGGCCATTCAGTTTCTCAAGGAGAAATTGACTATTGCACCCATCCTCGCAGTTCATATCATTTAGTCAACTTTTTGGTTTGCACAGATGCATCTAAAAAGGGACTAGGACCGGTGCTCATGCAAGAGCATCGTGTCATTGCTTTTGAGTTTCGCAAGCTCAAGGACTAAAAAATTAATTACCTCACCCATGATATTGAGCTTGCAACAGTGGTTCACGCGTTGGTTCGCTACAGGAATTTCCTTCTAGACAAGCTCTTTGTATTGAGGACAGGTCATTTAAGCCTTCAACATATCTTTTCGTGGCCCAACCTCAACGCCCGGGAGTGGCGTTGGATGGAGTTCCTCTGTGAGTATGACATGGACATCCAATACATGAAGGGGAAGGAGAATGTCATCATTTATGGTTTTAGTAGGCGGCGACATGAGATTTTTGCCTTGAAATTACGATTAGATATCAAAGGCAGGATACTTCAACATCTTCCAAGTGATAGATTCTACGAGGGAGCCAGACAAATGGTTGAATCTTAATTGCCCCTAGTGGGCAAGTACGTAGGGTGCACTTTGGATTATGATGGTCTTCTTCAGTTTCATAGGCGCATCTATGTGCCTAGAGCAAGTGATTTGCATAGATTGGTCCTTTCTGAGGCACATTGGGCACCTTACTCCGCCTATCCTGGGGTGAAGAAGATGCATGCAGACTTGAGGCATCTTTACTTTTGGCCAGGGTTACAATGCGATATTGCAAATTTTATAGCCTGTTGTCTTGAGTGCCAAAGGGTGAAGGCCTGACATTCTCATCTCGTCGGTCTTTTATACCCTCATGATATTCCAGATTGGAAGTGGGACGTGTTCTTCATTGACTTTATTGCTGATCTTCCAACTTCATCATTTCATCACGACACCATTATGGCGACGATGGATAAGTTGACCAAGGTTGCCCGCTTCTCTCCGATTAAGGTATCATATAATGTGGTTTCCATTACAAATGTATTTATGGATGACGTAGTGAGATTGCATGGTATACCTAGGACGATCATTTGCAATTGTGGATCAGTCTACACTTCTAAGTTTAGGAGCTCTTTTCAGGCATCTTTGGGGACTCATATTAACTTCAATTTAGTGTATCACCCTCAGATAGATGGGAAAATAGAGAGGGTGAACCAGGTACTAGAGGACATTCTTTGGATGTATGTGTTGGATCACCAGACAAAGTGGGAACATTACCTTTATTTGGTAGAGTTTGCTTATAACAACAATTTTCACAGCTCCATCTGCATGGCACCTTATCAGGCTTTGTATGGGAGACCTTGCAGGACATCATTGAGTTGGGACAAGTTAGATGATAACATTGCTCTTAGGCCCGCATATCTTCAAGACATGGAGCAACAGGTTCTTATTCGTCAGCATTTATAGCAAGTTTGTGCATGTCAAAAGGAGTCTGCTGACATGAAGAGGGTTGAATGTCACTTCTTTGTGGGTGACAAGGTGTTTCTAAGGGTGCATCTGCACAAGATTCTGATCCGTTATAGGAAGGGCTATAAGTTATCCCCTCGATTTGTTAGACCTTTCGAGATCTTAGAGACTATTGGTTCAATTGCTTATCGCCTAGCTCTACCACCACACCCATCCCGGGCACACGACGTGTTTCATGTATAAGTGTTGCATAAGTATGTTCCCGATACAACTCGTGTTTTTTATTGGTCGGCCTTGCAGGTAAAGGCCGAAGGTCATTGGACTTTGGATCTCATGCGTATTCTAGAGCACGGGAGGCTGGCCCCTTAGGGGCGCGACCTGGAGCAGGTTAGAGTTTAGTGGGATAGATACGATGAGACTACATCTACTTGGGAGGATGCGACACCATTGCGGGCCCGATATCCTTACCTCTTCCAATGAATTCCCGAAGGAAGTCGATTCCTAGGGGAGGGGGATGTGGTGCCCACCTTTTTTAGTGCTCTCATTTTAGTCGTGTGCGACTCATTGTATCTATGTTATTGTGATGACAAGGACATTATTTAGGTAGAGTGTTTTTGGTTATTTGTGATGAGGGACTAAGTTATCGATCATACGTATAGGTTTATAGGTGACAGTTGATTTAAGACTAGGGAACTTTCGGTACTGGGAAATTTTGAACGATGGGCATATGATATGACATTGATGTTATGCTAATCGGGTAGTGAGTGGCATGAGGAGGAATGCTAACACTTGAATCACTGGATGTTGCGATAATGAGGCACACGATGCCGTGGAGCTTTACGATGGAGGGGGGATGAAAAGGAAGAGGTGGGTAAGATATTAAAAAGTGATTTTGTTATCGAGATGAGATGGAGGGAGGTGAGATGAGTCAGGGAGTATCAATTAGTATAGACGATGTGTTGGTGTTGTTGATTTTGTCGCACTCGTGATGTGGATGTGTATGATGAAATACAATATATTGTTTCATTTGGTGGATGATTCATTTTGTTGATATACTTCTAGCGTAGCATGGCTTGTATGGATGTTGATTTCGATGCATATTAGCGTATCATATTTTGTTATCATATTGGGCAGATATGAGGTTTGCATTGAGTTGTGCAAGTGATAGGAAATAAATCATGAGGAAAACATGGGACTCGAGGAAAACACATGTCGCATAGCACAAAAATCCTAAAAGAAAAAACCTCTTCTTATTCTTATTGATTACAACACCCCTCTTTCTCTTGTTGTGGTTTATTGTATTAGTTGTTTCGATTTGATATTGTGAACCTTATCTTTTCATCCATCTTGGTGATGAAGATTTACATGTTGACTATCTACTTACTAAAGTGTTATGCTTCCTTGGTTTATTTCTAGCTAGTTTTAAATGTTACAATTTCCATGTGGTACTAGCATCTTATTTTAGTTGTGGGATTATGTGTAGAGGTTAGGTGGATTAGGCCACCTAATCATAGATTATGTGAGCCTAATCACCCCTCCTAAATGCCACATTTTTTCCAAACTCGGATTTGGGACAAATGTGCCATTTAGAAAGGGTAAATGGCAAGCAAAGGACCTCATTTGATGTCGCACATCACTCAACACGAGTTCCAAAACATGATAAAAGAAAACCCAAATATCCTAATCGAATATGGAAAATGTAATAAAGTGGTAATCATTATTAAGGTAAATAAAAAGGTAAACCATTATATGACGATTAAAATTGCTCATTACAAAGGTAATGTGACTAAGTCGCAATGTATGACGAAGCAGAACCATTTCCCATAATGCAAAAACAACTTAGAGTATAATAAACTTAGAAGGAGGAAGAAGACCCACACGTGAGAGAAATGTGAGAATTCGGAAAGGAAGCTTTGAAGAGATAGAGTGCATGAGAAGCACAAAGTATGCCAAGGTTAGCATGCAACAAGGATAAGATTGGACAAGGACATGTAAGAATACGAGACGTCGGATATAGACGAAGCCAAAAATAGACTAACAGTTCAAGTTACTTGCATGAAAGCGACGAAGGAATAGCTAAAGAATACTAGAGATAATTATGCAAGGTTAACTCACAAGAAAGGATATGGCTAAGTATAGCCGAGGAACTATTAAAACACTCACCATGTAGGGTCTAGCAGTGGCAGCATGAGGACTAGCCACGATCTGAATGTAATAGTTTACTGGTAGTTAGAACTCAAGGGCTAAGAATAGCTCTTGGAAGACTAGTGAAGGGAAGTCCCCGATAGTATTTATACCTAATG
Source organism: Taxus chinensis (assembly GCA_019776745.2). Taxonomy (NCBI): domain Eukaryota; kingdom Viridiplantae; phylum Streptophyta; class Pinopsida; order Cupressales; family Taxaceae; genus Taxus; species Taxus chinensis. Next base: position 214,643,163 of record CM034146.1, read on the forward strand.
AAAGGTCCATTGCAAAGGGGGAGAGAATGATGATAGTCATGGTCATTATAAGTCGTATATTGTTTTTGATATGCGTCAAGTAGCTTGAGTCTTGTGTATTTGGGTAATGATTAATCAATATAAAATAACATGTTTCGAAATAATAGTGTTTGTTTGTGCATCAATATGTTTAAGATGGTTATTTGATTATTTGTGTTGTGTGTTAACTATTAAATCCACTTCTCTATGTTGGCCTTGATGGAACCCAGATTCTTCTGCACTTTGGGTGAGCTCACCAAAGTTTCCGCTCTGGCGTGATAGGCCAGCGAGAAGAATATAGATAGTTGTGCACAACATTTCCCATAGTCTGTGCACATAAGTATGGATAAAAGACATAACTAGACGCACAACAAGGCCACCATGACACTTCTTTGACTAATATAGAATTTCAAAATGTAAAACTACTGAGGGAAGAAAACATGATATCCTAGTGTGGCATGTTATAAGAACTTCATTAGGATATATCACGTCTCATAGGCCCACAACATAGTAGAGGTCTTTTCAGGAACAATATAGTAGAAGGATTGCAACATGAGTGGACTCGTGTTCATCCTGGTACAATTGAATGGAATGTTTGGAGGGAATATTAGGTACAAATAAAATACTTGAGTTATGTAGTGAAAATGAAATGAAGGAACCCAATTTCATAGCATGGAACCTTCTCATGTTGATAGGGATTGTGGGGTAGGATGCACACAAAAAATGGATGTGAGCAAGAGTCATAGTAGTGGGGGCAAATGTGGAAAAGGGATCATGGAAGTGGTGGGCTCAAGAATAAATTAAAAATGTCACTTAGGATGGTGTAGATGTAAGTATAACAAAAAGGTTAGCTTAAGGAGTAGTGGGGCTTATTAAAGTCGAATAATTTAAAGTTAGAAGAAACGGGATAAAAATGTGAATACTAATAGTTAATTTTTTAAGATAAATTCATGAAAGTTGATCATCTAGGGAGATTATTTTATTTTTGAAATGGGCCAAACTTTGGACTATCGTATGTTTTAAAGATAAATTCATGAAAGGTTGATCAACTAGGGAGATTATTTCTATTTTTGAATGGGCCAAACTTTGTGGACTATCCTATAAATGATGTTGGAAATTATCCTAGTCAAACCGCAAAACGGGTTCTTGTTGTGTTCATGTTTAAGTGAATATTTGTTTTATTTCTTATGTTTCTACCATACAAAATTACACACTTTTTGTGTCATTTTGCTTATTCAAAATAACTTTTAGGTTGGATTCAAAGCAAGTTCATAAATACCTAAGAGGCTATTAACCTTGGAGTTGGGTAAGTGTATGGAATGGGGGACCAAAAGGGGTCAAAAGTGACCACATTTTTCTTGAAATTGGCAAAAATGAACTTCAACTAATAATTTGGCATACATATGCTCAAAATTTGACAATGTGATTAAGAAGAATCGTAGTGCTCAAAATTTAGTTTTTAAACTACAATTTTTATTTGTTTTAAAAGGTGCGGATTAAGAAGGTCATATTGTGTCTATTTTGTGTCAAAAGATAACATAGTGTTGTGGGTGCACCCCCCCAATTTTTTTGTTCTATAAACTATTTATAATCCCTTTGATAGAAGTTAGCTAAGACCATGTATGAAATCCCACTAATTTTTCATATTTGTGGATGAATATATAATTGTTTACTAATTTTCAATCCCAAAAATGAAATATTTGTGTGGACACCCTTCCTAATTTTGAGAAAAATAGTCAAAAATTACAAAAAGTTGAGTACATGTAGAATGGAGTTTTAGATAAAAAAAAATTAACTTGGAGAAAAGTCATAATTATATATATAAAAGTATACATGTGTTTGGAAAAAGAAAAGAAGGCCACTAGTAATAAGAAAAGAAGGATGAGTCTTAAACTAATTAGATTTAGAAAGAAATAAAACCTTAGGCTTAGATATCCAAGTCAAAGGGTGGGTGTTTCCCAAGCCAAAGAAAACAAAATATCCTCATGTTTGCTTTCTTAGTGAAAAATTCAAATTTACATAGTAAAAAATGTGCACATTATAATGCGCTCTTTTATTGTATGGTCGTGTGATAACGCGGCCAGACCATAATGCGCCCACATTATGTGCAAAATGGCCAAAAAACATATTTTGGCCACTTTTTGATCCCCCATCTCCAAGCACATGCCCAATTACAACACTTAAAAACTTGAACAATTTATCATCTATTCACATTTTTAACGAAGGCCATGAGGCATTTATGTGTGTGGCTTATTATGCTCGTGTTTTTTTGCAGAGAAACATGGGGACACAGCGCATATGTTTCGGTGGTCGTACCCAAAAAATGGACACACATAGGTACATACTAAGGCCCATATTCTACTACGCCTTAAAACATTAAAATAATTAGATTTTGCAAAATAGAGAATTTGTGGTGAAAGAGATGAATAAGGCAAGGGAACAAATTTCAAGAAGCGTGTTGTTAATTTCTTATTTGCCCTCTTTTAGCAATTTATTGTTTACTTTACACTGAATTCATTGAGAAATTATGTGCCCTCTAGCTAGGCACATCAAGCTAGGCAAGGGAAACATAGAGGGTATGTGGGTGGATGAAGAAAATTTCAACTAGCTTCTAAATGACTCTAAAATATGTTAAAGAAATTTGCTTGTTTGTCACTTACATAAAAGGTATGGGTCCACCCAAGGATGCCACCCTACCCCCTACCCCCCTTTTCTCAAACATAAACACAACAATTTATTTTGCAAAAGAGGAAAAGAGAGGACAATTAAGAAACTGCAGCAAAAGGGAGAAGGGGAACACTGCATTAGGAGAAGATTTGAAGATGTATCTTTTTACTTCATGGTTTCTCTCTATTTTGCAATTTGGATTTTCTTTTGTTGGCATGTTATGAGGGAAATGGGGTGGTTCTGAAGATGGACATGTCATTTAGCTATGGAGTGAAGCATGGGTACAGAAATTGGGAAGATGAATCTTTGATGGTACTGCCTCTCACATGTTGAAACAAATTGCAAGGGGTCATCCAAAACCATTTTAACTCCCATCGCAAAAAAAAAAGGGGTGGAGACGAGGGAGTGGGGTGAACACACCTTAAACTTCATATTTATATTATCAATTTTAAGGAGAGTTAAACAAGGTTTATTGCTTAAATTTCAAACATACCTAGAGAAAGGATAAGGGTTATAATAGATCAGTTTTGTATGATCCTCCCCTAAGTAGGGCAACAGGTTCCCTTGCCTAGAAACTTTGTCTTGCCATTTGTTGCCTTCAAAGGCCCTAACCCAAAAAACAATTGAGGTAATAGGTTTTTAAGTGACAGGTTCATGTTAATTATCAACACGCCAAAACCAAGTTAATATAGCCTTCATCAAAATCAAATAAATCACGTAACAATTTCCTTACCCCGAACTGTCCTGCCATTTGTGCCTTCATGTACCGGCCCAAGAAAATAATTTAATGTATAGGTTTTAAGTGAGCATTTCATATTTAAATATATCAACGCAAAAACAACTTATAAGCCTTCAAAAAATCAAATATTTTTCCTAGGTCCCATGTAACCTGGCTGCAGTAGTTAATGGTTTTTGACTCGCGTATATATTTTTTTTGTTTTACAAGAAAAACTATTTTTCCTATAGATAGGTGTTTATGTGTAGGAGCTATTTTTCCACCTCTGGGCTCTGCGTTTTCAATAGAAAATTTATTTTCGCCACTAGTAGATTATAAAGTACAAAAAATTCAATCATACTAGTTTTTTATAAATACTTACCACCAATAACAAGAAAAAGAACAAATAATGTGAACAACAGCCCAGATGAACTCTCAAGGCTTCTGATAAGTATAGATTGAAAACGTGTCAGCCCGTCTAACATTACTTGTTACTTGATAACCATTTTTCTAACATCAATTTATTAAAAGTTGCAACCTTGGGGGGATTCAATTTTTTTTTACCCATTTTCCAAATCATTTTTAACATGAAAATGTGACGATGTGGTCATGTAGTTGTACTGATGATGTATTATGAATGGGTGGTGGAGCTTCGGCTTAAGACTTTGGTTATTACTATTTTGTTGGAGGAATCAGAATGAAATGAATACTTTCATAATTTTGTGTTTTGCATGATGTTGTTTGATATATGCGGGCTTCATACTCTTATATAGTTGGGGAACCAATCTTATTGTCAACCACAAGGAAACCCAGATTACTTTCGGCACTTCGGGTGAGCTCACCAAAGTTACTGCTCTGACGTGATAGGTCAACGAGAGAATAGAGATAGTTGTGCACGAACATTTCCCACAGTTGTGCACATAATTATGGATAAAAGGCATAACTATACGCACAACAAGGCCACTGCGACACTTCCTTGACTAATGTGGGAGTTCAAAATGCAAAACTGCTGAGGGAAGAAAGCATGATATCCTAGTGTGGCATGCTAGCACAAGGCCAATGTGACACTTCTTTGACTAATGTGAGATTTCAAAATACAAAACTACTGAGGGAAGAAACAATGATATCTTAGTGTGGCATGCTATAAAAACTTCATTACGATAGATCACGTCTCATAGGCGCACAACACAGTAGAGGTCTTTTTAGGAACAATAAAGTAAAAGGATTGCAACATGAGTGGACTCGTGTTCATCATGGTACATTTGAATGGAATGTTTGGAGGGAATACTAGGTACAAATCAAATACTTGAGTTATGTAGTGAAAATGAAATGAAGGAACCCAATTTCATAGCATGGAACCCTTCTCATGTTGATAGGGATGTGTGGGTAGGATGCACACAAGAAAATGGATGTGAGCAAGAGTCATAGTAGTGGGGGCAAATGTGGAAAAGGGATCATGGAAGTGGTGGGCTCAAGAATAAATTAAAAATGTCACTTAGGATGGTGTAGATGTAAGTATAACAAAAAGGTTAGCTTAAGGAGTAAGTGGGGCTTATTAAAGTCGAATAATTTAAGTTAGAAGAAACGGGATAAAAATGTGAATACTAATATTTATTTTTAAGATAAATTCATGAAAGTTGATCATCTAGGGAGATTATTTTTATTTTGAATGGGCCAAACTTTGGACTATCGTATGTTTTAAAGATAAATTCATGAAAGTTGATCAACTAGGGAGATTATTTCTATTTTTGAATGGGCCAAACTTTGTGAACTATCCTATAAATGATGTTGGAAATTATCCTAGTCAACCGCAAAACGGGTTCTTGTTGTGTTCATGTTTAAGTGAATATTTGTTTTATTTCTTATGTTTCTACCCATACAAAATTACACACTATTTTGTGTCATTTTGCTTATTCAAAATAACTTTTAGGTTGGATTCAAAGCAAGTTCATAAATATCTAAGAGGCTATTAACCTCAGAGTTGGGTAAGTGCATGGAAATGGGGGATTAAAGGGGGGTCAAAAGTGGCCACATTTTTCTTGAAATAAGCAAAAATGAACTTCAAATAATAATTTGGCGTACATATGCTCAAAATTTGACAATGTGATAAGAAGAATCGTAGTGCTCAAAATTTAGTTTTTAAACTACAATTTTTATTTTTTTTAAAAGGTGCGGATTAAGAAGGTCATATTGTGTCTATTTTGTGTCAAAAGATAACATAGTGTTGTGTGTGCACCCCCCCAATTTTTTTAGTTCTATAAACTATTTTATAAATCCCTTTGATAGAAAGTTAGCTAAGACCATGTATGAAATCCCACTAATTTTTCATATTTTGTGGATGAATATATAATTGTTTACTAATTTTCAATCCCAAAAATGAAATATTTGTGTGTACACCTTCCTAATTTTGAGAAAAATATTCAAAAATTACAAAAAGTTGAGTACATGTAGAATGGAGTTTAGATAAAAAAAAATTAACTTGGATGAAAAAGTCATAAATTATATATATAAAAGTATACATGTGTTTTGAAAAGAAAAGAAGGCACTAGTATAAGAAAAGAAGGATGAGTCTTAAACTAATTAGATTTTAGAAAGAAATAAAACCTTAGGCTTAGATATCCAAGTCAAAGGGTGGGTGTTTCCCAAGCCAAAGAAAACAAAATATCCTCATGTTTGCTTTCTTAGTGAAAAATTCAAATTTACATAGTAAAAAATGTGCACATTATAATGCGCTCGTTTTATTGTATGGTCGTGTGATAACGCGGCCAGACCATAATGCGCCCACATTATGTGCAAAATGGCCAAAAAACATATTTTGGCCACTTTTTGATCCCCCATCTCCAAGCACATGCCCAATTACAACACTTAAAAACTTGAACAATTTATCATCTATTCACAGTTTTAACGAAGGTCATGAGGCATTTATGTGTGTGGCTTATTATGCTCGTGTTTTTTTGCAGAGAAACATGGGGACATAAGCGCATATGTTTCGGTGGTCGTACCCAAAAAAAATGGAGCACACATAGTTACATACTAAGGCCCATATTCTACTACCGCTTAAAACATTAAAATAATTAGATTTTGTAAAATAGAGAATTTGTGGTGAAAGAGATATGAATAAGGCAAGGGAACAAATTTCAATAGGCACGTTGTTAATTTCTTATTTGCCCTCTTTTAGCAATTTATTGTTTACTTTACACTGAATTCATTGAGAAATTATGTGCCCTCTAGCTAGGCACATCAAGCTAGGCAAGGGAAACATAGAGGGTATGTGGGTGGATGAAGAAAATTCAACTAGCTTCTAATGACTCTAAAATATGTTAAAGAAATTTGCTTGTTTGTCACTTACATAAAAGGTATGGGTCCCACCAAGGATGCACCCTACTACCCCTTTTCCTCAAACATAAAACACAACAATTTTATTTTGCAAAAGAGGAAAAGAGAGGACAATTAAGAACTTGCAGCAAAGGGAGAAGGGAACACTGCATTAGGAGAAGATTTGAAGATGTATCTTTTTTACTTCATGGTTTCTCTCTATTTTGCAATTTTGATTTTCTTTTTGTTGCATGTTATGAGGAAAATGGGTGGTTCTGAAGATGGACATGTCATTTAGCTATGGAGTGAAGCATGGTACAGAAATTGGGAAGATGAATCTTTGATGGTACTGCCTCTCACATGTTGAAACAAATTGCAAGGGGTCATCCAAACCATTTTTAACTCCCATCGCAAAAAAAAGGGGTGGAGACGAGGGAGTGGGGTGAACACACCATTATAACTTCATATTTATATTATCAATTTTAAGGAGAGTTAAACCAAGGTTATTGCTTAAATTTCAAACATACCTAGAGAAAGGATAAGGGGTTATAATAGATCATTTTTTATTACCATCCCCTAAATTAGGGCAAACATTTCCCTTGCCTAGAAACTTGTCTTGCCATTTGTTGCCTTCAAGTCCCTACCCAAGAAAATCAATTTAATGTATAGGTTTTAAGTGAGCAGGTGTTCATTTTATTATCACGCCAAAAACAAGTTATATAGCCTTCACAAAATCAAATAAATCACGGTAAACATTTCCCTTACCCAGAAACTTGTCTTGCCATTTGTTGCCTTCATGTACCTGCCCAAGAAAATCAATTTAATGTATAGGTTTTAAGTGAGCAGTTCATTTTATTATCACGCCAAAAACAACTTATATAGCCTTCAAAAAATCAAATATTTTTCTAAGTTCCCATGTAAACTTGCATGCATTATTTAATGGTTTTTGACTCGCGTATAGTAATTTTTTTTGTTTTAAAGAAAAACTATTTTCCTATAGATAGTTTTATTGTTTAGGAGCTATTTTCCTAACTATGGGCTCTGAGTTTTCAATAGAAAATTTATTTTAGCCACTAGAATTATAGAAAGTACAAAAAATTCAATCATAGGCTAGTTTTTTTATAAATAACTTACACTATGAAACAAAGAAAAGAAAAGATAATGATGAACAACAGCCAAGAGGATCGCAAGGCTTCTGTAATGAATGTATATAGATTTGAAAAAAGTTCACCCGTACTACACATTACTTGTTGCATTGATAACCATGTTATATCATTTATTAAAAGTTGCAACACTTTTGTATTCAATTTTTTTGTACACATGTTTCCAAAATATTTTTAACATGAAAATGTGACGAGGGTGTCATGGAGTGACTGATGATGTATTATGATGGTGTTGTGGAGCTTAGCTGTAAGACTTTGTTTATTAATATTTTTTTGGAGGAATCAAATGAAATGAATACTTTCATAAGGTGTGTGTTTTGCATTGATGGTTTTTTATATATGGCTTTCTTCATACTATTAGATATTTGAAACCTCTTATTTCAACCACAATGAACATGGTGACCTATTGTTTCCAGTTCCCTAGGAAGATGAACTTGGATTTATGAAAACTAGTGAATCGGATCACACGCACTCTTGGCACTTCTTCATGGTAGGATTTGTTACCCAATCTCGTGTGGATCCCCAACAATACAGATCCATGACCGTCACTGAGCTTACAAAGAAATGTGGGATGTTAGGAATATGATGTGTGCAATAAATCCCCCCACAGTCGCTATCTTATTGCCTCAGCCACATTCAGAGGCAAAATGAGCACCAAGAAAATGGACTAGAATATGATCAATGTCCGTAACAAGAATTTGTCATGCTTAGTTGCATGGCTCCCTAATAAGGTATAGTCTAGTTAGTGTTGTGACATCCCTCCTAAGGGCTTGTCCGTGGCTTCAACCATCATTGGGAAGTCAACCTCCATTCAAGAGAAGTTTCGGTGCACGAGGGAATAGTTCATTGAGGTTGAGAGCAACACGAATGAATTGGTGTTTGAGTGTCAATAGTAATAGGATTCAACTGCCTCCTTTTCTTATGTTCTTTAGCTAGCTTATGTAGTTTTATTGGTTAGCCGAAGCAGTAGATGCTATTATGTAGAGATGTAGACAATTCTATTTGAATATATTAATGGTTTGTTTGTTTACAGAGCTCTTTGAACGACTTAGATTTGTTTCATTGTCGTGTACCAAACTCATCTTTCTAATATTAAATTGTGTTTCCTATAGTAAATTTGCAATGACCATGAACTATTGATCATTCTATTGTCTGAGATGAAAGGATTGATTGAGATGGGATTTTTTTTGTTGTCACATGGACTGAAATGGCTTTTAGTCTATTGGTTCCAAGAATAATGGATGTTATTAACGATGTTTGAATCTATCACTAGTTTATTTTTTTAGTGAGCTCTTCGAATGACTTGGAACTCTTTCATTGTTATGTACTGATCGTCCTTTTACTCTAGACTTTGGCACAAGCTAAAGCCATCTGATCAGCAATGATCTCTACTCTTGGTCTCAAGCTTTGGAATGCACCAATTACCTTTTCATGGTCCTTTTACTCTAGACTTTGACACAAGCTAAAGCCATCTGATTAGCAATGATTCCTACTCTTGGTCTCAAGCTTTTGAAGGCACCAATTACCTTTTCATGTTCACTAAAGGACCATCCCTTCACATGGTTAAGTGCTCTCAGATCATATGGGTTTATCTTAGAGTTGCATGGGTGTGGATTCGGATGTGGCTAGTTTTTAAGGCCCTCTAATATGGATACATTTGGCTACGTCATATAATTATAAATTAGATAATTATCAATTTTAAATTATAAATAAATTTATAGACTGGATGAAAAGCACACATTCCCAGTCCATGGGAAAAGTAGGAAGTTAGGTATCAATGGATAAAACAAATTTGCAAGTTACCTTGGAAACTAGACAAAATGAAAGCAAAGAAGCAGAGGAGGTCAAAGTAAACATTATAGGTCAAACAAATTCAATGTGAAAGTTTGACATAAAAGATTAAATCAACACTCTTGCCTCCATTTCCTCAATTGTTGTTGCTAAAATGCATTATAGAAGTTCATTTGCTGTTTTTAGCATCATTTTAGTGTTTTGAAGGGCTTTTTTGTTGATTTTTTAACATATACAGCTGTAGTTGGCCTGTATACGGTATCTAATTGTACCTAATACGACCCAATTACGGGTTCATATCTGGATGTGGGTGGGCACGGTATCAAATTGTGTTGTACCCACATCCATATTCAACACGCAGATAGGCATGCCCTAGCACGAGGGGTGTCATATCCTGCAACCTTGGTTTATCTAATTTGATTTGTGTACAGTTAAGCCATTTTTGTTCAACCAAAGATAACCTAGAAGATGTTATTTTTCTAAAGCATTGTAAAAGGAGCACCAAATCTTAGGAGCTATATCTTCCACATTATATCAAGTAGGTTAGAGTAACTACTCCAGATTCTAATTGGTCAATACGCTGAGCATACTCAAGACTTTAATTCTTATAAAATCTTTTCTTTGAACAACCACCAAGATATGAGGCTCAACTTCGTTGCCTGGATCTCACTGAAATTCTCATTAGCACTTACCCAGCCATTATAATTCATCTTATTGGAAAACCTACCTCCTCATGATTCCATCAGCATCCATTATCATCTGACCACAATAGATTCTTTGACCTGCCATCTGACTCATTCAACTACATTTTTGATACTGATGAGGAAATATCACATTGAACTCAATGTTGAAAAGACCTAATTTTGCAATTGTGCATGGTATACAATTATAGATACATTTTCAAGCATTGTACAGTTTCATGACTACTAATACAACTAATAGCCAATCCAATAGTAGAAATTATTGATGTGATGCTACAAATTGTTAACTGATACATCAAATTACTTAACACAGGCATTAATAACACTATAAAATGCCATACCCAATATTAACCACATTCATGTCAGTTTAAATCATAGATTCTAGAACTCCACAAGAGAATAATGCAGTCTTGGACTGTTCCTATGCTATATGCACTATTGTTATAAGTAATGAACATCTAGATTCTCATGGCTGGAAATCTGCATGTTTTATTGTTTATAGTATATACAGAAAAAAGAACAAAAAAATATTTAATAAATTTTCGCTGACCAGTTACATTGACCTTGCAACTGGACATGCATAATCAAATGCAACTAAAAAGATAGCACAGCAGGAAAGGTGAATGAAGAAACCCTTGATAAGTGATTTACGTGAAGATCATTTAATTTCTTTCGAATTTTCATGTATCCTAAATGCAATTTCCAGCCAAAATGATTAGCCAACTATCGATCACTAAAAATTGCATCACTGAGAAGAACACGTGTATTGTCAGTTTTTAAATGTCCTAGCAGCTTATTAAACATAGACATTCAAGCATAAAACAAAAGACAAGCACATTTTGAAGCTGGGAAAAGTTTGTCCAAAAATCGGCCCCAGAGCCTGCTGGTAATGAAGAGGCATTATACACCTGGTCAAAATTTTCAAGTCCTTCAGAGTTTCCCGAATATCAGTTTCTAGAAATTTGATCCAGTGTTGGACAAGAAAGGAAAGAACCTAGAACTATAACCTGTCATAAGTGCTCAAGAAAGCACCACAAATGTCACATACTCGTACCTTCTAATCAGTCTGAAAAGAATAACCAAAGACATCGGCATTACAAAATCATATTCTAAAATAGCATTAAATTAATTTAAAACTTCACGCACTAAATACATCACTATGCACATGAAATTCAATCCCTTTATAAACCCATTCATTTCAAACTTCATAATGATGGATTTCACCAAGTATCATATATAGATAAAAAATAATAATAAGTGGTTTAAATGCAAGTGAGAATGCATTATTGATGGAACTTATCAAGGAAAATATCATAACAATATATGTCAGAACATAAACCTTCTAACTATAGAAGCCATCAAACTCAGAAACAACTTGGCAAGCAAAAATTCAAGAGTGGGCTCCAACTTTAACAAAAAATTGGAAGAAATTGGGATATTAATAAATAAATAAACTTCTGAAACTATATGTATTTCTAAAAAACCAAGTCTAGGTGAGTCTTGCCAAGTTTTTCATATACAAATCCTGCCTCATTTTGACCCACTCTTCACCAATTTTTTGACCAAGTTGAGTTTGACAAGCATGTAAACGCAAATCAAACCTTCCTTGCATCATCCAAATTTATAAATTGGAGATTTGCTATTGCTTTATGTCATTAATTCCCTTGAATGTACTTGGCCTTTGAGTTTTTCCTGGGTTAGATTGCTTCTTACAGAAAATTTCACATCATCTTTATTTCTAGACCTCTTAAAATACAATGGAGGATTCCATGGTTGAGAACTTTCTCTGTTAAAAATAGTATTATTTCAAAAGTTTCCTTCAGAAGTCTTTATTGAAACATACTCCATAAATAGGTTGACATATCATTTGGATCATACCCAAGGAGATTTCTTTCGACAAGCATTCAGAAACAACATATCCAAAGAGGTGTTGACAGCCATGCCATTTATGTAGTGAGCTGATTTCAGCATGTGTTAGAACGGAAATGGAAGATCATGCCAGGATTATGCACGGGCTCCATATTTTATTCTAGTATGGAGGGGAGAATTAATTGGTAAGAGTGGATTGTATCAAAATGAGCATTAAAAGTGAATAATATAACAAAAATATAAATATAGAAATAAATGAGGTAAAGATCCCAATTAGAACGTTTTGAAATCACATGTATTGCCAACAATTACTTGATACCAGAGTTGCAAAGTTGTATTACTAGGAGACGTGTCTTTCAACCCTTGGTATAAAAGCTAGGTTGAAATGTTTCCTCACATGCAGATGCAGGACATAGCGATTGCGGCTGTGGATCAGAAAACTCTATTTTATGGCACATTATAATTCAAATCAGAATCTTGGAGATAGAGATAACCCATAATCCAATGATCTTTTGACCCTAAAAACTTATGTCCCAAATAGGAGTAAAAATACATTATGTCCATGTATGTAGTAGGAAAGATATTCGTATAAGATGTTAATTTTGGGCATTGTAAAGTGATCTACTTTGACAATGGTAGCATCCAATTTGGATGCCTACCCCATTTTTTAGCTCATTATTGGACGATTCTAACAATTTTGTGCTCCTAGGCAAGTTTAGGACTGCAATTTTGAAATTTTCCCTTCATTGCCTAACTTAGCATAAATACATTTTTCATTTATATGTTAAATTGATCTATGGTATTTTGAATTCCCTTAAACTAATGGCAGTTTTGTGGATACAATGTTTTTTTTTGAGATAATGTTTGGATCTTATAAGATTAATTGTATCCAACATCAGATACTGCACCCATATTGACATCCATAAGCACGTCCATAAAGCTTAAGCTCAACCATTAGATTGGAAAGGACTGGTACTAAAAGCAAAACTTACTCAATAGTGTTTTAAAAAGATAACACACTTCACAGGGCCAACAACTTCTCCTATCAAATACTAACAACAGTTTCCCTACACATCAACTGCCCTAACAAAATAAATAAGAAATGCATTACACATTTGAAAACTATATTGGCCCCTCAGATAGATATGTACTATATTTGGCCTTCACAATCATGATAAGGTAATTTTAGGTCCCAGCCTATCCAACACACCTACTTGGCATACGAGACCCTCTTGTGGAAACAAGGGAACTTTGTGCTTTACCTCCTTTATAGCTTTCAAACTTTATAGCCCCTACGGTTTTGGCCCCATTATCAAGCTTGGGAGTAAAGAGAACATTGTTAATCCACCTACACCCTTGAGGTTTATGGAAGATGTAGAGAATCCCAACAGGTGTGATTGAGTGATAAGGCCCACACCCAACCCATGCACCAAGCTCCCCACGAAATTGTTGCCCTGATAAAGCAGACCAAAAAGTGCATGCTACACTAAATATTGGAGGAATTGGACTACATACATGGGAGTTGCACCTCCATTTGTGTCCCCAATTAATCTAGTCCTAGCAATTTCCTGAACTTGCTGGTACAAATGATAGATTACAATAGAAGGACGATATCAATTTTATGTATGGCATAAGGCAAGGAGGGCATCAATTATATATATGATACATGGGAATGTCCTAAAGGATACATCGTACAATAGTATCGAATTCATATTAATAAGATCATTGCAAGCACTCACTATTTGAAATGGTTTGCTCTTAAAGAATAGGGAGAGAAGGATGCATATTCATAGAATATTGATTTTCCCAAAATGCTTGTACATTCTTCAATTTTCACAGATGCTTGAATATTGTAACATCTAGCAACAAAAGTTGGTACCCCTCTACTCAAATGTTTTCCTCCATTTTCTGAAATGATACCAACTTGGCTGGCGGAGGTATAGATACCATAAGTATGTTGCTGACCTTCCCAAATAAAGTTGATGAAATGTCTTAGTAGATTCAATAAGAATGCATCAATTCTTGTAACCAAACTTGACCTTATAACATTTTCCTTCACAATTTTTGGTGGCAAATTCAGCTACCGGGGAGCCCATTTCTATTCTAGGAGGAAGGTCGTCGTGACAACAAAATCCCTTGTAGGATAATCATATAAACAGAGTGTTATACCTAAGGAAGTGCTAATTAAAATTATGCAAGTTGCCATAATCAACAAATACCATAACTTTCTTCTTCTTGAAACATCCCTGACTTTTCAGGGTTTGGGGATGAATAATTCCAGTTATAGATGCTAGCAATACTCTTGGTTGAACTTCTCGATGAGACAGTTCTTGCTATTAGACTCATAGCTATTTGAATCCATATCATCACTGCTTTCTATATTATTATTACTTCCATCTTTGTGTTTACCTTCATGAAAGTATGCTCACAATTTTCAATTGGTTAAGATTCTTGTTTGTCTTTCCTATTACTATACCTGCCAAAACTAGTTTTTCAAAACTCCAGTGCTATAAAGTTTTAATACCAGGCAATGCATTGATTTTTAATTAGGACCAATGAATTGTAGTTTTTTTGGTGCTGCCACGTTCATCACTCAACTATACAATCTTTATGCATAGTATGATAGTACCAGTCTTATACATTTTGTGTCTCATGCACACACAATTTTCCTAAACGTATCAATTATACACACTTATATTCCAGTCCTTCAGAGTTTAATCATGGCTGCAATAATTGAATCTTCATCTAACATAATAGGGTTCATAAAGCAATGATGTTTCATCTTGTTCACCCAACTGATATCCTCAGAAGGATCATCACCATTGTACTTTGGAAGATCTATTTTAACATCCATTTTATGATCACAAGGAATCTGATAAATGCTTGAATCTATATTTGTTCACATGCCTTGAAACTCATTTCTTAAGCAACGTGTTTGTACACACTTTGAAATTCTTGTTCGTTGAACTCTTGATTTATAAATGTAGTTTGAAATTTGTTCACTAATTCAAGCTCGAATCATCACAAAAAAAATTCCACGTACTCTAGTTGGCTAAATCCTGAAGAAAATCTTTCATCTTTCTCATGTTATTTCCCAATCTCTTCTGCATTGTTCATTACACCATTTTTCATCATGCTTGAGTGGCCTGACACTGAATATCTTGTGCTTGATTGGATAAGGCACAAGTTAGAATTTTGTGTGAGTGTAGGGTACAGGTGCACCGTATTCTAAACACAGTTCAATGTGCAAGGTAGTCCATATGTTGTATGTTACCCTACACTCTCAGGATAATTAGGTGCACAAGGAGCCAGGCATCTGTTAAGAAATATCTTTATTAGTGCTCCATTAATAATGTGAGTTAGTAAAATATAGATTATGTTAATGCTATAAGTAAGTTGTTAATACAACTTACGTAGGAGATTGAGGAGTGATTATAGGGATCTGAGTTGATAGAAAAAATCACCTATATTCGGGTGAGTGGTTGTAGGAAAACAACTATATATTTTTAACCAGCTCCGTATGAAATAAATTAAGTTTTCTGTGTCAATCTGTTGCTGCTCCATTATTTGGTATCAGAGCAGGGCTTATTCTATGGGAGAAATGATTGTTTGAAAAAAATCACAAGGGGCGGCTTTATAACTGGTATTGTTGCCCAAACATGTGAGTCATTTCTCTGATTAAGGATTTGTTACTTGCACAGTGGTATTTCAGTTTTTTGTGAGATTAAGGTTGTGGATTCCGTGTGCAGCAGCGAAAACAAGTACCCATTAGGTAGAGAAAGCAATAGTGTTTTTCATTATTTTAGTCTAAGAAATTGGATAGATATTTGAGGGATGTGTCTATGTATGTATTCTGAACCATGATTTGATCTACGCCCATGCATCTTGCTCATCAGTTATCTATATTTCCTGTGTAGTCCAACTCAACCGAGTTCTGTATTCTAGTTACTTCATACATTGATCAAAGTGCCATGCAATTGGAGTACATCGTTCCAGCCTGACCTGTACATTTGTCTCTAGCATACCAGAACGTGAAGTATAGACCGTGTACAATATATGTGGTATTTTGATCGTTTTTTCTATCCAAAATATTTATTGGTCTCTGCCAGATCTCTCCATGTATGAGAATCTACAATCCAGCACTGCAATTTTTGGCACCTGTCAGTTATTTCTACATGTATCACTCGTGCGCCTATTACCCTGGTGAAGCTGGAAGGATTGCAAAATATTTATAGTGCACACAGGTTTGATAACCATTTATCAGTGTAATTGTTTTGGGAGCGACAGGAAAATAATAAGCCCAGAGTCGGCAGTATGCACTCCAAAAGCAGTCAGTAATAAGTTATTTGTGTAGTAGTTATTAAATAAATAGTCATTGAAGTTTGTCTATCTCAAAAAGTACGAGTCTTTAGCGTCTTAGTTGTCTGTAAGATATTTGATAAGCGTTCTTTTACAAATTCATTAGTATCATAATGTGGTCCTACTTGATAGTCAAGTCCTCTATTTGTGTTACATATGTCATTTTAAAAGTTTATGAGTTTTGTTGTTTAGTTTGTAATTTCTCGTGGTCTCAAGTCTAATAGTTTTGTAATTAGTTTTGCAAATCTTAGTTTATTTTTAGTCACAAATTGAAATCACAATTTTTATTCTAGAGTCAAGTCTATTGAGTCAAGGTCTTATAACTATCAAAATAGAGCCAATTCTTAAAATTTTCTTTGTCATAAGAGTATTGTCAAAAAAAATGTCGTGAAGTAAGTCAAATGTCTTTTGTTGTCAAAAGTAAGTCATTGTACATAAAAATCCGAAAAATAAAAAAATTTGCCGCATTTTCGGTGGAATTTGATGTCTATTTAAGGCATGTTTTTGAGATTCATGGTCACATTCCGCTAAGGTAGCAGCAGCATTAATTGGAGGATGGAGGCAACAGAGGCAGGAGAACAATCAGCGCCCTCAAAATCGTCACTCCCTCAAAGGCCGCAAACTGCTTTAGTGACACTTTTTATTTTGTGTGTGATGAATAAGAACAAATGAGCATCCCTGTTCCTGTGTGGAGTACAGTGTTTGTGTTTCCCCTATGATGATGATGATGTGGAGATTTGTACCATTGCTACTATAGCAGGAAGTGTTCTTGATTAGATTGACTTGATCGTTGATGTGAATTGGTTGAACGGTCCCAATTCATGTATTCCCCTAAATAGGTTGATTGGTCCCTATTCATGGAAAAACCCTTCAAACCCTTCCAAAACACTATTAATAAATGCCCAAGTAAGTCGACTTGCATTAAATAAATTCTAGCAGTGTTAGCAAGCTCCAAATATCATGAAACAAGTGCATTTATCATAAAATAATGAGCAAGAACAGTTCATATTTTATTCTTGCAAAAATAACATTCAAAACACCATAAATCTCCTTCAACAAGTCGATTTATATCATGACAAAACTAGCAGCAATTTCCAGAATTAATTGATCAAATGATAGCTCGAAAAAATCTTCAAATAACCTCACAAACTCTCTCAATAATGGCGTTTTTACTTATATTCAATAGAAATGCAAATAACTTATCAATCCAAGCTCAAAGGGCACACACACTTCACTCAAAGGTGGTGTTGAAGAACACCTTTTGTTTTAGATCATTAGTGGGCATACATCCCTCTTCAAGCATGAAAATAAGTTTGCAAAAAACGTCAACATCCGAAAAGGAGTACCCACATCTTCTTTTATATCTTTTCTTTGCTCATTCTCCAAAGTTCTTTCTCCATTTTTGGCGCCAAAATCTAGGAGGGAATCTCATTCTAAAAAATTTCTGGAAATCACACTCAAAGAAAATATTAAATGCATAGGGAATTTAAATTAAAAGATGCCCATATGAATCGACCCATGCTTAAAATAAATCAATTTATTCCAAATATTAAATATTTAAATAATCCCAAAAAATGCGATTTGCTTGGTAACTTGATTTACCTCCAAAACAAACAATTATAATCCCAAGGAAATCGATTTTCTCTCTCCTATTTTTGATTTGCACAAAAAACATATATTGATTTTTAAATTCATATGTGCAAATCGATGTTCCCTTATTTTAATTTTTATTTGAAAAAGGGGGACATTACATGCAATTGACTTGGAGTCCCTTGTGCCACTTTGAGTACCTTTAGGCATGGCCATCTTACTTTATCCTTGCATGTTTTAGCGTTCTAGTTTTCCAAATTTTAATGGAGTTTTAAATCAACTAATGAAGAATAAGATGTTAGGTGAATTAAATGAAAACGTGTTATTCAATAGCAAATTGCACCTCCTTTTGTACGCAACTAAACCAATGACCAGGAATGAAAACACTACTCTCTTTTACCTTATAAGAAGGATAGATAAATGACAATACTAGTTTCGTATTTAGAAATCGTGCGGTTGGGGGGATTAAACGCGAAAATCAATGAAAACCACTCCTTGGTGACCATGTGCAACCTTTAATAAAAACATGTTTTTCAATGAGGCACAAAACATGAACATAAACCCCGAAATGAGAAACGCAAATTTTAGTCAAGTACTTTGTCATGTGGAGAGTTCAACCAAACCCGGAGTCGACCCTTGGATGTCCGTTTGACCTTAATTTGTAACGTGTTTAGGAACCCAACGAGCTAGTTCGTAACTTTAAATAGCTGCTGGAAGTGAAAAATCCAGTTTGGTTTTGACCCGCCATTTTAGCCGTGGATGTCAAAACACATTTTGGCTCCCGCATACCTCTAATATTTCTATGAGACAATTTCTATACAAACCCTCAGTTTGGAGAAAAATATCCCGCAAGCTAGTTTTCCTGATAAATTTTGTAGGCCTCTAGTCATTGGGCGAAAAGGTCGCTTGGGTACATTTACGATCGGTAGCTCCGGAAAGATGAGCGCCATTTTCCTCCTGTTTGCCAATTTGGGTTCCTTCAGGGCTTAATGTTTCCTTTGTGTGTTTGAGTCTCGAAGATGGTTTTTGAATGCTGATTTTTGAGCAACTTGTCTAAATTTGACGTTTTTGGAAACTTGTGGCTCTTTAGAAAAAATTGTCACGTGACCTTATCCAAAAAAAAACGAGCGGTAAACCTTGTAAACACAAATGCATGCCTGTAGGAAACCTTCTTTTGATGTTTGCTTGAAAAGAAATTAATTGTGGAAAATGGTGTTTTTTCTCTCTCCTCTCTCTATCTCTCTCCTTAGCTTCGAAAATGAAATGAAATGGCAATTGTATTTTCTTACTCCTTTGAAGTGTAATAAGTATAGATTCACTAATGTTAAAAAACTATGAAAACGTAAATCGTGATTGATTGTAGTGCCCGCAGTTGTGTTGACCATGCGGTGGTTGCAGGAACGCGAGACCGGAAGAAAATGGTAGCGTTTCTTGTGCTTTTGTAATATGGGATATCATTGAAATGTAAATGTAATATTAAATAGATGTATCAACACTATTGTAACGAACATTTATGTTATCTATTGATTATTTTGTGGTGAGTAAGAGATTGTATTATATTGGTATCTTGAGAAAAAAAAAGGGGGACATTCTATTCTAGGGCTTGTTAATAATGTAGATGTACATTTTTAATTGGAATGAAATGACCAATTATAATGTTCTCCTATGTGAAAGTGATGATCATGTATCCTTGTGTGTTTTGTTTTTAAATGCTTGGAAAACTCAAAAAAAAAGAAATTGTCGTATATAGGAATGGTTATTGTTTGACCTCTATTAAGAAGTTATTTTAAAAGTTATATGTTTGACCCTAACCTAACATCCCTTGAGAAGGTTACCCTTGAGCATTGAATTGTTCGTGTGTCGTTTACCAAAAGAGGATTTCTTGTGCATGTGGAAGTGTGAATGTTGTGGCAGCTAAGAGTTAGTGTCACCTTACGACATGAATGATGTCATGTTTAACAATGATTGTTTTAATGGTCATCTTATCCTAAGCCTCTCTGGAAGGGCTAATCAAGGTATGTGTCTGGGATCATAAGGGCAAGTAAAGAAGGTATTTATCATTCCTTGTATTGTGATCAATCAAACTTGGGTAAACCACATAGTCCGGTGATTCCCTCGTGTTTCTAATTATCTCAATAGAATCCTGACTCTTTTAAAATGCGAGCGATATAGGACTGTGGTGTCCCCAGATTTCACCCTGAAATCTGAGACTACCCCATGTTTAAAATTTTCGTGCTTTTAAAATAGCGGGTCGTTTTGTGTTTTTATTGCCAAAAGATCCCTGTATTGCATTTAGATATTCCCAGTGAATCATAGGAGTCAATTTCGACAAATACCTAGATGCCAAAAATTGTTTTATCCCTTCGTCAAGTTTTGTTTGCGGGAAAATTTTATTTAATTATTTAGAACCCCGTTTGAAGTGAATTGTGCTCCGGTTTAGCCCTGTTGAAATTTTGCATGTCAATATTCACATTTACCAGTAGGGTTTTCACAAGAAATGGAAACTGGGCTTTGTTTGTAACTTCTAGCAATGTTTTTCGTTTTTTATTATTTTTTGCGTGTTTTTCTTTGTGAAATTCCCCTAGGTCAATTCCTTCGCCAGTACAGTCTGTTTTCTTTCCTGGAGTATCTGGAGATCATCTATGGCCGCCATGCCAGAAGGAATCAGCTTCAGGAAGTCAACTTCTCTTTATAAAGACAAAGTCATGCACAAAAAGCCTCTTCTAGGCAAGTCGCATTTTTGAGAATGGATGGATTTAAGCTGCAGTGGGATTTTTGGTCTTAGCAGGCATGTGGGATTTTTATACCTGCCTTACAGGGTACTTTTTCCCATGAAGGCAAAGTCACTTAAGTTATGATGGGAAAATTAGAGGCAGCAGGTAGGCAGGAATTTCTTACCTACCTTGTAGGGTGAAAATTCCCATTATGAAATAAAGAAAAATCACTTAAGGCATTGATGGGAATTTCTTACCTACCTTGCAAGGTAAAAATTCTCATTATAGAAGTCAAACAGCTTAAGTGGATGATGGGATTTTCGGAGCTGCAGTGTAGGGTGAATAATCCCATCAAAATTGACTTTTTAAATATAGAAATCAGCCATGTCAAAAAGTGCGACCCCTTTAGGCATTAAAGAATAACTTTAATTGCATTTATTAATTGTTTTTATTCCTAATTTTGGCGCCCAAGGATGAGGAAAAATCAACGCATGAATAGAAGTCAAGGAAGACTAAAAATAAATAAATTTAATTTATTTAATGCAGCCCCAAAGCATGCTAAAAAGTGCGATGCATTTGGAGGAGAAATAATATTTTTTGAAGTATTTATTAATGGATTTAATTCCTAATTTTGGCGCATAAGGTCAAAGCATGATGTTAAGTGAAAGTAGAGGGCTAAAAATAAAATAAATTAATTTATTTAATGGCAGCCATGAGCATGTAAATTTGGGCACCCAAGTTGGAGGAATAAACATGTTTGTTTATTAATTAATTGCCAGGAATAACATGGACAATTATTAGAAATAGGATGCTGAGGACTATATAAGAATGGGCTGCCATAAGTGAAGGTGTAATTAATTCTTTTTGCAAAGGATTGCAGCCTGGACAGTTTTGGTGCCCAAGGAAGGAGGATTTTTGCATTGAAGTTTATTTTCCACTGCTGGGAAACTTCAAAGTTTGGCACCTAGGATTAGAGGAGCTTGATTTAAGCCTGTATAATTATTTGCATGTTGATACACGTGCCCAGGGGAAATTAAAAATATTTATGCTTGCTTTGCATGCAAGCAAAGCCTCAAATTTTAGGGCAGCGGGCTTTATATGCAGATTTTTGTGATAAAAATCAAGTGTTCATGCTCTAGATTCCGTCTTTGTCTGAAATAATTGCAGGTATTCATTACAAGGGTTTATATAAGTAAAAGGGAGCTCAAATCAATGTCAGATACATTGAATATATCTACTGAATCTGAAGAAATTCCCAGATCTGCACCAGTTACAAAGAATTCCGGCCGAATAAAAAGAATAAGAGTTGCTCAGACAAAGATTGCTCAGGCCATGACGAAGCGGGATGAAAGAGAAGGATCAGCGGAATCATGCATTGCTTCCAGATTTGTTGATATCGGTGATACGGATCTAGGCCCCAAATCCCTCTCCGATTTGATTGACAGATCCAGATCTCATAATTGCAAAGGCTTCCAGCAACAATTCATCCTCTTGTTTCTAACGCATCCCGTGTAGAAGTCAGTGCATGGAAAATTCCTTCCAGGATCTTGTGCATGTGCTCCCAATCTTCCAGTTGAAGTCTTCATTGAATTTACTTGTACTTTCCTTCACTCGGAGTGTTTTCCGGAATTTTTAATTGCTCATATGCAATTAAAAATAAAAATGATGAGTTATTTACGGCAAACATTGCACTGATGCATGTATAGGACAAGAACTGCAAAAGTTTCAGGAGTAAGAGAGAAGCGGCAACACTTGTAAGCAAAATCACCGTCAGCTGCTTCCAGATCCAGTTTGGTGAGAATCAAAGGCAAAAGAGTCAACTGCATGCAGAATATGGAAAAGAACAAGACTGGAAGTGTTGCAGCTTTCTTTTTTTCCTCTTTTTCTTATTTCCTCCGACAGAGTAATTGAGCAATCAATTAAATTATAGAACTTAAGTGATTGGTTTAAAAGTCATTACTTGAAGAGGTCATTTACTTGGAGATAGGTGGCAGACATGCAAAATAGAAGGTTCTATTTTAAGTTATAAAGCATGCATGTCATGCAAAGAGGAATTCCAGGAGGGAGATTGCCAGTTGTTTCATTTACAACTTCCACATGTGCCAGTTCAGTGATAGTTTCCCATTTGTAATTTTCCTTCTACATGCTATAAATAGAGGAAGAACCCTCAGGTTAAGGATCAGAATTTGTAAACAGCATTCTTGTGTTCCAGACTTTTTGTTGAAACCCTTGATAGCTATTTGAAGGCAGAGGAATAGAAAGGAGCATATTTCCGGAGAACTTTGTGTTAACGGTGCATTTTGTTTCTAGCTTTCTGTCTTGGATGTATTCATTATTTTAGATCTAGATATGAAAGCTTCCTTTGCTTATAATTATGTGTGTTAATATCTATTTGTTTTATCTATGTACAATCAACTTTGTAATCTATTGATTGGGTTGCACATCTCCCCTTTTTTCTTCCTATTTCCTATCATTTTCCCTTACTTTAGATATTTTCTTTCTTTAACAGCTGCTTACTTGTTGCAAAACTATATAGCTATGGTTCATGAGCTGTGTAGTTAAAGTAATACCAACAAATAGATATTAGCATATTTAACTAGCAAACACGGGAGCCTCACCGGTAAATGAGGAAGATTTATCTCATGACTGACTAAGTGTTCTGCTGTGCAGAAAATCTAGCCAATAGACTGGCAGACAAGTGAATCTTGGAGCTACCTTATACTTAGTTAGGCCTATTTTTGTTGTTGAAAGTACTTATAAATTTCTCCACATGAGTTCGAGCATTCGAGCAACATAATCCCTTGTTTAGAAAATAAAACTTATGGTGTATAACCATTAGAAATGACTCTAACCTATTTTGAATCATAGCAACAATTACAGTCAATTGTGAACAAATTTGTTGATAATCTTTAGAATTTAATTGATATTCATGTGTTGCCATTTGTTTTGGAATGAAGTAAAAAATGGAGTTATGTGAGGTAAAGGTGTTTGATACACTTCAAAATTGACTTTAGTTGGTCATAGAGTCTTTGAGTTCAAACAAGAAGTAAATTCAAGTCTAGGACCTCCTTATATGTTAATGGTGTTCCAAACCTATAGTTAACCTTTCCTATCTTAAAGGTGTTCCTAAGATGTTGAATTTGAGTAAACTAAATATGGAATCCATTCCCCTTAAACCAACATCCACTCTTCTCGTGTGATGATATGTACTTGTATAAGTTATATCTAAACGAAATTAATAATGTGAAATATTGTGAATAAGAGTATCTGCTTACGTGAAAAATGATCTCAAGACCTATCAGGTTAAATAAGGGACTTGAATGGTATTTAAAATGGAACCATCTTAAGTTATTCATTAAATGAAATAAAAGGAAATGAAATCTAGAGAAAAGGGAAAAAAGTATGTTCATGTCAAGTGCCCTTCGAACCTTAAGGCTAATGATGAAATATGATTACAATTAAGAGTTTAACCTGAAAATGTGATAGCGTGGGATATATCTATTCGTGGAGTTCTTGTTGTGGTTGGGTCATGGTTTCATAATTGTTCATTTATATAAGTGTGACGATGGATGCACCTTGGGTCATCTTGTTATTTGTGTGTTATTCATGTTGGTGTAAACGTTACATGTGGTGTTTTGCAATCTCTTGTGAGTCTTTATGGTGTCGCATAATTGTGTCAAGTAATATGAAAGTCAAAAAAAAATATCCTGGTATTTTTGTCCTATGTTTGGGTCCCACATGGGGGCAGGTGCTACAATTTTAAAGCTACCTTGGAGAAGAGAGCAGCTTCTACCTCAATTTTTTCTGCATCCTCAACTTCCAAAATAGCAGTAACAACCTCTTTCTTTGCGTACTCAGCTGTACAAAAAACCGTCCAGCCTGCTACAATCTTAGTTATGGAGCAAAAAAAGAGGAACAATCAGCAGCTTGACAAGCTAAAACAATCCCCAATGTGGCCTCTCCACCTTTCATCCCAACCTTGTCAACTATGGTGGAAGAACATCTTGTAACCACCATCAAGAGTACAAGTACAACTGGAATAATGAGATGGCTGTCAAAAGTGAGGACAGCGGCCTTATTGGTGGCAAGTGGACTCATGGCTGCCACAAAAATACTTTCTCTAACCTTTGGGGGTAATAAAACATCCTCCCACATGCCCTTCATGAATTGTTGGAGCTCTTTGGCATGAATCGTCAAATTAGGTGCTAACGTACCACACTTTTGCTACATTGCTCTAATTTTCAAGTGAGCTGCCCATGAGGCTCATCTTTGGTTTCTTCGTACTTCACATCATTCACCAATCTCCAATGGTATTCCGCTCTTAATAGCAAACTAGGAAGCATTATGAAGGACTGTCCTAAAGTAGACCACTAAGGAAAGTTACCTTGCTGTACAAACTACTTAGCTGTCCAAAAATGATTGTTTGAGGCTGCCAAGAAAGTCTCCCAAGCTGCATACTTCTTGTTGTCCTTAGCTTCACCCATGTCTTCAATCTTCCTTACTTCATTTTCCACTTAAGGGTTGAGAAGTCTCTATTTTCTTACAAGGTGAGATCACATGTGAGTACCAACTCATCATTCTTTACCATGTCATCTTCATCTTCAGTTGCAGCCCTATCATTTGCTTGGGTGAAGAGCAAACTCAGCTGCTCTTGCTTCTTCATACCTGCACCTGCACATGGGACAAACTTATTCAAGGAAACAAGGGTTCCCATCTTCAACACTTCATGCCTTATAGACATGATGGCCAGCTCTTTCTCCTTGCTTGCAAACAACTCATAATCTATGCACAAGCAATCACTATCCAATAATACAATCATGTTGTCCAAATTACAGTTGTAACCACATATTTCATTCAAAATAAAAATGATGGTGGCTAGGAAAAAGTCATTATAGATTGAAAATGCTCCGAAAGATCGGAAACTATCCCTTCTCATGACTATCCTCTTTTGTGTGGCACCAAACAGAATGTCGGAAAGCTAGGAATGGATATAAAAGCAATACAAACATTTATGGCAGCATGTTTTAAAATCCACCAATCAAGACTCTTATTACTTCCAATCACTCCTCCAATTCCCGGTTGAGTTACAATGCTTGGGACAACAAGATAACATCCATATTGCTCACTTCCAAACAAAAAATTCATGAACTCAATATCTACCTTTATCGGAAGACTTCTTCTAAGGGCATGTGCATTGATGAGGAACTGAAAATTCTTATGAAATGACTGTTGTACAGATAATGAAAATGTGGAGCTTACCAGGTGCCTTCCCAAAGCTAGCATGAGTTGTCAGAACCTCTTGGTGCAAGGGATGATGAAGCCATTTTGTAGCATCTCATCGTTCACAAGGAGATTCGAATGCACAACAATCCCTCTATGATTGCTCATAAATTTCCTTTCAATCCAAGTGCCTGAGAAAGAGAACGCAATAGTGACATTAATGCCTCTATACACTTTGACCCAAAAAATATCACCCGGATCCCATATGCAAAAACAAATTTGAGCTTGACTCAAAGAATCTACATGTCGAATGCTACAAGTGGTATCCTTGACCCTATCACCCTTCTTAGCATGCTTTCCATGACGACAAGGATTTTGCAAGGATATCAAGCCTATGTTAGAACCAATACTTCAATGCTTTGAATTATAATCACGGAAATAGTCAAAATGCTTACCCTTCATCTTCACATTAATTTTAACATGTTGCTCAAGATAAAAAAATATATTGCAGCAACATAGGAGGAATTAACAAATCTAAAATATGATCATTACTATCATACCTTAGGTTGTCCTCAACATGTTCACCTTCCTTTGTTGGATGAAAAATGATTGAGATATCTTCTACACCTCCATCCTTCTGACTCAGAATTACTAAGTCAAGATCAACATTCTCCTTCTTATTAGGCTCTTCATCTTCAATAAGTGAAGCCCTTTCAGCCTTGACTTCATCCATACTTGGGTGACACATGTATGGAACACCTTCATAGCTCTTGCTAGAGTCATGAACACCATTAACTTACTTCTTATAGGTTCTTCTAAAAATTCTAGCCAGCTGAAAATCAACATTAACAACCGGTAAAGCCCTTTTCTCATGTGTATGCCCCTTGTAATGTCCCCTTTTCCATGCTAGTCGCTATAAAGGCCTTGAGCCCATTCCACCTTCTGTCAACTTCAAGGAAGGAAAGCAAGGGAGGTGAACATTGCCATAATTGTAAGAGATTATATTTACCTTATATATTTGATTACTAATTATGGCTTGAAGTGATTCGATTAGGTGATAGGTGAATGACAAAGCAAAAACGAGCTTTTATCTTCTCCACATGAGGTCGGTCTTCTTGGAGGACCAAGAGAAGATTAAAAAATACACTTCCTCTTCATTAAGAAGTCAGCCGTGAGAGTTGATCTTATAATTCATCCTTGGCACCAAAGAGGGGTACTTAAGGAGGTTCGAATGGAGGAAGAGGATATCATTATCATTCATCATTTTGACATTTACTTGGATTTGGAGCTATTATTATTATCATTCATCTTGCCATTGAAGGACAAAAACTCTTCCTTGGTCACCTATTAAGGACGAAACCCTTCAATAGGATCACACTTGGGGGCGGAAACCTTCTTGTGTGCATTGGTGGCTTCATTGGCAAATTTCCCGAATAGCAAGGTGTTTATCCATGCATAGGGCACTTCTACTCTAGCTAGGGCACTTTCAAGGGTGTCGGCACCTTTACTCAACTTGATCTACACATTTGGGAAGTTCGGGATCAATTCTAGAGGGGTTTCCATGGTTGGAAAATTGTGATTTCACTTTTATTTGATAAGTGGTCTCTCCAAGATCATTTTGAGCATTTGTTTATTGTAATGTCCCCTTTTTCGGGACATTATTAATCTTTATTTTTCATTTACATTATAACCCCTTGCCATGCCTAGCGCTACAAGTGGGATTATTTTTAGTTAGTTTAATGTACACATAGGTTAGTTACTTTTATTTATTTAATTAAAAAATAAATAAAGTGCACATAGTCTTAGTGTTAAATATTTTAATGAAAGTTTATGTTTTCCCTCCAAAAGGAAAAGGTCGGTCTTTACTGGATATTGCACCCCTTAGTTCTATAAAATGGAGATCGCATTTTCTTGGAGGGGGATGTTGATTGATCATTTGATTTCACTCCATGCTTGCAGTATTGGGATGTATGCCCTAGTTCTTGCATTGTGCTCTCTCTCATTTGGATCTATTATTGGAGAATATTGAAGCCTCCATTGTGCTCTCTTGAATTGAATGTGTTTATGCATGGTATATTCATCCTAGCATTGTCGACTTGGTCTTGAGTATGGGCGTATTTATTTAGGAGATAAATCTGCATTTTTGTTAGGGTTTGTGGTACTCTTGTGTTCTTTATCACTGCTGCAATTTATTAGAGGCAAATCGACTTGGTTTGGGATTTGATCTATCATGTTTTGAGGTTGTTTATGCTAGATCTATTTGTTGTTGTGTTTAATTAATTATTTCAGAGCAAGTGTTGATTATTTGAATATTTTGGAAGGGTTGTATGGGCTGCAATTAATTTTTATGATTTATTCTAACCCTAACGACTTGAAAGCAAATTTCTGGGGTTGTTTTGGCAAGGTATTAATGCTTAGAAAATTTAGAAACATAGTGCATTGGAAAGGTCTTGATTCCTAGTTTGTTCTGCATTTTATTTCATGGAAAAACACCGAGTATTGGATGAGTTATGAATTTTTGAATATTTCAGCTGTCTACAAGCTATCTTGGCATTATTAATTAATATTTATTTCAGATTTGTAGTTTTGGGGTCAGATTAACATTGGATTTGGTTGTAAAAATTAGGAGGAATAAAGAGGAAGTGATTTCATAATTTTTGGAGTGAATTTGATGCCCTAAATGTGCTGCGCGACCTACTTTTTAGGGTAAAATTAGGGTTTCGTGTTTGCTATGCAAAAACTAGTTTTGGAATATTATTCTTCATATTTTTGTGGCCCAAAATCCAAAGTTTGAATATTTTTTGCTTGGATGGTTAAGCAGAAAATAATAATTTTAGAAAATTGCAACAATTGGGGTTTGAATTTTATATGAATTATCTGCCGTTAAAAATGAGATCTGGGTAATATTAGCATTCTAATTAGTTTTCCCATCTAACCCACCACCTTGGCATACTCCAACCCCTCTCTGGGTTGTATTATTGTCAACATTGGGTTATTTGAGGTCAAACTAAGAAGATCTAATCTTCCAAGGGTGATCCGGATAATTATTTTTTTGCAAATTTGAATAATATCCCAAAAGGGGATATTATAGTGGTATCAGAGAAACTTTCTTCCATCCTTGTGGGTTTGTTTGCAAATTAAATCATGGAGCTTGCGAGTGATGGATGTTTGATAACCAAGCTCTATAAGCTTGGGGAAAAGACTCAAGAAGCCTTCATTTGAGAAGAGTGTATTGCTCCACACTCTTGAAGGGGTAGTGAGTTGTTTATGTTTGATAGAGTAATTTCATTATAGCTCTATATTTTCAGTTGTAGCTCCTTTGGTGAAACAATTGGCTAGATCTAGCTTGTTAAGAACATGAGGAGGTGAATGTGAGACTTTTGGTCATCACATGCATTAGTGAGATCACACGAATAACAGCCCCAAATTTTCCATATGATGACACTACTATGGAGGATGTCTATGAGCTCATGATTGGAAGCTTCCAAAAAGCTTTGGGACATCACAAACCCTCACTTTGATAAGAAGCTTAAGATCTTGAAGAACATGGCTAAGGTAAGGTCTTGCATTCCAATATTAGATCTTGATTGTAATGACCTCATTTTGCACATGTTTGAGGTTTTCTTTGATGTTATACATGAAGAACATTCACATGAAGTAATGGATGCTATGTAAACAATAATGTCCCTATTATTGAATGAGTATAAGAAACCTCCACAATCTTTGCTATCCATACTTGTGGAAAGATTGGGACAAGAGAAGTCATACATTGCTCACTCCTTAGCAAGAAGAATTGTGAATCAATGTTCAAGCAAAGTGAAGACATGAATCCAAGGTATGAGTCCTTTTGTTTTTTATAATAAATTCTTGGCATCTAATGATTGCATGGGTTTGAGTGGGTGCAAGGAGAAATCAGATTTGATTGATGGGTATGAAAAGGATATTAGTGTCAAGCATAAGCATGATCAAAGAGAAATGGCAAGGGAACATGTGATGGAAAAATCAAATTTGAGGGGAGGTTTTCAATCCCACCTCGAGCCATTTGAACGGCAAGGAGAAGGCATGGTCAATGACCTCACCAGAGAAGAGTATACTCATTCATATAATACATCATTTGTGTTTACTTCTATGTGGCAAAAAAGAAGAAATCTTCAAGCATTTATTGCATGGTAATAATCTTTTGATGTTACACAAATTATTAGTGCCTACTAATTGCATCAAGTTGAACATGACTGCAAAAGGAGCAGGTTTTCAAGAGGACTATGAAGATAGGCTTGTGAAAAGGTGTGCTTATGAAGAAAGGACATCATGGAATGCTTATGGTAATTTTTCAGTTCGCTGTAATTTTCCGAACAGCAAGTCTTAATGGGCAAATGAATGAGGTTTTTCACCCAAGCATTAGTCTTATAAATGTCCCGAGTCATCACCCACCAAGTATGATTGCTTGTGAGGAAGAAAAAGGGGCTTTGGATGAAGAAAATAGAAAAGGAAAGAGCGTTGTTCTAAATTCAGAAATTTTGAGTTTTGTACATGTTGGGAGCAGCCCAAGGTATGTTATTTTATATTTTATTTCTCTTTCTATATTGAGTTTTAATGGGTATGATTTTGAGTATGATAGGGAGATGGATATGGTGTATAACATGGGGTATAATGGTCACATTCTTGTTGGTACTTTTGCTCCTAATTAATGGGTGCATGATGGAAAAATAGAGAGTGATTATCACTTTTCCCAACGATGGAAGTCGTAACAATAAGCTAACTGGTCCGTATGAGGAATTCATCATTGGAAGGCACAAAGGTATGAAGGCTTCAAGTGTTTTGCTCCCTTTCATAAAGGAAAGTCATTAACACAAAGTAAGGTACAAGGCTCCTTGGTTTCTCTATGATGATATTCAGAAAAGCATGCATTATATTTCAGCTCTCCTTTCTTTTTGAGTATAGAAGAAGAGGAAATTTGTGGTGTCATCTTCCATATGTTGCTTCATGTAATAAGGGGATGAAAGGATTTGAGTTTTACAAGCTTTATTTGGATACATGGATATCATCTCCTTTCTTTTTTCAAATAATGCTGACTCCTATCTCCTTGAAAGCCTTGAAGGAAGGATGGATCGCATGGACTACACATTGCATGGTAAGAAGTCCATTTTCGGATTTTGAACTGCAGTTATGTCTTCCACTTGGGTGTTTGATTGATGTGTTTCCAAATGTTATGTGTTGGGAATGTTTGGTTGTTGTTGCTTCCATTTGGGCTTCAATGGAAAGTTTGGAAAACGTGAAGGAGCTTTTCTCAAGACACTTCAGTTTCAATTGTGTTTTTGGATAATTTTCAGTTTGTTATGGTTGAGAATGAAATTTCGGTCACATGGGAGCCATTTTTGTTCACTAGCTTGATGATCATTCATGTTGGGAAAAAAAAATTGAATTATGCTAGTTGTTGTCCTTTCATTTTTATGGATAATACTATTAGGACCAGCTCCACTATCACTTCCAAAATTCAGATTTTTTACATACATTTGGTAACATGGTTCTTGGTGCTTGATTTTGGCTCATAGATGACTATTCGGGGGTGGAAACCAACCATCCTAATTCTGATTTTTTAAGGAAGAATGCATGATTACAACAGTGTTAGGAGCCAAATAACAGATTTTGGGGACAACCTATACATGAGGAAGATTTCGGAGCTCTCTATGCCTTGAGAGACATGAAGAAGAAACACGAAAAGTGTTTCTCAATACTTGTTTTTCTAATGAGTTTGCTTCATGTGCAGGATTGAAGACATGTGATGGAAGATTGTTGTCCTATTCATTTCATGAGGGCATTTTTTAATGGGCAGCCTTGGAGCTTTAGCAAAGCTCATCCTTTTGATGACTCTCAATGCCATGTTGAGGACACCATCTTTTGGAGCACATGTTATGGAGGTGATGACCCATCTTTTTGGGTTGACATGAGGAAAAAAAAAAATTTCTTTCAAAATTTTCGCCACTTGACAGGCACCGGATCGAGGCTTCGGATGCACCATCCCACATCTTCTTTTTGGGGCATGATGCATAGATCTATGAGCTTGTTATTGCTTGAGGGCAAGCAATTTCTGAGAGGAGAGGACTATAATGTCTCTTTTTTTGGGACATTATTAATATTTATTTTTCATTTGCATTGTAATCCCTTGGCATGCCTAACGCTACAAGTGGGAGACTCTTTAGTTAGTTTAATGTGCACATAGGTTAGTTACTTTTATTTAATTAATTAAAAAACAAATAAAGTGCACATAGTCTTAGTATTAAATATTTTAATAAGAGTTTATGTTTTCCCTGCAAAAGGGAAAGATCAGTCTTTATTGGATATTGCACCCCTTAGTTCTATAAAATGGAGGTCGCATTTCCTTAGAGAGGGATGTTGATTGATCATTTGATTTCACTCCATTCTTGAAGTATTGGGATGTATGCCCATGGGATGTATGCCCTAGTTTTTACATTGTGCTCTCTCTCATTTGGATCTATTATTGAAGAATATTGAAGACTCCATTGTTCTCCCCATTGTGTTCTCTTGAATTGAATGTGTTTATACATGGTATATTCATCCTAACATTGGTGACTTGGTCTTGGGTATGGGCGTATTTGTTTAGGGGATAAATCTGCATTTTTGTGAAGGGTTTGTCGTACTCTTGTGTTCTTTATCACTGCTACAATTAATTAGAAGCAAATCGACTTGGTTTGGGGTTTGATTTATCATGTTTTGAGGTTGTTTATGCTACATCTATTTGTTGTTGTGTTTAATTAATTATTTCAGAGCAAGGGTTGATTATTTGAATATTTTGGAAGGGTTGTATGAGCTGGAATTAATTTATATGATTTATTCTAACCCTAGCGACTTGAAAGCAGATTTCTGGGGTTGTTTTAGCAAGGTTTTAATGCTCAGAAAATTTAAAATCATAGTGCATTGGAAAGGCCTTGATTCCTAGTTTGTTTTGCATTTTATTTCATGGAAAAACATTGAGTATTGGATGAGTTATGAATTTTAGAATATTTCAGTTGTCTACAAGCTATCTGGACATAATTAATTAATATTTATTTCAGATCTGCAGTTTTGGGGTCAATTTAATTATTGGATTTGGTTGTAGAAATTAGGAGGAATAAGGAGGAAGTGATTTCATAATTTTGGAGTGAGTTTGATGCCCTCAATGTGTTGAGCGACCTACTTTTTAGGCTAAAATTAGGGTTTCATGTTTGCTATGCGAAAACTAGTTTTGGGATATTATTCTTCATATTTTTGTGGCCCAAAATCCAAAGTTTGATGATTTTTGCTTGGATGGTTAAGCGGGAAATAATTTTAGAAGATTGCAACAATTGGGGTTTGAATTTTAAATTATCTGTTGTTAAAAATCAGATCTAGGTAATATTAGCATTCTAATTAGTTTTCTCATCTAACCCACCACCTTGGCATACTCCAACCCCACTTTGGGTTGTATTATTGCCAACATTAGGTTATTTGAAGTCAAACTAAGAAGATCTAATCTTCCTAGGGTGATCCGGATAATTAATTTTTGCAAATTTAAATAATATCATGAAGGTACATCACTTACAACCATGGTGCATTCCCCTCCTTTTCTGCTTCCTTGTTTCGCATAAGAGGAGGAATGGGCATACAGTCTTCAATTTTGACTGGCTTGGAAAAGGAGGCTTTACAAGGGAAGGTGACACTCTCCACATTTCATGGTTCCAACAAAGGGCCAGTCGGAGCATGGATGAAGATGTTAGGGTTAAACCCTAGACCCCAAAAATGCACCAAAGAGTCAAACCCAAAGAGGTTTCTCTTGAAAGAAGAAATAGAAAAATCAGATCTACAAGAGGATTTTGAGGTGGAGTACCAAGAAGACCATGTTGAAGGACATTGAGAGGTGTTTCTAGATGAAGAACCAAAAAGGCTTTTTGATGCAACAGAATCTCCAAAGAAAGAGGTAGAAGTACCTATGCTTTTTCCTAAGGATGGGCTCTTGACTAATTTTTGGAACAGCAGTATGAAGGGCCAAGGGTTTAATGAAATCTTGACACGCAAGCCTAGGGAAGATAGGGAAATCATAAAGCACGAATTGGAAGGTGAAAATCCTTTGATATTTAATGATGATTCATTGATTTCTAATGAAGGCATGTTGCATAAAAATGGATAAGGAAAATCAAATTTGCATAAAGTATATAAGGACGACATTATGGAAGGGTATGTCCTTCAAGGAAGGGCACTTCCGGTTCTTCATGATTACTTTTAATTGTAATATCCCCTTTTAGGATATTATTTAAATCTGCAAAAAAGTTAATTATCCGGATCACCCTAGGAAGATTAGATCTTCTTAGTTTGACCTCAAATAACCCAATGTTGGCAATATTACAACCCAAAGTGGGGTTGGAGTATGTCAAGGTGGTGAGTTAGATGGGAAAACTACCCAACTGCTGCAATCTTCTAAAATTATTTCCCGCTTAACCATTCAAAGAAAAATCCTCAAACTTTGGATTTTGGGCCACAAAAATATGAAGAATAATATCCCAAAACCAGTTTTCGCATAGCAAACACAAAACCCTAATTTTACCCTAAAAATTGGGTCGCCCAGCACATTTAGGACATCAAATTCACTCCAAAAATTATAAAATCACTTCCTCTTTATTCCTCCTAATTTCTACAACCAAATCCAATATTAATCTAACCCCAAAACTGCAGATCTGAAATAAAAATTAATTAATAATGTCCAAATAGCTTGTAGACAGCTGAAATATTCAAAAACTCATAACTCAGTCAATACTCAGTGTTTTTCCATGAAATAAAATGCAAAACAAACTAGGAATCAAGGCCTTTCCAATGCACTATGATTCTGAATTTTCTGAGCATTAAAACATTGCCAAAACAACCCCAAAAATCTGCTTTCAAGTCACTAGGATTAGAAAAAATCATATAAATTAATTTCAGCTCATACAACCCTTCAAAAATATTCAAATAATCATCACTTGCTCTGAAATAATTAATTAAACACATCAACAAATAGATCTAGCATAAACAATCTCATAACATGATAGATCAAACCCCAAACCAAGTTGATTTGCTTCTAATAAATTGCAACAGTGATAAAGAACACAAGAGTACCACAAACCCTTCACAAAAATACAGATTTATCACAATGGAGAGAACAATGGAGTCTTCAATATTCTTCAATAATAGATCCAAATGAGATAGCACAATGCAAGAACTAGGGCATACATCCCAATACTCCAAGCATGGAGTGAAATCAAATGATCAATCAACATAGCCCTCTAAGGAAATGCAACCTCCCTTTTATAAAACTAAGGAGTGCAATATCGAATAAAGACCGACCTTTCCCTCTTGGAGGGAAAACATAAACTCTCATTAAAATATTTAATACTAAGGCTATGTGCATTTTATTTATTTTTTAATTAAATAAATAAAAGTAACTAACTTATGTGCACATTAAATTAACTAAAGAGACTCCCACTTGTAGCGCTAGGCATGTCGAGGGGTTATAATACAAATAAAAAATAAATATTAATAATGTCCCAAAAAAGGCGACATTACAGTCCTCCTCTCTCGAAAATTGTTTGCCCTCAAGCAATAATAAACTCACAGATCCATGCATCATGCTCCAAAGAGAAGATGTGGGGTGGTGCATCCAAAGCCTCGATCCGGTGCCTGTCAAGTGGTGAAAAGTTTGAAAGAACAAATTTATTTCCCTCATGTCAACCCAAAAAGATGGGTCAACACCTCCATAACATGTGCTCCAAGAGATGATGTCCTCAACATGGCATAGAGAGTCATCAAAAGGATGAGCTTTGTTAAGCTCCAAGGCTGTCCACTCAAGAATGCCCTCATAAAATGAATAGGACAACAGTCTTCCATCACATGTCTTCAATCCTGCACATGAAGCGAACTCATAGAAAAACAAGTGTTGAGAAACATTTTTCCTGTTTCTTCTTCATTTCTCCAAGGCATGGAGAGCTCCCAAATCTTCCTCATGTATGGGTTGTCCCCAAAATCTGTTATGTGGCTCTCAACACTGCTGTAATCATGAATTCTTCCTTAAAAAATCAGAATTAGGATGGTTGGTTTCCACCCCCAAATAGTCACCCATGAGCCAAAATCAAACACCAAGAACCATGTCACCAAATGTATGTAAAAAATTTGAATTTTGGAAGTGATAGTGGAGCTGGTCCTAATAGTATTATCCATAAAAATGAGAGGACAACTGGCATAATTCAGAATTTTTTCCCAACATGAATGATCATCAGCCTAGTGAATAAAAATGGCTCCCATATAGCTAAAATTTCATCCTCAATCATAACAGACTAAAAATTATCTACATGCACAACTGAAAATGAAATGCCTTGAGAAAATTTCATACCATGTTCCTTCAAGCTTCTCATACTTTTCATTGAAACCCAAAAGATTGTGGCCATGAAAGCAACATCAACCAAACATTCCCAATACCTATCCTTGGTTGATTTTTCCTTCGGAAGCATATCAATCAAACACTCAAATGGACGACATAATTGTAGCTCAAAATCTGAAAATAAACTTCTTACCATGCAAAGTGTAATCCATGTGATCCATCCTTCTTTCAAATTTTCCAAAGAAAATTAGCATCATTTGACAAAGGAAATGAAATGACATCCCTGTATCCAAACCAAACTTGCAAAACACAAATCATTTTATCACCATACCACATGAAGCAATATGTGCAAGATGATACCACAAATTTCCTCTTCTTCTATACTCAAAAAGAAATGAGAGAGCTGAAATATAATGCATGCATTTATGAATATTATCATAGAGAAACCAAGGAACTTTGTACCTTTCTTTGTGCCAATGACTTTCCCTTATGATAGGGGACAAAACACATGAAATCGTCATACCTTTGTGCCTTCTAATGATGAATTCCTTATACGGACCAAAAAGCTTATTGTTATGGCTTCCATCATTGGGAAGAATGATAATCACTCTTTCTTTTTTTTCATCATGCTCCATATGCACCCAAATGTTAAGAGCAAGAGTACCAACAAAAATGCAACCAATATACTCCATGTTGCACCTCATATCCCTCTCCTTATCATGCTCGAAATCATACCCATCAAAACTCAACATATGAGGAGAAATAAAACAAAAAACATCATACCTTGGGTTGCTCCCAACATCTACAAAACTCAGAATTTCTGAATTTGGAATAGCACTTAGTTCCTCACTATTTTCCTTGTCTAAAACCCCTTTGTCCTCGCCACAAGCATTCATACTTGGTGGGTAATGACTTTGGACATCCATGAGACTCATGTTTGGGTGACAAACCTCATTCAATCGCCCATTAGGGCCTGCTATTCGGAAAATTACAGCGAATTGCAAATTAGCATAAACATTCCATGATGTCCTTCCTTCATAAGCATATCTCTTCACAAGTCCATCTTCATAGTCCTCTTGAAAACCTTCTCCTGTTGCACTCATATTCAACTTAATGCAATTAGTAAGCACTAATAATTTGTCAAACATCATAATATTATTACCATGCAGTGAATGCTTTAAGATTTCTTCTTTTTGCCACATAGAAGTAGACACAAATGATGTATTATATGAATGAGTATACCTTTTTATGGCTAGGTTATTGACCACGCCTTCTCCTTGCCCTTCAAATGGCTCGTGGTGGGGTTGAACAACTCCCCTCAAATCTGATTTTTCCATCATATGTTCCCTTGCCATCATTTCTCATTGATAATGCATATGCTTGACACAAATATCCTCTTCATGCCTATCAACCAAATCTAATTTCTCCTTGCACCCACTCAAACCCATGCAATCATTAGATGCTAAAAATATATCATAAAAAACAAAAGAGCTCATACCTTGGATGCATGTCTTTACTTTGTTTGCACATTGATTTACAACTCTTTTTGCTAAGGAGAGAGCAATGCATGACTCCTTTTGTTCCAATCCTTCCACAAATATGGATAGCAAAGGTTCCTCATACTCATTCAACATTAGGGACATTATTGTTTGCATAGCATCCATTATTTCATGTGAATGTTCCTCATGTATAACATCAAAGAAAACCTCAAACATGTGCAAAATGAGGTTATTACAATCAAGATCTAACATTAAAATGCAAAACCTTACCTTAGCCATGTTCTTCAAGACCTTAACCCTCTTATCAAAGTGAGGGTTTGTGATGTCCCAAAGATTTTGAAAGCGTCCAATTATGAGCTCATAGACCTCCTCCATAATAGTGTCATCATATGGAAAAACTTGGTGTTGTTGTCCGCGTGAACTCACTAATGCATGTGATGACCAAAAGTCTCACATCCACCTTCTCATGTCTCAACAAGCTAAGTCTAGCCAAGTGTAATATCTCTCTTACGGGATCAATGGAAAAAACAAGACTCAAGTAGAAAACAACACCCAAAATGATTAGAACACATCTGCAAATGATGAAGCCCAGCCAATAGTACTCATGCCTTCAATAAATCACTAAATAATCATCAATGAGCTCATGCAAACAATGGATAAACCCAGCTGATTCGACAAGCAATGATTTACTTCCAAACTCAAACAAACCTAGCTCCTTGTGTTATGAAACAAATGGTGCAAGTTGATAATAAATGACAGTGATTAAATCATCAATTTCCCTTCACATCTGATCAACAAGAACTGCTGCTATAAATTCAAATCCTGCTCGCTGTGCCTGGGAGCTATCAACTACTTCAAAATACACAAACTATGCTCTAGAATCAGTCACTAAAACTGCTCTAAACACTGGTATCAAATCTGATCTGAACTTCATACATGGATCGCTGCAAAATGAGTGATAAAGTATGCATACAACTTAGATTATCTTCCTCCTATAGTTCGTTGTTGCCAGACCTTCAGAAATACCTCAATATCATGCAAAATATAGTTGTTATGCATAGTAGAAACCAGCCACCAGAAGGAATGCTCATGCAAGGTAAATCGCTGTCAACTAGACTTCAAAACATCATTAAAACATACATTAAACCCAGTCGCCACTCCCAGATATTAACAGCCCAAAAGGAGACTTCAAAATTATATGTTTGGTACACAAATATGAGCTTCCAAATTCGATCGCTGGAGCCAGGCATGAACAGCAGATTCCATTAATAAAAATCAGCTCATTGAGTATCTAACTCTGCCCATACTCATCGCATGGAATTAGCCAATAATTCTCTTCCAGATCGCTGCACATTTAGAGCATTAACATGCATAAAAATATTCATGTAACTGTCCAAGGTGGTCGCTGCAGTAAAGGGGACTGTAAAACTCATCAAACCAGGGATTTATCCAAGTCAAACCACTCTAACTGATGCTAAAAACAACCATGAAAGGAATCGCTGTAGAAAAGGCACAAACTCACACATTAAAATCTGATCGATCCACACTAATAAATGCATGCAAACAATCCACAATGATACCATGAGAAGTCCCTAGGGTTTGGAGGAATTATTCATCCAAGTCGACTTGCAATGGCACTCACAAACCAACTGCTATAGTGAATCGCTGCAGTGATTCGCTACAGTAAAAACATGCAGATTTCAGTGGTAAACTTCATCTAAAAATTCGCTAAAGAAAAGGACATGGATTTCACAAACAAATACTTCAATTGAATCTCAAACCAGCGCAATACAACCTCCCACGCAAGAGAGAGAGAGAGAGAGAACACCAATGGGCATGCATCCCAACTCCAAGCATGGAGTGTCAAATAAATTTCATCATAACATGAATGTAACAATGATCCTAGCACTCCTTTTATAAGCAAGGGGCACAAAATTCAAAATCCCTAGGAGAGGGAAATTATTAAATAAAAGCAGTTTATTTTCCCTAAGTGTGGCGTCCCCTTTTCTAAGGGTGATTTTATCAATAAAAGCCACCTAAATATTTATTTAATTAATTTTCCATTTAATTTTATATTTTGGGAATTAAATTAAATAATCTACATAATTAAATAATTATTGTTTTCTAATGTCAAATGATGAAAATCACTCTCCAAGCAAAAATATTAAATTATTTAATATAATTTTCCCCTTGCAACATCTCAAAGCCCACAAGAAAAAATAGGCTAAGTGTCTTCAGAAAATGGGGACATTACATCAAGTGTGCCACCAAAGAAGCTACAATTGAAAACATAGAGTTGTAATCAGATTGCTCTATCAAACATAAACAACTCACTACCTCTTCAAGAGTGTGGAGCAATACACTCTTCTCAAATGAAGGCTTTTTGAGCTTTTTCCCAAGCTTATAGAGTTTGGTCCTCAAACCTCCGTCACTGGCAAGCTCGATGATTTATTCTACAAACAAACCCACAAGGATAGAAGAAAGTTGCTCTTGATACTACTGTAATATCCCCTTTTAGGATATTATTTAAATCTGCAAAAAATAATTATCCGAATCACCCTAGGAAGATTAGATCTTCTTAGTTTGACCTCAAATAACCCAATGTTGGCAATAATACAACCCAAAGTGGGGTTGGAGTATGCCAAGGTGGTGAGTTAGATGGGAAAACTAATTAGAATGTTAATATTACCCGGATCTTATTTTTTAACAGCAGACAATTAATTAAAATTCAAACCCCAACTGCTGCAATTTTCTAAAATTATTTCTCGCTTAACTATCAAAGCAAAAATCTTCAAACTTTGGATTTTGGGCCACAAAAATATGAAGAATACTATCCCAAAACCAATTTTCGCATAGCAAACACGAAACCCTAATTTTACCCTAAAAAGTAGATCGCCTAGCACATTTAGGGCATCAAATTCACTCCAAAATTATGAAATCACTTCCTCCTTATTCCTCCTAATTTCTACAGCCAAATCCAATATTAATTTGACCCCAAAACTCCAAATCTGAAATAAATATTAATTAATAATGCCCAGATAGTTTGTAGACAATTGAAATATTCAAAAATTCATAACTCATCCAATACTCAACATTTTTCCATGAAATAAAATGCAAAAGAAACTAGGAATCAAGGCCTTTCCAATGCACTATGACTCTGAATTTTCTGAGCATTAAAACCTTGTCAAAACAACCCGAGAAATTTGCTTTCAAGTTGCGAGGGTTATAATAAAACATATAAATTAATTCCAGCTCATACAACCCTTCCAAAATATTCAAATAATCAGCCCTTGCTCTGAAATAATTAATTAAACACAGCAGCAAATAGATCTAGCATAAACAATCTCAAAACATGATAGATCGAACCCCAAGCCAAGTCGATTTGCTTCTAATAAATTGCAGCAGTGATAAATAACTCAAAAGTACCACAAACCCTTCACAAAAATGCAGATTTATCCCCTAAATAAATACACCCATACCCAAGACCAAGTCGTGAATGCTAGGATGAATATACCATGCATAAACACATTCAATTCAAGAGAATACAACGGAGAGAACAATGGAGTCTTCAATAATAAATCCAAATGAGAAAGAGCACAATGCAAGAACTAGGGCATACATCCCAATACTCCAAGCATGGAGTGAAATCAAATGATCAATCAACATAGCCCTCTAAGGAAATGCGACCTCCCTTTTATTAAACTAAAGGGTGCAATATCCGATAAAGACCGACCTTTCCCTTGGGAGGGAAAACATAAACTCTCATTAAAATATTTAATACTAAGACTATGTGCATTTTATTTATTTTTTAATTAAATAAATAAAAGCAATTAACCTATGTGCACATTAAACTAACTAAAGAGCCTCCCACTTGTAGCGCTAGGCATGTCAAGAGGTTATAATGCAAATGAAAAATAAATATTAATAATGTCCCGAAAAGAGGGACATTACATCAATTTACAAGAATTTCCCAAACAACAGTCAATGATGGGCGGATTGAGAGAATTCATAACCTTAAAGAGATATCTGAAGGTGTTCCAAACAAGTACCAACAAAATAAGGGTGAGCTCTTTGTTGGTAGCCCAAGGTATGATAGAAATAATCACATTTTGTCTCCTCCTATGTCGCTGCCATACTTGTGTCATCATGGGCAACTTGTTGAAAAGAATGATCATATGTCATGTTTGAAGCCTCATAATATAATTGGTGATAGTGTGAGGAACTCGTTGAGTAACCTAGGGCACATAGATTTTTGTGTGCAAGTTCAAGATTATGTGAACATAAAAGTTTGGGTTTCAGTTGATCCTTTGAGTTAAAAGAAAGAGGAATTCCTTGTTGAATTCAATATTGTTACTCCATGGATATGGTTAAAAAGAAATTTTATAAAGGATCGTTTTGAACTTCTTATGTATCCTAATGTGAAGGATTTACTCCTAGAGTGTTCCTTGAAACCATACACTCCAAGGAAAGGTTATCAAGATAATAAGACTTTCCGCAGCAAGAAGCTTGGTGTGGAAAAATGGTAATGTTCTTTCTGAATTCATATTTTGGATGGATAGTACTCTCCTTGGACAACTGTAGGTTAATATATATAATGAAGCTCTTTGGGTTTAACATGATGTGTGAAAGGGACTTCAAGTATTACAGTTGTTGCACCTTTCCTATGTTACTAATATCCATGATTTTTGATTTGGAGATGCAATGCTATAGCCATGATCGGTTGTTCATCCCAAATTTATGT
Source organism: Taxus chinensis (assembly GCA_019776745.2). NCBI lineage: Eukaryota > Viridiplantae > Streptophyta > Pinopsida > Cupressales > Taxaceae > Taxus > Taxus chinensis. Next base: position 214,685,909 of record CM034146.1, read on the forward strand.
ATGAAGTTGTGCAAATCTTCCATGGAAGCAAGATATCGATAGGTTTGGAGACATTCTTTCCACTTAATATGATGTGTAAGAGGGTTCAATCGTTTAGATCAAGCAAAGCCAACATCCCCACATCTTTGGCATTGGTTGGAAAGAAATCTAGAGTTGTGCATGGCTATTACAACCCCTCATCCACATCCCTATGGTCTGATCCAAACCAGTTTGTGAAGAAAATTTCAGTGGGGCAGCTTAGAGGCAATAATTGGAATTCCAAATTAGCAAGGTAACAACCATCTAAAGGAGGTGAGCATAAGTATTAGTATATTGTAATGTCCCCTTTTTCGAATTGGCGGTTTACAAGTGGACTTCTTGCCATCCTCTTTTCATGGCAAATAAGTATGAATGAAGAAGGGAAAGAATTGCATTTCATTTCAATTTTCTTTTATTTGATATAATGTTTTTTTTCTGTAATTTTCCTTTAGGAGATAGGTGTGCTGGTTTGGAGAAAAGAAAGAAGCAAATAGAATATAAAGTCTTAAGAGGTCGACCCATTTCTATTTGGCCTTTGGCGCCAAGGGAAGGATATAAAAGGGACTGAAGGACTTCATTTGCAATCATCTTTGGCGCATTTTATCTATACTAGGTTTTTTGGGCAAAGTGCTCATTAAGTTTCCACTCAAGGACGAAACCCCTCTTGTGTGGCATTCCAAGGAAGGCGAAAACCTTCCTTGTGGCTTGGTGGAGAACGGAAACCCTCCATTATGGGTGATTTGAAGATATCTATTAAAGATTTCTTGCAGATTTGGATCTAGGGAATCAAGGACAATATCTACAAAGGCTTTGCATGCATTTTGGAGCTCTCCCTCGAGAAAGCGACTAGGGTTTGGTGTTAGTTGGGTGCCTTCTAAGGCACATATTTCATATTTGATTTTACAATCTGAATTTCCATAATTTATAAGGTCGGAATCTATATTTTCATGATTTTGGGTGGTGTTTATTTATCGTTTTCAACATTGGTTTGTGGTTGTTCTGTTGTTGTCAGAAATTTAATTGCAGCAGTATATATTCTCTGATTTTCTTCATTTCTTGTTACCAAATTGGATGGATATTGATTGCCGTGTTTGAATTGATCATTTTGAAGTAATTTTCAGTTGTTGTGCATAGTTGCACGGTGAATTCTAAGCTCTTATATAGTTCGCCCTAGGGTTTAGAAGGATATTACAGCTGCTGCTATAAAAAATCAGATTTCATTTCACTTGGGTTTGTGTGGTTTCCTTCTTTTTCAGTTTCAGCCCTTGAAAGGGACATTACATATGTTGGAACTCGATGATAAAGGGAAGAAGGCAATACTTCAAGGTAGAATGGATGGAGTTCCAAGTAGGGCTACCACGAAGAAGGAAGAGGCATATTTTCGGAGCACTCAAGGCATCAAGACAAGCAAGGGTCTACCCTTAGGTAAGGTACTTCATGGTGATAATTTTTGGTTAGTTCCGGGCATGCACGGTATTACTTCCTTGTGGGGGACACTTAAAGAATAATGTGCAAAATGGAGCTTTCTTGTTGAAAGCCACATTCTACACCAAGTTGGAGTAAGTGTGGGCTATAAGAATCTTGAACTAAGGGTCAATATATCTGTTGTTTTCCATTTTAGATCTGTTCTTAATTTTTCTGTTTATATAAGACAATTTTCAGTCCCTGCACTACTCATAAAATTGGCTTTTCCATTAAGATTTCAGTTTGATAGTTATATCATTGTCATGTGGCTGAGCACACAAAAATCAGAGTTGGGACTACCATTAGCAATCATGGGCAACAACAAACATGCACTTTTAGGAAGGATTTCACCAACGGATAATGTGGAAAGAAGGTTACAGCTGGAAGAAACAAATAAATCAGACCTGGTAGCCTTGATTTGGAAGAGGTCCCAAGTATTTTATGGCTGTTGAGACTTATTTCCAACCCATTCACAATCAGATTTGCATCTTGTAATCAAGGAGATAGCTGGTCAAGCTGATTATTCATCCATTTCTTGCTCTGTGATGGAAACTACAGCAGTTTGGAGAGATTTTGGTACAGCTGAATACACAAAGGAAAAAGACGTCACTATTGTTTTTGAAGTAGAAGATAAAGAAGACTTCGATGAAGAGAGGGGCAATAGAGATATGAGTGTGTTTGAATTGAAGCTCTTTCATTCAACAGGCATGGGATCCAGATTATGAGAGCACTACAGCATATTCCTCCACCTTGATATGATGAAACTTGGGCATATAAGTTTTCATTTTTTTGAGGGCAAGCAAATTTGGGAAGGGAGGATTGTAATGACCCCTTTTACACGCTATGTAATGTCCCCTAAATGGGACATATTGAGAATTGCATTTATATTTCTTTTAATTCTCATTATGTCTTTGTTCGGGTCAATATTGGCTCAATGGATAATGAATTCTACTTTTGATGTAATGGCGTAAAAGTATTTTTAAACTTTAAACGGCAAGTTGGGCATGAAGGCCTCTTATTTGGTTCGAAAATGTGGAAAGACTTTTAATTCTTATGGGTCGTCCTTGGTTAGAGAGCCTACATAGAGGATTATGAAGAAATAGAACTACTTGAAGATCGGCCTATGCATTGGGCTTGTATTTTGATGTTAACGCCACTTAAGGATATATAAAGACATGAAGGTTTATTTAAAAAGATTATGCATGTTCCTTTTAAAGATTGATATCTTGAGTTCGTGCACAGTGTGCCCTACTCTCCACTAAAGACAAAACCTTTAGTGTGGCTCAACTTTGGGGACGAAACCCTCCATTGTTGCAAGATTGAGGAACAAAAACTCTTCAAGCTTGAGGGGAATCCCATACAGGGGTTTCCAAAGTTCTTTAAAGTGGTTTATTGTTCGTTTTTCCCCCTTCTTACCCTAGGCGACTTGCATGGGTGGAGGGTTTGGTATGTTCTAGGGCTGATTTCCCTATTTTGTTCTGATATTCTTAGTTGGCATAATTTATAATGCCGTAATCTGAATTTTGGAGAATCTTGGTGAGGATTTGTTATTTTTCTTAGCCCTAGGTTTGGCTAAACTATTGTTGTCCTAAATATTTAATTCCAGCTGTAATTATCATATATTTCTTTAATATTTTGATGTATTTGTCATGGTTAGATAAAGTATTTCGTGATATTCTAAATTGATTTTCATAGTGAAAAGTGGATTCGATTCCCATAGGCAATTCACTGCCCTAGGAGCCTACAAATTTTGTATTGGTTGATCATTAAAGATAGTCCTAGCTATTTTCATTTGTTGTGTGTGTGCTTGAATGTGTTTTCAGATCAAATCAATTCATAATAGCCGGTAAACCCCTTTTCGCCATTTAAATTACAAAAATGGACATTATAGTAGTATTAAAGCTTCGATCTTCCCAGTCCGAGGGTTTCCTTGCAAGAAGATAAAATGGCGGATAGAATTTTTGGTGATGATAGATTTGAAAGGCTTACCCTAGCACAAGAAATATTGGCTAATAAAATGGCTCAGTTGATCCATACCATTCAAGATCTGAAAGGTGGAAGGAACTCTTCAAAGAAAGTCAATAATAATGAACCATCCAAAGTAGACAACATTGCTACATGGTATGAGGAGTATATGGCTCTTCCAAAAGTTATTCATGATGTCCTACCATTTTCCGAGTTTGTAGGATGGAGGAAAGCTAGAGTGGGCATCGGAATTTGGTCCAAGCCCCAAGTCAGGCACAAGGGTCATGGAAAGGATATCCCTACATTAGAGGAGAAGAGCCCCATCTTGTTGGCAAAGCAAGAAGAGGCTATGGAGCTTGATGAAGAGGAAGCCATGGTGAAAATCCAAGGTGCGAATAGTGACAAAGATAGCCATCCTTTTAAGGCTAAGAAGGGAAAAATATATTGTAACAGCTGATTACCAAGAGGAAGCAGCTCTTGGGAGTCCTAGAAGTCCCCATCACCATTGCCAAAGTAGAGCTCTTGACTGATTTTCAAAACAGCGGTGTGAAGGCACCAAGGTTTGATGAAAGTTTGAAGCATGAGCCTAGAAAGGAAAGGGAAATCATGGAGCATGAGTCCCAAGGTAAAATTTCTTTAATATTTAACGATGTTTCATTGGTTTCGTTAAAAAGAAATCATATTTGCATGAGGATAAAGAGGATGCATTAGCAGAGTGTAATCCAATTATCATTTTGGAGCATGAAGAGAAAATAGATCAGCCCCTAATTGAAGAGGAAAAATCGGATCTGCAAGAGGTTTATGAGGAAGGGACCTCACCGGACACTTGTGTGGATTTTCAGCCTACTATAAATTCCAAAACAGCAGCTGAAGGTAAGCCACTTGATTTATTTTATGATCGTAGCAGGAGTATATTGCATCACACCAGGGTACTACATTGCTTTGGTCATCATGAGGGCTATTCTGACTATGGTGAGAAAATGAAGGAAAATAAATGGAAAGAGGATCTTCCAAGCATTCCCTATACGTTGGATTTTCATGGCAGCCACAGGTATTATGATCATTCTCCATATTCAATGCTCCATACTCGAGCATTTTCAGATTTGTATCAAGAGGGGGCAGCTCTCTAATTTCAGTCCAAGGTATGGGTATACTTCAGATTTGATGCTTCCATTTATGTCAGATCAAGATATGGGTCATTACGGAAAGCATGCTAGAATGATGGATGTGACTTGCAACATAAGGCATGTAGACCTCTTGATGCAAATTCAGATTTATGTGTGCATAAGAGTCTTGGATCTTGGTAATAATTTGAAGAATAGAATTTATAACGTTGAAGATACTCTTGCTAGCTCCTTCACAATCTCATACCAATGGGAACGAAAGAATTCTGAATTGGTCCTCGAAGAACATAAGGAAAATATTGGCATGACAAATGGCATTCCACCCATTGCTACAGCCAATATGATGGGAAGTGATTTTCAAGAGAAGGGGGCCGCTCAGGTGACCATAGTAAAAATCATTTTGTTGATCATAATGTTTGGACTCAACATAGCATGGTTTTGTTGGAATTGCATTGCACAAAGATCTGTTATCTTCAAGTGTGTAAAGGAGAAGTCAAGGATGATATGTTTATACATAATGGCTTCATTAATTTTGATCATAACACTGCTGTCATATGCACTTCCATCTTGCACAGTGACATATTTGTAAGCATACAGGTGGATTCAGTCATTGGAAGTGTCGGTTTTCAGTTTATAGCATTGTTGGCAATCAAAATAGGATCATTTCCAGCCCCTATATCACTTTCGCATGGATATCATCATGCATCTCATACTACAAGGAATGGTGAGGTGAGAAGCACATCTTTGATTCAACTTCAAGTTTGTTTCCGCATATGGGATATGGGTGTTTTTGCGAGTCTCGCAAAGGGAGAAACTTCTGATTTCAAGATCAAGACTACTGATAATTTTATCATTATGAGTCTCGCGATGAGGGAAAGATAAAATGAATCTTATGGGGAACACAAGCAATATGATCGTCTTCATAGAGGGGATTGTTTGCTTCATTTTTATGCCATGTAATTGTTATGTTTCGGTCATCAAGGTAAGAATTGTAATTTTGATTTTTCGTTCTATGTATTGCTAACCCATGGTTCCATGAAAGAACCAAAAGGAAGGCGAGAAAAAGCAAGCAATTATGATGAATTTGTAGTTGTACATATATCGGTCATAGAAGGAATTGATGATGTATCTAGAGGGAAAAATGATAATTGTACTCTTGAAGTAAGTACTCCACAAAGAGAAGAGGCTAAGTTCACAAATTTTGTGTCTCAAATCGAACAAGATGAATGCTATTTAATAGTTCCGGATATTGTACCCTCTTCAATCTGAGATGGAATAATTTTGACTCCCTTGAACAGGTTATCAAAGAGTGGCAGAGGATGCTTCCTCCAGGACAAAGGCTTCTTCCTGTACTGTGGAGTGGGATCTCTCTTCTTTTTTGGAACACCTGGAAAGAAAGAAACATTCGACTTTTTCAACAACGTAGCAAAGATGGCTCTTATATCTGGGAAAAACCAAAAATAAATATAGTTGAAACTCTCAAACACAAGATACCATTACCCATCACCTTCTCTATGGAATAGAAACATATTTGTAATCAGCTATCTCTTGAACCAAGAGAAGCCACTTTACCCCGTTTTCATATTAACAAGGAGAGAAAGAGAGACACTCAAATCAAAGCCCCTCCTTCAGATTATGGACAAGTGAACACGGATGGTGCTTCTAGAGGTAATCCGAGCAGGGCTGCTGCGGGAGGCATTGGTAGACATCATGAGGGTGACATGCAATTCTTTTTTGTTGTTAACCTAGGTGTTATTACCAATAATATCGCAAAGATGAAAGCGAACTATAAAGGTATGCAAGAGGTTGTAAAGTGTGGTTGGCTAAAATTCAAATTAGGTCAAACTCTCAAACTGCTATCAAGCTATTATCTCATAGAAGAGCGACTCTTCCACCAAATGGTCCAATCTCCAAAGAAGTCTGGAAGGTTAAAAAATTGCAAAAAACTTTTCTCGAAGTACAATTTGTACACATTCCCTGGGACAGAAATAAAATTGTTGATGCTCTGGCCAATTGGGCTCTAGATAATAAGGATCTCCTATGCTATGGCTTGCCTCCTATATGGTGGTTCAACCAGCTACAAGACGACATCAAATACATTCTCAACCTTGAATCCTCACTATGATAATTACCACTACTTTTTTGTTGTATAATGCTACTACTTGGACTAATAGATTCCAGGCTTGGCATAGCCATATATATTATAATATAACATATTTGCTGTTTTTTTAAAATAAAAATAGTTCTAGATATTGTATCTTAGTTGGAAGTTGTTGGTATGAATGGATATAGTGAGAATACCGAATTTTGGGTTTCAAACATGTTGTCATAAGCTTTTATGTGACTGTCACAAACATTTCCAGCCCCTTCTCCATGTTGCTATCAGTTGTAATAAGGTTTCCAGCCCCTAACATCGTGATTTCAAAAAGAGAAATGCATGGGTGAAGCTATGTTTGGTACACCCAGAAGGAAAGTATGTCATCTAATATAACATCTTTGCTGTTTTTTTTTAAATAGTTCCGGATATTGTATCTCAGTTGGAAGTTGTTGGTGTGAATGGAAATAGTGAGAATACCAAATTTTGGGATTTCAAGCATGCTGTCATAAGCTTTCATGTGACTGTCATAAACATTTCCAACCCCTTCTCCATGTTATCAATTGTAATAAGATTTCCAGCCCCAAACATTGTGATTTCCAAAAGAGAAATGCATGGGTGAAGTTGTGTTTGGTACACCCAGAAGGAAAGTATGAGAAGGCATTTGGGGGGAATTTGCAAAAAAAGAATGATGACTTGCCATCATATTCATGAGAAATGAGGAAGCAAGGATGTTGAAACCTTTTGTTTTATTTAATGAGTTTGTTTCATGTGCAAGTACAAACATGAAGCCAAAGGAACAACTAAGATTTATTTGGGATTTGGGCACTTGCAATTGCTTGAGGACAAGCAATTTTGAGTGGGGAGTGTTGGTACCCAAAGTTAACCTTCTTCAAAGCTTATGTAGCATCATGGATTAAACAAGATACTCAGAGGCATATAGATGATGTTGTGTGTCGTTTGCAGCCGGGGAAAGCAATCTATCTGACTTGTTAGCACTTAAAATTTGGGGGAGTGGGTAGCACCCTTGAAAGGATGTGATCTTATCCTAACTACTTTAGGTTGTGCCTTTCAACCAAGGTAAGAGAACCTATAATGTAACCTTTGTTTGCTGAAGGAGATGGATATATCTCTCAATTTGTACAAATGGTATGAAAAGGCCTTGGGAAAATATGATCAACACTCCAAATCTGACTTTCACAAGTTGTCACTTCCGGATTATGGAGATATTTTCAATGCAAGGCAACATTACTAAAAACATTCAAAATCCTGATTTGCTTCTGCATATTTTGACTATGGGGTTTGCATTTGTTGATACACAGGACAAAACAGGGGTAGTATGGGTAGGATTAGTTGTTTTTTGAATGATTTTTGGGTGGGAGATTAGACAAGACAAACCAAGGTCTGCCAGACTCTTTGACAACTTCAGCAAAATTTGGAAGAAACTTAACAACAGAAAGTATCAAGATGGTTAATCACTCCTTCATCCAGGATATGTGCATCAAATGGAAGCCCAGATCTGCACTCTTCCACACAATCTTTGATTATCTATCACAAAAGCTTGAGTTAGAAAGAACCAATGAAGCATTTAGTAGTCATTGCTTGATCATGCCTAAGGTGCACCCAAAGGCTTACAAACAATCTCTGAAATCAAAGGAAGGTGAAGTGGTTTTATATTTGTTTATCTCTTTATCAGATGAAAGCTCTTCTGAATGTGAGATTGCAAATGCCACTAAACTATCACAAGAATGAGATCATGTATGATCAAGAGAGATTTTAAACACAAGACTGCAACAGGAAACAAGAAACACAAATTGAAAAGCATTCTAAAATGTAAGCAATCACAAATTTCTCGCAAAGACAACACAGAATAACTCAAAAATGATCAGATTTATCAGTAGGGGAAATGTTTTGAAACAATCTTAGAGCTTGTTAATGGCTATATATGTGCAACTAACTTAACATGATTTGAAATCTGATACAAAAGGAATTATATGAGCTTCTCAGGTGGTAACTCAGAGTATGGGCTTCTTCCCAGATTTTCCCATGAAATTTCTAAGTTTCTCAGGCTTTTCCAAACTCTTATAGCATTCAATCACCTCCGAGCCTTCTTTCCCAAGGAAAGAATATGCCAAGCATCAAGTTTGTTACAAAAAATCATCATGATACATAAAAAGGGACATTTAACAGATTTGCAACCAAAATTGCCAAGTGATTCAAAAGGTCGAATCATTGCAAATATTTGAATTAATATCCTCTGTGGAGGCACGTTTTTCATCCTCAAGGCATGCAGACCCTTTTCCTTTCATCATTACACCCTTTTCCCTTTCCAAATTCGCATCTGCAACTTTTAGATCTGGCATTTCACGTTTTACGCGGGCTAGGGCAAAAACCATTTCAAATACACCTTTGATCCACGAATTGAGCCTCAAGAATGATCAAATCGAACCTTGTAGGCCAAAACAATGAGAATCCATCAAAAATCCGATGAAGAACGAAGCAAAAAACGCATCTCCAAACTTCCTGGAGCTCCCTAGGGCAAAAAATGGCAGAAGAACAAAAATGATGCACAGCTACCGTTGATTTCTCCTTCTCAACTTTAAATTTGGACCGTCCACGTGGAAGCCCCACATTAAAATGGGCGTCAGGGCCTCTTTTTGCCTTTTATAACCTTTTGGAAAAATTGCGAAATTCACATTTTCCTCCACCCCTCCGCCTTTGAGAAACAAGTCTAGCACGCATCCCGAGGTGGGTCCCATCGGAATCACGGTTCGATTCTGCACACTTTCACCTTTTTGAAAAAAAAGAAATTTTTCCAAATTACCCCCGCGGGCCCGCACCTCCGATTTTGTCCACTTGTCTGCCTCTGATTGGAAGTGAGCTTCACCTCAAAAATTATTCCTTCAGATGAGCGGGGCCAGGATTGATTTTAAAACTTTTAAACCTTTTGTGGAAAAAAGCTAAAAATTTTAAACTCCGCCGGTCCGAGGCTCCGGTCTCATTCCTAACACATGGCATCACCTAATTGGTTACGAGGATGCGCTTCACTTTTGCAATTTATCATTTTTTAGAAAAGGAGAAAAATCTAACTTTTCCCCGGAAGCTCATACCTTTGCCTTTGACTTTTCAACAAAGACACGTGTCCTGTTCTGATTCACTGCGGGATCCAAGGAAGCGGCATGACTTTTAAATTTTATCTAGAGAAGGGTTCAAAACCAAAACAATTTCCACCGGCCCGATGCCCCACCTTCATACTTCATGTGGGCTCACGGGTCATCTTAGAAAACTTAGAATTTTTGCCAAAAAGAGAGCAAAAATCACAAGTTACCCCGCAGCTCCATATGCCCACCAAAGGGAAAAACTGGCAACTTAGGTCCACCGAGCCATAACCCGAAAATTACAAGGAGTTAGGAGGACTTCTTTACCTTTTTGGAAAGGGAAGAAAATTTCCCATCTGATGAATGAGTTTTCAAGAGTCAAAAAGTTCTCAGAAAGTCCCAGATCTCAAAATACTTCTTTTCAAGCCTATTTCAAGGGTATCAACTTAACAATTTGTAGTTTCAGACTTGGAAAAAGAAGGGAACTTTTGAGGATGATAACAGTTGGTCAAAAATGTACAGGGCATACTGAAAATGGGCACCAACAGGGAGGACTGTAATGTCCCCTAAATGGGACAATGAGAATTGCATTCATATTTTTTTTAATTCCCATTATGTCTTCGTTTGGCTCAATATTGGCTCAATGGATGATGAATTCTAATTGATGTAATGGCGTAAAAGTATTTTTAAATACTTTAATGGCGAGTTGGCATGAAGGCCTCTTATTTGGTTCGAAAATGTGGAAGGACTTCTAATCCTTATGGGTCGGCCTTGATTGCAGAGCCTACATAGAGGATAATGAAGAAATAGAACTACATGAAGGTCGGCCTATGCATTGGGCTTCTATTTTGATGTTGGTGCCACTTGAGGATATATAAAGAAATGAAGTTGCATTTGAGAAGGTTATGCATGTTTATTTTAAATATTGAAATCTTGAGTTTGTGCATAGTGTGCCCTACTCTTCACTAAAGACGAAACCTTTAGCGTGGCTCAACTTAGGGGATGAAACCTTCCATTGTTGAAAGATTGAGGAACGAAAAACTCCTCGAGCTTGAGGGGAATCCCATACGGGGGTTTCCAAAGTGCTTCAAAGTGGTTTATTGTTAGTTTTTCCCCCTTCTTAACCTAGGCGACTTACATGGGTGGAGAGTTTGGTATGTTCTAAGGCTCATTTTACTATTTTGGTTTGATATTCTTGTTTGGAATAATTTATATGAACGTAATCTAAATTTTGGAGAATCTTGGTGAGGATTTGCTATTTTTCCTAGCCCTCGGTTTGGCTAAACAGTTGTCCTAAATATTTAGTTCCAGTTGTGATTATCAGATATTTCTTTAATATTTTGATGTATTTGTGATGCATAAATATTGTCATGACTAGATAAATTACTTCGTGGCATTCGAAATTGATTTACAATGAAAAGTGGATTCAAATCTCATAAGCAGTTCACTGCCCTAGGAGACTGCAGATTTTGTATTGGTTGATCATTTAAGATATTCCTAGCTATTTTCAGTTGTTGTGTGTGTGCTTGAAGGTGTTTTCATATCAAATCAACTCATAGTGGCTGGTAAACCCCTTTTCTCCGTTTAAATCCCAAAAAGGGACATTACACGCTAGTCACTATGAAAGCCTTGGGCCATTCCACCTTTCGTGGGCTTCAAGGAAGGAAAGCAAGGGAGGTGAACATTGCCATAAATGTAAGTTCCTTTATTTTCCTCATTAATTTGATTACTAATTATGGCTTCGTGTGATTCGATTAGGTGATAGGTGAATAACAAGGCAAAAAGGTACTTCTATCTTCTCCACATGAGGTCGGTCTTCTCAGAGGACCAAGAGAAGATTAAAAAATACACTTCCCCTTCATTAAGAGGTCGGCCATGAGAGTTAATCTTATAATTCATCCTTGGCACAAAGAGGAGGTACTTAAGGAGGTTCGAATGGAGAAAGATATCATTGGCATTCACCATTTTGACATTTACTTGGATTTGGAGCTAGTGTAGATTCTCTTCTTGCCATTGAAGGATGAAAACCCTTCCTTGTTCACCTATTGAGGACGAAACCCTTCAATAAGATCACACTTGGGGACGGAAACCATCTTGAATGCATTGGTGGCTTCATTCAGGAGTCACAAGTGGACTTCATTGGAGTATTTCTCGAACAACAAGGTGTTTATCCGTGCATAGGGCACTTCTACTCCAGCTAGGGCACTTTCAAGGGTGTTGGCACCCTTCCTGCACTTGATCTACCCATTTGGGAAGTCCGGGATCACTTTTGGAGAGAGGATTCCGTGGCTACAAATTGTGATTTCACTTTTATTTGATAGTTGGTCTCTCCGAGATCATTTTGAGCATTTGTTTGTGTTGAAACTCCAAGTATTGATGGAGTTATGAATTTTCAAAGTTTCAACTATGTTTGCACTTGAATTAAATTTATAAAATATATATTTGCTCCATATTTCATCTTGCTGGAATTCTGAAGTGTTTGGGATATTTCTATATTGATTTTCAATCTATATTGCATGAGAATATTGTCTTGAAGAGCCCATACAGTTCGCTGCCCTAGGAAATAGAAATCAGATCCATTGCTAGAGCTAAGTGGTGATATTGCTCGTTGTCATATGAATTCCTTTGTTTCCATAAATATTCAAATCGCTCTTGGTTGTTAATGACATTTTAAATTTCCTCCTCTAGGGTTTGAAGTGATTGACAGGTGGTTGTAATAAAAATCAGAAGTTGTGATTGGGGTTTGAATCCAAATCCTTTTTTTCTATTTGATGCCCTAGAAGGGACATTACACCACTCAACATGGTCTCCTTGGAACTCCACCTCAAAACCCTTTGATTTTTCTTCTTCTAGTTCATGTCCCATGATTTCTTCCATGACCTCTTGAGGTGTTGATGTAATAGCTACTTTAGTTTCTTTTTCTTCTTTCAAGAAAAGCTCCTTTGAGTGTGACTCTTTAGCATCTTCTTGTGGTCTAGGGTTTAACCCTAGCATCTTCATCCATACACCAGTTGTCCCTTTGATGGAACCCACAGTTGTGGAGAGTGTCACTTACCCCAAGGCACAATGAAGATCCACCTGTGGCACTTGAGATCTAGGCTCGGGCCTTTAGCTACCCTCGTTGACTCCTATGAACTCTGCAAGTGAAATGGCATCACGAATTTTCTTTGAAAGAACCCTATAGTCCTCATAGCTGACCACAATGTTGTGACCCATTGAATGTCGTGTTTCCACCTCTAGAATGACTTCTTTCTTTGGTAGGAACGTAGTAGGTCTACCAATCCATGTTTTCTCTCCTGAATTAGTAGATGTATTCTTTGTCACCATCTTGCATGAATACCCGCAGGCTGGGAAGATCGATGCTCTGATACCACTGTAATATCCCTTTCTGGGCTGAAATTGAAAAACAAGGAAATAGCACAAACCCCAATTGAGAGTAAACTGAATTTTACAACTACCAGCCAAAAAAAATTATAAACCCTAGCAGCCAACTGTATTTGCAATTTTAGGGCATCAAACACTCTCCCCAAACAAGCTAAAAATGGATGTATAAATTCTCCAAAATATTATAGTCAACAAATGAAACAAATACCAAGCAAAAGCACTCTGAAGTATATGCAAATTTGGAAATTCTATACATGTTGGCTAGATTTTCTACACAGCAGAGCACCTAGGCAGTCATGAGATAAATCTCCCTCATTTACTGGTGAGGCTCCCGTGTAAGATTTGTCAGTTAAATATGCTAGTATCTATTTGTGGGTATTACTTTAACCATGCAGCTCATGAACCATAGCTATATAGTTTTACAGCAAGTAAGCAACTGTTAAAGAGAGGAAATATTTGAAGAAGGGGAAAATGATAGAAAAGAAGGAAAGATGGAAGATGTGCAACCCAATCAATAGATCACAGAGTTGATTGCATGCACATAGCTAGAACCAATAGATATTAACACACAGAATTATAAGCAAATGAAGCTTTCAGATCTAGATCTAGAATAACACAAAGTTTACCAATAGATCTAAGACAGAAAGTTAGAAACAAAATGCACCGTTGACACAAAGTTCTCCGGAAATTTGCCCCTTTCTATTCCTTTGCTTCAAATAACTATCAGGGGTTTCAGCACAAAGTCTGGAACACAAAAATGTTGCTTACAAATTCACTTCTTTAACCCGAAGGTTCTTCCTCTACTTATAGAATGTAGAGGGGCAATTACAAATAGGAAGCTTTTAGCTGAACTGACACATGTGGAAGTCGGAAAGGAAACATCTGGCAATCTTCCTCCTGGAATTCCTCTTTGCATGACATGCATGATTTAAACCAAAATAGAACCTTCTATTTTGCATGTAAAGCCACCTATTTCCAAGTAGTTGACTTCAAGTAATGGTTTTTAAACCAATCACTTAAGTTTTATAATTTAATTGATCGCTCAATTACTTTGTTGGAGAAAATAAGAGGAAGAAGCAGAAAGAGGATAAGAAAAGAAGAAAGTTGCAAGTCTCCAATCTTGTTTTTTTCATATTCTGCATGCAGCTGATTCTTTTGCCTTTGATTCTCACCAAACTAGATCTGGAAGCAGGCTGGACTGTGATTTTGCTTACGGGTGTTGCCTTTGACTTATTTTCTTCTTATCCTTGAAGCTTTTGTAGTTCTTCTCCAGTACATGCATCAGTGCAATGTTTGCCGTAAATAACTCATCATTTTTATTTTTAATTGCATATGAGCAATTAAAAATTCTGGAAAGCACTCCGGGTGAATGCAAATTCAATGAAGGCTTCAACTGGAAGATTGGGAACACATGCACAAGATCCTAGAAGGAATTTTTCATGCATTGACTTCTACACGGGCTGCATTAGAAACAAGAGGATGAATTTTTGCCGGAAGTCTTTGCAATTATGAGATTTGGATCTGGATCTGAAAGCTATGCATGATTTTGTTGATCATTTTCTTTCATCGTGTTTCACCATGGCTGGAGCAATCTTTGTCTAAGCAATTCTTTTTCTTTTTATTCGGCCGGAATTCTTTACAATTGGTACAGATTTGGGGATTTCTTCAGATTCGGAAGATATATTCAATGTATCTAACATTGATTTAAGATCCCTTTAACTTATATAAGCACCTGTAATGAATACTTGCAATTAATTCAGACAAAGATGGAATCCAAAGCATGAACCTTGATCACCTATAACAATATGCAGATAATTATACAGACTTAAATCAAGCTCCTCCAACCCTAGGCGCCAAATTTTGAAGCTTTCCGACAGTGAAAAACACCTTTTCTGAGCAAAATTCCTCCTTTGGGCGCCAAAATTGTCTAGGCTGCAATCCTTTGATAAAGAATTAATTACTCCATTAATATGGCAGCCCATGCTTATATAACCTTCATCATTATATAATTAATAATTGCCTCTCCTATTTCCGGCAGTTAATTAATTAAAAATCATGTTTTTCTCTTTAACTTGGGCGCCAAAATTTGCATGCTTCAGGGCTGCCATTAAATAAATTAATTTAATTTATTTTTAGCCTCCTTCCTTTAGTTTTCCTTGACTTCACATCATGCTTTGACCTCATGCGCCAAAATTAGGAATTAAATCCATTAATAAATACTTCTAAAAGTATTATTTCTCCTCCAAATGGGTCGCACTTTTTAGCATGCTTTGGGGCTGCATTAAATAAATTAAATTTATTTATTTTTAGCCTTCTTCTTCCAGTCTTCCTTGACTTTTATTCATGCGTTGACTTCTCCTCATGCTTGGGCACCAAAATTAGGAATAAAAACAATTAATAAATGCAATTAAATTTATTCCTTTATTCCCAAAGGGGTCGCATTTTTTAGCATGGCCAATTTCTTTATTTAAAAGTCACTTTTTGATGGGATTATTTACCATGCACTGCAGCTCCGAAAATCCCATGATCCACTTAAGTTGTTTGACTTCCATAATGGAATTTTTTACCGTGCAAGGCAGGTAAGAAATTCTCATCAATGCCTTAAGTGATTTTCTTTTATTTTATAATGGGAATTTTCAACCTGCAAGGCAGGTAAGAAATTCCCGTCTGCCTGTTGCCTCTAATTTTCCCATCATGACTTAAGTGACTTTGCTTCCATGGGAAAAAGTACCCTGATAGGCAGGTACAAAATTCCCACCTACCTGCTGCTACCAAAAATCCCACTGCAACTTAAAACCTTCCATTCCCAAAAATGCGACTTGCCCAGAAGAGGCCTTTTTGTGCATGACTTCGTCTTTTTAGAGAGAACCTGACTTCCTGTGGCTAATTCCTTCTGGCATGGTGGTCAAAGATGATCTCCAGATACTCCAGGAAAGAAAACAGACTGAACTAGCGAAGGAATTGACCTAAGGGAATTTCACAGAGAAAAAAAACACGCAAAAATAATAAAAACGAAAAACGTTGTCAGAAGTCACAGACAAAGCCCAGGATTCGTTCCTGGTGGAAACCCTACTGGTATATGTGAATATTGACATGCAAAACTTCAACAGGGTTAAACTGGATCACAATTTACCTCAAATGGGGCTTAAAATAATTAAATTAAAATTTCCCACAGACAAACCCTGGCGAAAGGATAAAACGAGTTTGGGCATCTGGGTATTTGTCGAAATTGGCTCATATGACTCTCTAGGAATATTTTGACGCAATACAGACATTTTCTGGCAATAAAAACACAAAACGACCCGTTATTTTAAAAGAACGAAAAAAAATTAATTTGGGGTAGTCTCAGATTTTAGGGTGAAATCTAGGGACACTAATACAGCTGCAATTAAATGTATGATAGAAGAATTACAACTCACAACACTGGCTGGAAATGGAGATTCCAAACCCCAAAAATCTCATGAAAGTGTGCAATTATCCTCTAAAATTATTAGGAATATGAATATCAATTCCAAATGAAGAAATGTGCCCTAGATGGCACCCAATTCCACCTCCAAGAAATTCGCTACCCTAGGAGACGGGCTGTAAATCACTCTAGGATCAAACCCTTGCTAAAAATCTGCAATATCAATCCTCTTGAAGTACTTTGAAGAATCCCAATAAATTGAGAAGTTTTCATTATTCAATCAAGGGTTTCGTCCTCCTTGTTAGCCACACCAAAGAATTTACGCCCTTAAATGGAAGTAATTGAGCAATCAGCCCAAAAACCATGCAAGTTATAATTTTTGACAAGAGATGATGCAAAACTGAGTCAAGCGAACACATTATATAGGTCATATGTGGTGCCAAATGTCTAAAACATGATCCCCGCGAGGACCGACCTCCTTGGGAGATATGTTTCTTCTTTATCTTCAAGCATTCGCTGCAAAGACCAACCTCTTTATGAAAATATAAGTTTCATTTTAGTTTTTTTTTTCCCATTCCATTTCCTTTTTCTTTTTTTACCCTTTTTGCCAACAAAGCCTAAATGAGTATGGGATATTTATATTAATAATGCCATATAAAGTTGCCCCTAAAATGGAGAATTGACCGGGCCCAACTTAAAATAAATTATTTTATTTTAGAAAAGGGGACATAACAGAGGTTCCCTATAGCATATTAAATTTTTTTCAAAAATTGCACTAGTGTCAAAACTTAATTTGGAAGTTCACTTCATGATGTTGATGTAAACCTATACACCTAGAACATAGTGCATGGTCTATTTTTCTCGAAAATCATGCATGTGTGCCAAAATCTAATTTGATAGTTCAGTTCATGAGGATGGCATGGAACTATACACCTAGCACACGCTCACGAGGTTCCCTGTAGCATATTTTATATTTTTCTCAAAAACTACATGTGTGCCAAAATTTAATTTGGAAGTACACTTCATGATTTTGATGTGAACCTGTACACCTAGGACAAGCCTTGTAGCGTATTTTGCATTTTTCTCGAAAAGCATACCTCAGAGGCATATTATTTACATTTGTCACTCCATGAGACGAAATTGTAATGTCCCCTTTTCCAAGCGAGTTTGACTTGAAGACCTTGCGGCCCATTTCTACTCCCCGTGGGCTTTAAGGGATAAATTAATGGAATTAGATTTGTGTTATGATAGTAATTTGCTATTTTCAGCTTAGTAATATTTTGTAAAAAGGCAAATTGTCAATTTTAGCGTTAACAATAACAAGTTGGTGGCTAAAAGTACAAAGCACCAACTCCCAAATAAAAAAAGAATGTTAAACGGGGAGGTGGTCCCTCCTTAAGTGGGAAAAGTTGTAATGTCCCCTTATTAGAACTAATCCACTTAGAAGACTTCTTGCCCATTCTTCTTCCCATGGGCAAGAAAAAGATGAACAAGGGAAACTCTTGGATTAAAGTTTAGTCTTTCTTTAATTAATAGTTATCGTGTCCCCAAGATTTCACACTGAAATCTAGGACTACCCTTTTTAAATTTTTCGTTCTTTTCAAGTAACGGATCGTGTTTTGTGTTTTGTTTTGCTTGTAGTTGTTTGCATTTCTCTAAGGTATCTGCCAGACTCCTTTATAAAATTATAAATTCGATTAAATGAACAACATTGGATGCTAAAGTTTTGACTCAATCCCTTCACCAAATTTTGTCTGAAAGCGTTTTATTTATTTACTTATTAACTAAATAAGGTCCTTTGAAATGAAATGAAATGAAAGATTTTAATGACGTCCACGTGACTAAAGAGTCAAAGGGACCAAGAAAAGCAGAAACATTAAGCTGAAACCAAGTTCTTTTCCAAATCCTCTCGCCTACTGTGAATCTTGAGCACAAAACTAGCAATCCTTTGAAGCTTTGCTTCCTCAAATAACTCATCTAGGTTGTCCACTTGTAAGTCATTTTCGTACTGGAAGCGGATGTCATCATATGCTGAGCATTCCATGATGAAGTGCCATTCTATTTCAACAACCCCTATACTACAGAAAAGACAAGTTCTCCTTTCCCACTCTACTTTGGGAATAGTCCATCTGCCCGTTTCACAGCGAAGATGATGTGACCCGGTCCTCAGCTGAGCCAAAATAATCCTAACCTTACCTTTGATATCCGCCCTTAAATAAGCTTTGTTATCATGAGCCCAAGTGGGGTTGAAATATTTGATATAGTGCGCTTTCTTACGACCAATATTTTCTGTCCACATGATGTTCCTAAACTTCTCCGCCACATAATTTTTTATTTCCCTATTGCTGTTAGGGCACTCCTGGAAGTGGATGCCCCACTTCTCCATCCATTTGGTGTTCTGCTTCATCCAAGTTTTCTTTCTGCGCTCTAGGTTATCCTCTATAACCATTTTGGGCCAACGATGATTGTCCATGCTTTCCACTTTTTTCAAATAGCTTATTAGCCGAGTGATTGCCGAAGCTTCCATTGGTAACATACCTGCTTCAGCCAATAAAATCTCATAAGGGACCGTTGATTTAACCTTGAGAGTGCCTGTGATTAAATGTTTTTGGATTCTTTCTACCTGTCTCCACCCATGCTTTGACATATTACTTCCCCAGACTTCACACCCATAAAGGGCCACCGGAGTGACCAACAGACCAAAGAGGGTTTTCTTAGTATTCCAGTCCCAAAGCTCAGCTTTCCTACATCTATTTTGGAGCGAGTATAATGCTTTCCAACCTCCTTAAATTCTTTTTGCTCTGCATGTTTCCCAGCTCAATTTGTGGTGAAAATCAATCCCCAGATATTTATATTCTGTAACAATTTCCAATGGCCTCCCTTCAAAAAGAAAGTTAGTATGCGTCCCTTTCCTTTTAAAAATAGATTGAGCTAAAATTAGCGAATTTTAGGTTATATAAACCACCACTCCCCATCATTGTTACCACACTATTTTTAATTTTCACCTTAATGTGGAGCATTCACCCGGGGGAGGGTTTTTACAGGCCAACTAATTGGCGAATTATTTTGGAGTAATTGTCTGCAACTTTTGTCAGGTATTTTGTTTGTTTTCTTTTTGTCTGTGTTTTGATCTTTCTTCGTGATTTGTCTAGCAATTCCCCTTGGTATTTTCTTTCGTTCTGCCTAACCAGTGCCCGAGCCTAGGGTTTTTAAGAAGTCATTCTTTTCCTCAAACAAGCAGATAATTAATTAATTACGCTGGTATTCAAGCTATTTTCAATGCAGCTATGCAGGAAAGGATGCAATATTTTTGCAGGGCAAAGTCATGGTGAAGTCATGGTCTTGTCTGCCAAATTGAAGGAATCCAATTGCCTCTATAATCCAAGCAACTTCCCTCTCCAAATTTCCATGCAAATACCTGGTGCAAGTCACAATTTTTGGAAAGCAATTATTGGTGCAAGTGGTATTTTTCAAAGTTGCCCTTCCACTTGGTTTTCCACGCCAATTTTGGGAACTTCATTTCAAGTGCAAGTCGTGGAAATTGGAGCTTCCCGGAAGGTTGGAATTTAATGTCGGGACTTAAGTGAAAAGCGTGAAAATTGGAGTTGCCCGGCAGGTTGGAATTTAACGTCAAGACTTAAGTGCAAAGTGTGGAAATTGGAGCTGCCCGGCAAGTTGGAATTTAACGTCAAGACTTAAGTGAAGAGTGTGGAAATTGGAGCTGCCTGGTAGGTTGAAATTTAACATTGCCTTGCCCTCATGTTTTTCACACAAAAGTTAGCTAATTCACTTGTGCGAGTCGCACTTTTTGGAGTTGCCTGGCAGGTTGAGATTTAACACAATAACTTAAGTGAAAAGTGTGAAACTTGGAGCTGCTTGCAGATGTTGAAATTTAACACTGCCTTGCCCTCAAGTTTTTCACACAAAAGTTAGCTAATTCACTTATGCAAGTCGCACTTTTTGGAGCTGCCTGCTAAGTTGAGATTTAACACAATAACTTAAGTGAAAAGTGTGAAACTTGGAGCTACCTGGCAGGTTGAAATTTAACACTGCCTGGAAGGTTGAAATTTAACACTGCCCTGCCCTCATGTTTTTCACAGAAAAGTTAGCTACTTCACTTATGCAAGTTGCACTTTTTGGAGTTGCCTGCCAGGTTGAGATTTAACACAATAACTTAAGTGAAAAGTGTGAATGTTTTCCACACAAATATTAGCCAAAAAATGCGACCCACTTTGGCATGATTTCATACTAAAAAAGTAATTTCTTTTTATTATTTTTAGCAAGTGTTGGCGCCAAACATAGGGAGGAAGTCATTGCTTGCAAAATCCCTTTTAGAAGCTTGTGCGTGTGCTCCCAATCTTCCTGTTGAAGCCTTCATTGAATTTACTTATATTTTCCTTCACCCGGAATGCTTTCCAGAATTCAAAATTGCTCATATGCAATTAAAAATAAAAGGTGATGAGTTTTGTCTGAATTGTTTACGGCAAGCATTTTACTGGTGCACGTACTAGAGAAGAACTGCAAAAGCTTCAAGGATAAAAAGAGAAGACAGGTCAGAGGCAACACCCACAAAGAAATCGCGGTCAACTGTTCCCAGATCCAGTTTGGTGAAAATCAAAGGCAAAGAGTCAACCGCATGCAAGAGAAAAAGCATCTTAGATTCAAGGCAGAGATATCATCCAAATCATTCACGAGGCGGAAGTGCATCTCAACTTTCTTCTAATTTCTTCCCCTCTTTCTTCTTCTTTCTCTTATTTTCTCCGAAAAAATAATTGAGTAATCAATTTAATTGTAAAACTTAAGTGATTGGTGTAAAAGTCATTACTTCAAGTTACTGGAAGAAGTCAATTACTTGGAAATAAGTGGAAAACATGCAGAATAGAAGGTTCTATTTTCAGTTGTAAATCATTCATGTCATGCAAAGAGGGATTCTAGGAGAAGGATTGCTAAGTGTCTCTTTTTCTATAGCTTCCGCATGCGGGAATTTATTAAAAGCTTCCTATTTGTAATTGCCCTCTATGCACTATAAATAGAGGAAGAGCCTACGGGTTAAAGGATCACAACTTGTTCATTAGAATTTGTTTAGCAAAGCATTCTTGATTTTTCAGACTTTGTGCTGAAACCCTTGGTGTAATTTCTACGAAAGCTAGGGAATTGAATAAAAGGGGGATTTCCGGAGAACTTTGTGTCTACGGTGCTTTGCTCGTCACTTCTGTTTAAGGTTTTAGATAAACTTTGTGTTATCTCAAATCTAGGTTAGAAGCTATTCCTTTCCCTTACTGCTGAATGTTGTGAGTTTTATTTGTTTATTTAATTTGTGTAGATGAGACCAACTCTGATAGCTATTGGTTAAATCCAACATATCTTCCTTTCTTCTTTCCTAAATTCTATTATTTCCCTTTCTGCAAAAAATTCGAAAACAATTGCTTACTTGTAGCAAAGTTGCCTAGTTGTGGTTCACAAGATATGGGAATTAAAGTAAAACCCCCGAAAATAGTTATTAGGATTCACCCTTACTAAATTGATAAACATCTTACACAGGAGCCTCGTCATTAAATGAGGGAGATTTATCTCATGACCAACTTTGCTAATCCTTTCCTTACTGTTGAATGTTGTGAGTTTTATCTGTTTATTTAATTTGTGTGGATGAGACCAACTCTGATAGCTATTGGTTAAATCCAACATATCTTCCTTTCTTCTTTCCTAAATTCTATTATTTCCCTTTCTGCAAAAAATTCGAAAACAGTTGCTTATTTGTAGCAAAGTTGCCCAGTTGTGGTTCACAAGATATGGGAATTAAAGTAAAACCCCCGAAAATAGTTATTAGGATTCACCCTTACTAAATTGATAAACATCTTACACGGGAGCCTCATCATTAAATGAGGGAGATTTATCTCATGACTGCCTAGGTTTTTAGTTGTGCATAAAATCTAGCCAACAGTTTTTGGCAACTCTGCTGGGGAACAACAAATTTAGCAGATCAAAGCCTTTTCTTTCCAATTCCCTTTTATATTAGACCTCAACCTGGTTGAACGCCCATTCACTCGATCTAGCAAGGCTCAAGAAAGGACTGATCATTTTATAGATTGCAAGAGGAGTTTAATTTCAATCATCCTCCTCAAGTTAGGAGCCGCAGATCCAGTCTTTCACCAGGAAGAAGAGTGCAAACTCCTCCGGATCCTGATCACTTCCAACATAATCCAGTAGCTGGGATTATTCACCAAGTCTATTCTCGAAGAAGATGTGTTCCTTTCATGATGCAAAATCAGCCACTTGCCCCTACAACACCCGTTCCATGCGGTGCACCCTTCGAACCTCTGAATCTAACTCTTCCTATGCATGATCTACCTAAAGGGGCGAGAAAGAATTTTCCGAAATTCTTTGGAGACGGAAAGCAGAATCCAGATGACCACTTGGCTGCGTTTTTCATATTTTGTGGAGTGCTTGCAGTGGAACATGAAGATGTATATGTTCGGCTCTTCATAGAGACCCTACATGACTTGGCTGGAGAATAATTTTACCGGTTAGCACCTGGCACCATAACCAACTGGGCTACTATGCGAGATGCATTCCTAAAGATATTCAAGTCACCTGACGATTCCAGTACCTTGATCACTCAAGTGACTCAGCTAAAGGAGCCACAAGAGCACATGCGGGATTTTATTGCAAAATTCCAAATATTACTGTACAGAATTCCGGTTTCTGCTTCTCTGAATGATGAGAATCAAAAGGTATTCTTCATCAATGCTTTACTTCCTGAAGTAAGCTATCAACTGCGAAGAGCACGTCCTGCTGACTTGTTAACAGCTCAAAACATGGTGGTTGAAATTGAAGATGACCTCATCATGGCTAGAAAGATAAAGAGCACCACTTCTAGAGCTGAAAGTTCATCCTCTGCTACTACTTTTGATTCACTGTTGCAAAAATTAGCAAATGAGATGTTGCAGATGAAGAAACAAATGGCTAAAATGGCTCAGGGCAACAACACTGCCCCTGCTCGGAATTTCAACAACCGGAACCGCATTACTGGTTCCCAAAGATTAGCAATTGAAGTTGCTCTCAGAAACAATGTGGAGATGAATGAAGAAGACCAGGAAGTTGTCACTGATCAACTCGAGAATGATGACTTTGTAGGTTCTGCTGGCGACTCCAACATTAATTACCTTAACTACAAATCTGAACATGACTATGAAGAACTTCTTAAAGACAATCATGGTCATACATATGCAGTATTTACAAGATCACAAACTCGCCAAGCTGAGGCATTAGCTGATAAGCAAAGAAGGGGAAGCCCTTTACCTTCTTCGTTAGCTCCCAGAGATAAGAATGTGAGTTCTTCATCTCAACCACATAAAGCAGCTCAGGTATCTAAACCTATTCCTTCTTTTGACATTATTGATCATGTCAAGAAAACCAGAGTTCAAATGTCAGAAGTTGAATACCTGCGAGCCTTTCCTAATCAGCTAAATAGGCTAGTTAAATATGTGCAATCACCGAGACAATCCAATACATCAAAAGTCTTTTTTCCAAAACCCAAGGATACTCCTTCCCAAAACAACGCTGCAATTGTTAACCCTCCATCTTCTGGAAGAGTCAAACCTTTCTATGTCTCCTTATTGCTTAATGGTTTCAAGTTAAGCAATTACATTTTAGATTCAGGTGCTTCTGATAATGTCATGTCAGCTAAAGTTGCAGATGCTCTTGGGCTTACTTTGACAAAGACAATAGGAAGGTGTTATTCCATGGAAAGACAGGTCACTTTAGTTGGGCAAATCAAAGATGCACAAGTTGTTTTGGCAATTTTCCCTGATAAAAGATTGAAAATAACAATCTTAGCTACAGATATTCATGTCTCTCCAACGGGATGTTGCTGAGCAGAAACATCTGCAAAGAGTTGGGAGGGGAAGTAAAGATGGATTGATCTTGTGCTCATATTCCTATCAAAGAAATAAACCAGAAGCTAAAGCCGAAAAAGAAGTCTAAGTACACGGTTACGAAATCCGAGGACCCTAGATCTCATATTCTTTTTCAAGAACTTGACGGTGGGGTCTATTTCTTGGAAACAGATAAAGACGTTCCAGAGCCAAAACTTTAACCAGAGCCAGAGCTAGCAGAAGAAGAGGAAAAATTTTGGACGTTGGAGTTTAAAGGCAGTTGCTGCTCTTTTGAATCAAGAGCCGGCATTTTATTAATATCTCCAGATCATGAGATATTCCCATACTCCCACAAGGTGATGTTTGAGAACACCAAACATACGACGAAGTATGAAGAATTGCTACTAGGAATGGAGCAAGCTAGAAAGAAAGGAGTAAAACTCCTCAAAGCCCAAGGAGATGCCGAGCTTATAGTAAAGCAAGTTTGAGGGAAGAAACAAGTCAAAAGAGATAAGCTGAAGCATTACAGAGATAGAGTGCTTTCTGCCACACTCAATTTTGCAACCTTCTCTATTGACTTCATTCCAATAAATCAGAATTCCAAGGTAGACTCTTTGGCAGTCACAGCTGCACTATTAAATCCGGATAGACCACTGTCCATATTCAAACAAGGAAACTATAAGGTGGAGATGGTCTACTGTCCCAAAGTCCTGATGACGACAAACAAATATCTACACTTCGGGAACAAGGCAACTTTGACGAGTTACATGTTGAAGGGATTAAATCACCACCACGACAAACAGTCACAGGCGAAACATATCTAGATTATGATAATAGTAGTGGAATAATCCAACTGAAAGGTAACAAAATCCCCAAGGGTTTAGTTCCCTTAGTCGAAACTTTCGACAAGCATGATCAATACCTGAAGAAGGGCAAGGAATATGGTGATAGTTCTTTCAGCCGGTAAATCTGGGTATAGAGGAAGTTGATGAGGACTTGTCCAAGGTATTCGACAACAAGGCCAGAGAAAGAAAGTTTGAGATCAAAGACTGGGTACTCTTGTGTGACAAGAGAAACGAACCGAAGGACATGCACGGCAAATCTTATTCACTCTAGAAAGGGCCCTTCATGATCAAGAGAACTATCGGAATGGATACTTTCGTTCTTGCCTACCAGGATGGAATTGAGCTACCGTTTCCCTTCAACAGGCAGCATTCGAAGTTGTTCAGGAACTGAGATATAAGGTAAAACCTGTGTGTGAACATAAATAAAATTTTCTTTTGTTTTCTTTTCTTTTTGTTTTTGTTTGTTTTGTGGCCTGACCCCGAACACAATAGACAAGACACGAAACCAGAGATGTTGGGATCTCATCTTCACTTCTTTCTTTCTGGCAGAAGTAAAGATGTCCACAAACGGAGCCAACTGGTGTCCCCGAGATTTCACTCTGAAATCTGGGACTAACCTTTTTAAATTTTTCATTCTTTTCAAGTAACGAGTTGTGTTTTGTGTTTTGTTTTGCCCGCAGTTGTTTGCATTGCTCTAAGGTATCCCCAGAGAGTCATAAAAGCCAAATTCGACCAATACCCACATGCTAAAGCTCACTCAATCCCTTCACTAGACTTTGTCTGAAAGCGTTTTATTTATTTATTAAATAAATAAGGTTCTTGTAAAAATAGATTGAGCTAAAATTAGGAAATTTTAGGTTATATAAACCACCACTCCCCATCATTGTTACCACACCAGTTCATCATTGTTACCACACCAGTTTTACTTTTCACCTTCAAGTGGAGCATTCACCCAGGGGAGGGTTTTTACAGGCCAGCTAATTGGCGAATTCTTTTCAAGCAATTGTCTGCAACTTTTGTCAGGTATTTTGTTTTTTTCTTTTTGTCTATGTTTTGGTCTTTCTTCGTGATCTATTTGGCAATTCCCCTTGGTCTTTTCTTTCGTTCTACCTAACAAGTGCCTGAGCCTAGGGTTTTTAAGAAGTCATTCTTTACCTCAGACAAGCGGATAATTAATTAATTACGCTGGTGTTCAAGCTATTTTCAATGCAGCTATGGAGGAAAGGATGCAGTGTTTTTGCAGGGGAAAGTCATGGTAAAGTCATGGTCTTGTCTGCCAAATTGAAGGAATGCAATAGCCTCTATAACTCATACAGCTACCCTCTTCAAATTTTCATACAAATCTCTGGTGCAAGTCACGGTTTTTGGGAAGCAATTACTGTTGCAAGTCGCAATTTTTCAAAGCTTCCCTTCCACTTGGTTTTCCACGTCAATTTTGGGAATTTAATTTCAAGTCCAAGTCGTGGAAGCTAGAGCTAACCGGCAGGTTGGAATTTAACGCCAGGACTTAAGTGAAAAGCGTGGAAATTGGAGCTGTGCAGGTTGGAATTTGACGTCAAGACTTAAGTGAAAAGTGTGGAAATTGGGGCTGCCTGGCAGGTTGAAATTTAACACTCCCTTGCCCTCATGTTTTTCACACAAAAGTTAGTTAATTCACTTATGCAAGTCGCACTTTTTGAAGTTGCCTGGCAGGTTGAGATTTAACACAATAACGTCAAGACTTAAGTGAAAAGTGTGGAAATTGAAGCTGCCTAGCAGGTTGAAATTTAACACTCCCTTGCCCTCATGTTTTTCACACAAAAGTTAGCTAATTCACTTATGCAAGTGGCAACTGGAAGCTTTTGAAGTTGTTATTACCTGGCATGACTGAGATTTAACACAATAACTTAAGTGAAAAGTTAGAAGTTCCTGCAAGGTTGGATTTTCAACTTGCCTGCCATGTTTTTCAAAAAATTTTCAAATTCACTTATGCAAGTCTTTTTTGGAGCTGCCTGACAGATTGAGTTTAACATAAATAATTAAAAGAAAAGTGTGAAAGTTGGATTATAAGTTTTTTGGCTTCCTTGAAATTTAACGTTGCCTTGCCTTCATGGTTTTCCACACAATTTTTAATGCCAAAAAATGAGATTTTTCACTGTGGCATAGTTTTTTCAGTTTTTGCTTCTAAAAAAGCCTTAATTTATTTTATTATTTTTAGCAAGTTTTGGCTCCTAGAAAGCCAATAGGGAGAATTCATTGAAACATGCAAAATTCCCTTATCCTAGAAGCTTGTGCATGTGCTCCCAATCTTCCAATTGCAGCCTTATTGAATTTACTTATATTTGCCTTCACCCGGAGTGCTTTCCAGAATTCAAAATTTCTCATATGCAATTAAAAATAAAAGGGTGATGAGTTTTTTGTTTGAATTATTTACAGCAAGCATATTTCACTGGTGCACGTACTTGGAGAAATAAGAACTGCAAAATGAAAAATATTCAAGGATAAAAGGAGAAGACAGGTCAGAGGAACCACCCACAAGGAAATCACGGTCAACTGCTCTCAGATCCAGTTTGGTGAGAATCAAAGGCAAAGAGTAAACCGCATGCAGGAGAAAAAGCATCTCAAATTCAAGGTAGAGATATCATTCATAATCATTTCCAAAGGGATGAAGATGCAATACAAGTTGGATCATCATGCATAAGTATGGAAGAAGAACAAAATGAGAGTGTTGCAACTTTAGAATAACTTCTTTTCTTTCTTCTTCTTTCTCTTATTTTCTCTAACAAAGTGATTGGGTAATCAATTAAATTGTAAACCTTAGGTAATTGGCTTTAAAAGCCATTACTTCAAGCTACTGGAAGAAGTCAATTACTTGGAAATAGGTGGCAGACATGCAAAATAGAAGGTTCTATTTTAAGTTGTAAATCATGCATGTCATGCAAAGAGGGATTCTAGGGGAAAATATTGCAAGTGTCTTCACTTTTTCTATAGCTTCCACATGCATAAATTCATTAAAAGTTTCCTATTTGTATTTGCCTTCGAAGCACTATAAATAGAGGAAGAGCCTACGGGTTAGATCATCACAATTTGTTCATCAGAATTTGTTTAGCAAGAGCATTCTTGAGTTTTTCAGACTTTGTGTTGAAACCCTTGGTGTGATTTCTATGAAAGCTGGGGAATTGAATAAAAGGTGGATTTCCAAAGAACTTTGTGTCTACGGTGTTTTTTTTTGCTCATCACTTCTATTTAAGGTTTTAGATAAACTTTGTGTTATCTTAGATCTAGGTTAGAATCTATTCCTTTCCCTTACTGCTGAATGTTGTGAGTTTTATCTGTTTATTTAATTTGTGTGGATGAGACCAACTCTGATAACTATTGGTTAAATCCAGCATATCTTCCTTTCTTCTTTCCTAAATTCTATTATTTCCCCCTTCTGCAAAATATTCCACAACTGCTTACTTGCTGCAAAATTGCCTAGTTGTGGTTCACGAGCTGTGGGAATTAAAGTAAAACCCCTTAAAATAGTTATTAGGATTCACCCTTACTAAATTGATAAACATCTTACACGAGAGCTTCACCGTTAAATGAAGGAGATTTATCTCATGACTGCCTAGGTTTTTAGCTGTGCATAAAATCTAGCCAACAAGTTATATTTTTCTTTTGTATTTTTCCTATGAAGCAAGTCAGTTGGGTTGGAGAACTTTTAGTACAAGTTTAAAGATGAAATAAGCTTCTAAAGGTCGGTCTTGGGGAATTCTTCCCTAAAGACTCTTGACGCCACCATAAGGATACATAAGGGGCCGCATAGGCTCATTTTGGGCATGTTTTTACTATTATAATTTTATCTATTTGATTCTAGAGTTGGTTGCTCTATTGCAATCCACTAAGGGGCAAAAATCCTTTGGTGTGGCAAGCAAGGACTTCTGAGAAGACTATATTGTTGGTTGGGCAACTAGGGTATTGAAGGAGAAGAGATTTCAAGCATTCTACATCATTTTGGCAGCCTCTCCTAGGGTGGCGAGTTAGGTAGAAGAGTATTTTGGTGCCTTCTAGGGCACATTTTGGTGTCTCAAGTGGATATTCATATTTCTCCTAATTTATAAGGATGGTCTATCACTTGGTATTTTATTGGGGTTTAGAGACCTCATTTTTAGCTAATTTTGTGGACAATACTTTTGTTGATTATTTTAATAATTACAGTTGTGTGTTGGCACGTATTTCTTCATAATTTGTGAAGTATATTGGCTGGAACAATTTCTACTTGGTTGATTAAATTATTTGGGATCATTCTATATCATTTTGGCTAGATTTTGCATGTGAATGGTTGCTTCTAAGAGTTTTCTGCCCTAGAGGGATATTAATTAATTTTCTAAGTTGATTTTGATACCCTATGTGTGTGGTTTCAGTTGGCTACTAGGGTTTTGAATGTTGTTACAAAAATCTGAGTTTGTGCATTTGGGTTTGTGGCAAACACTCGCTTTTCATATCAGCCCTAGAAAGAGACATTACAATGGTATCAGAGCTTCGGTATTCCTAGCCCAAGGGTTTCATGTAAGAAAGTAATAAAAGCTACATCTGTTATCAAGAAAGAGAAGATAAAATGGCAGATAGATTTTTTGGTGATGCTAGATTTGAAAATCTTGCCCTCGGGCAAAAAATATTGGCCAATAAAATGGCTCAATTGATCCATACCATTCAAGGTCCGAAGAGTGGAAGGAGCTCCTCAAAGGAAGTCAATAATATCCAGCCATCCAAAGTGGACAACATTGCTACATGGTATGAGGAATAAAGGGATCTTCCGGAGAGGATTTGTGATACCATGTGATTTTCTGAGTTCATGGGAGTAAGCAAGGGAAGATCAAAGCCCGAGCCTAGATCACAAGCTACACAAGAAGAAAAAGAAAAATCAGATCTACAAGAGGGCTTTGAGGTGGAGTCCCACGAAGACCACATTGAAGAACATTGAGAGGTGTTGTTAGATGAAGAACCAAAAAGGGTTGATGCAACAGTATCTCCAAAGAAAGAGGTAGAAGTACCTATCATTTTTCCTAAGGATGAGCCTTTGACTGATTTTCAGAACAACAATATGGAGGGCCAAGAGTTTGATGAAATCCTGAAGCACGAGCCTAGGGAAGAGAAGGAAGTTATCAAGCACGAGTTGGAAGGTAAAAATCATTTGATATTTACTGATGATTCATTGATTTCTAATAATGGCATGTTGCAGAAAATTGGAGAAGAAAAATTAGATTTGCATGAAGTATATAAGGAGGACATTATGGAAAGGTATGTCCATGAAGGAATGGCACTTCTAGTTCTTCATAATTACTTTCAATTCGTTGGAATTTCCCAAACAGCAATCAATGAGGGCTAGATTGAGGAAGTTTATAACCTTGGAGAGAGTTCTGAAGATGTTCCAAACAAGTACCAAGAAAATAAGGGTGAGCTCCTTTTTGGCAGCCCAAGGTATGATAGAAATGATGGCATTTTATCTCCTCCTATGTCGCTGCTATACTTGTGTCATTATAGGCAGCTTGTTGAAAAGAATGATCATATGTCATGTTTGATGCCTCGTAATATAATGGGTGATAATGTGAAGAACTCATTGAGTAACATAGGGCACACAAATCTTTATCACAAGTTCAAGATTAAGTGAACATAAAGGTTTGGGTTCTGGTTGATCCTTTGAGTTATAAGAAAGAGGAAGTCCTTGTTGATTTCAATGTTGCTACTCCATGTATAGAGGCACATGGAAGTGCGAAGGAGTTTGGCCCCACTTTTATAATTTTATTTTCACGCACTCATAAAGCAATGCCCCTTTCTTTTATTTCCTTGTTGAGTCGCTTTATCAAAATTTACCTTTATTCTAATAATAAAACATAAGTCACCTTTTAATGATATAGCATAAAGTTACTTTTGGCCAACTTAAGTTAAATTATTAATTTATTTCCCTTGCACCAGCCCTTAAGCCTACAGGAAATAAAAATAGGCTAAGAGTCTTCTAACTTATTCAATTCGAAAAAGGGGACATGGCATCTCTCTCTAATCACTAATGTCTAATGGCTCGATCCTTCTTTTCATTTGATTCTTCTAGCTCTCTAAATCTTCGAGCTTCATTACTTCTTAATTGCAACAAGCTAGCTCCTGCCATCCGCCACAACTCCCAACAATTCTAGCCTTCTTTACTCCTTACTCTAGTTCCTTGATTTGTTAGAGATCTCACCATCATCCTTTGTTGACTTTCAAGATAACTGCATGGTAAGTCTTAACTCTAACTTGTCAGAAATGTCCCTAGACAATCACTTCTCTTATGACAGTATTATTGGTAGTTGCCTAGGTCAGCTCCTAATTTCCGAAATCCAAGAAGTCATCTGAAAATATCATGATCTTGTGTAATGTTATTGCACAACCATTTGACATTGAACATGCGCCTGAGTACTCAACCATTTCCTGTGGAATTAGCCTTGTGCACCCTCTTCTACTATGTCCATGTTTTATGCACTTGCATGTAATTAGACCCTTAACATGTTTTCCATCGGCGCAATCTTCTCTCGTGTGTACCATTTATCAAGTCCCTTTGCATATTCTACTTGTGGGATGTTCTCTCAGTCTTGCGCAATTGCCACGCTCATTCTGCCTAGACAAAATTACAAGAACATTAAACTTCCAACTTTTGTGCATGTGTTCTTGAGTTCTCCAACTGTTGGATTTATTTGAAGGTTTCGCTTCTTTTTGGTCAATGCAATATTTCTTGATCACCGAGGAAGCTACTGCATCACTAAGCCCGATTGTTTTTAGTTTCCTTCTTGACAACCTCTCTTTCAGCTTCAATGCACATTGATAGGCTTCCTTTATTGACTGTAACATAACCATCCCAAACTCATCTTGTATGCTCAACCTCACGCGATTTGAATACCTTTCTATATTCTCCTTATCATCCCCAACATAATCGACCTAATGGAAATTTTTTAAAACTCCTCCATGTAATCTATTACACTTTTATCTCCTTGCCTTATGTTTTTAGTTTCCTTCTTGACAACCTCTCTTTCAGCTTCAATGCACATTGATAGGCTCCTTTTATTAACTGTAATATAACCATCCCAAACTCATCTTGTATGCTCAACCTCAAGCGATTTGAATACCTTTCTATATTCTCCTTATCATCCCCAACATAATCGACCTAATGGAAAGTTTTTAAAACTCCTCCATGTAATCTATTACACTTTTATCTCCTTGCCTTATGTTGGTACCCAAAGTTAACCTTCCTCAAAGCTCAAGCAGCATCATGGATTTAGCAAGACACTCAAGAGGCAGATAGATGATGTTATGTGTCGTTTGCAGCCGGGGAAAGCAATCTATTTGACTTGTTAGCACTTGAATCTTGGGGGAGTGGGTAGCACCCTTGAGGGATGTGATCTTATCCTAACTACTTTAGGTTGTGCCTTTCAACCAAGGTAAGAGAACCTATAATGTACCCTCGGTTTGGTGAAGGAGATGGAGATATCCCTCAATTTGTGCAAATGGCATGAAAAGGCCTTGGGAAAATATGATCAACACTCCAAATCTGCCTTTCACAAGTTGTCACTTCCGGATTATGGAGATATTTTCAATGCAAGGCAACATTACTAAAAACATTCAAAATCCTGATTTGCTTCTGCATATTTTGACTGTGGGGTTTGCATTTGTTGATACACAGGACAAAACAGGGGTAGTATGGGTAGGATTAGTTGTTTTTTGAATAATTTTTGGGTGGGAGATTAGACAAGACAAACCAAGGTCTGCCAGACTCTTTGACAACTTCAGCAAAATTTGGAAGAAACTTAACAACAGAAAGTATCAAGATGGTTAATCACTCCTTCATCTAAGATATGTGCATCAAATGGAAGCCCAGATCTGCTTTGATTATCTATCACAAAAGCTTGAGTTAGAAAGAGCCAATGAAGCATTTAGTAGTCATTGCTTGATCATGCCTAAGGTGCACCCAAAGGCTTACAAACAATCTCTGAAATCAAAGGAAGGTGAAGTGGTTTTAAATTTGTTTAAATCTTCATCAGATGAAAGCTCTTCTGAATGTGAGATTGCAAATGCCACTAAACTATCACAATAATGAGATCATGTATGATCAAGAGAGATTCTAAGCACAAGATTGCAATAGGAAACAAGAAACACAAATTGAAAAGCATTCTGAAATGTAAGAATTCACAAATCTTTCCCAGAGACAGCACAGAATAACTCAAAAATGATCAGATTTATCAACAGGGGAAATGTTTTGAAACAATCTCAGAACTTGTTAATGGCTATACATGTGCAACCAACTTAACATGATTTGAAATCTGATACAGAATGAATGATATGAGCTTCCCAGGTGGTCACTCAAAGTATGGGCTTCTTCCCGGATTTTCCCATAAAATTTCTAAGTTTCTCAAGCTTTTCCAAACTCTTCCAACCCTTTGCATGACAAATTCATGCAATATATAGCATTCAGTTACATTCGAGCCTTCTTTCCCAAGGAAAGAATATGCCAAGGCATCAAGTTTGTTACAAAATTTCTCATGATTTATAGAAAGGGACATTTAACATATTTGCAACCAAAATTGTCAGGT
Organism: Taxus chinensis; assembly: GCA_019776745.2. Classification (NCBI taxonomy): domain Eukaryota; kingdom Viridiplantae; phylum Streptophyta; class Pinopsida; order Cupressales; family Taxaceae; genus Taxus; species Taxus chinensis. The sequence goes on from CM034146.1 coordinate 214,719,761, forward strand.
GATTCAAAAGGTCGAATCATTGCAAATATTTTGAATCATTATCCTCTGTGGAGGCACGTTTTTCATCCTCAAGTCATGCAAACCCTTTTCCGTTCATCATTTCACCCTTTCTCCTTCCAAATTCACCCCTGCAACTCTTGGATTTGACTTTTCACGTGCTTGCTTGAGCCCAAACCAAATTTCATTTCAAAAATACCTTAGATCTACAAATTGAGCCTCGAAATCGATTCCATTGATCCTTGAAGGCAACAACGACATGAATTTGCCGAAAATTTGGTGAAGATTGATGCAAAAAATGCATCTCCAAGCTTCTTGGAACTCAAATGGCGGCCAAACTTTAAAATGCACAGTTACCGTTGATCTTCCTTTATCCTTTAATCTAAGCCCTCCACGTGTCACAATTGAAAACGGGCTTGGGGGCTTCATTTTACCTTTTAAATTTTTCGGGAGAAAAAGGAAAATTTTGACATTTTCCTCCGCCCCTCCGCCTTTGAGAAACAAGCCTAGCATGCATCCCGAGGTGGGCCCCATTGGAATCGCTTTTCGATTCTGCACATTTTACCCTTCTTTGGAAAAAGGAAATTTTTCCAAATTACCCCCGCAGGCTCGCACCTCTGATTCAATTCCTGCCACGTGTCAATCGTTGATTGGTTGCAGGCTCATTACCTTGTTTTAAACTTTACTTCAACTTCCCCAAAAACTTTAAAGTTCTCAAACTCACCAGCGGCCCGCACTCCCCTTCGACCTTGCAAAATATGGCCATGTGTCTCAATCGGATTGGCTGCAAGCTTTCAGTTGAAAACTTCATTTTAATACTTTTTGCCCAAAAAGGCAAAAATTCTCTAAGTCGACCGCCAATCCGCATCCCCTCTGCCCCTGATCCTACCACGTGTCCCATTCTGATTGGTCGCAGGCCTTAGGAATTTTTCTTCGTTTTGACATTGTTCCAAAATGCCTTAGATTACCAAAAATACCCGCCGCTTCCCGCCCAATCGAAAGAAGACACGTCATCATTTTCGGGCAAAATTTTAGAAATTTTCCCGCCGCTTGAAAATCAGGCAAATTAGCACTTAGCGGGGACACAGGGGTAATTTGAAACTTTTAGCCAAAGTAGCTAAAAAGAACAAGTTCTCAAAAAGATCCGCCGCTCCTCCAATCAAAAAGCACCACGTAAGCAACATTAGAACCAATTAGAGTGAAGCGGAGCCATGGGACCAAATTTGCCCTTTTGCCAAAAAAGCAAAAAGCGATAAGTTAAAACAATTATTCGTCGTCCCTCGGCCAATTAGAACAAACCACATTGCCGATGAATGATGAAAAAGAATTTGATGGGAAAATGACGCCCGTTTGACCGTCAAAACACAGAAAATGCCAAGGATGCCCTAGAACTCGATTTTTTCTTTAAGGGCGGCAAATTTTTCGAAATTCAACCAACTGAAACATGTTTTTAAAGCATTTTTTATCATGGAATTGGATTTTCAAACGCAAGTGTAAATCGATCAATTTTGAACTTTCACGATCGAGCAAGAAGGAAAAAATGGCAGAGCCTGCAGATTTGGAAAAATTGGGGCACAAAACAGGGCACATATGGAGGTTCCTTTCAAATTAGGGCAAATCAACAAGTTTGTGAGCATTTCGAAGCATTCGACTGGAGGGGAAAAGTTGCAAACCATCAATTCAAAAGGCAAAACGTTTCAGAGCAAGCATAGTGAAGGAAAAATTAGGGCACCAGGTTGTAAGCTCAAAAATGGCGCCAACACCTTAAATTATGCAACTTCTTAAGCAAATCCAGCTCGTAACTAGAAGGTAAAAACTTACTTTTCAAATTTGCAACCATCCTTCGCCAAGTCTCTATTTTGTCTTTGCCTCTTCTCTTCCTTCCCATCTACACATGATCCCACCAGAAGGATGCATTTCCATTTAACTTCATGCAAGTAAACCTTACTCTCTTTGGGTCTTCTAATAACTCATACTCATAATTTCTCCATCTTTGTGATCCAATCAATTAGATCTTCTGGACAGAAACTCCCTAAATAGCCTGGATTGTCCAACCATAGCTTGCAACAATATCCGCTCTATTTCATATGCAAGATCTTAAAACTAATCTTCTAGTGCTCCTCCACCTTCACTTACATCTTCAAAGAGCAGCCCCTCTATGTTGTGCAGTCTCAATTCCATCCAACCTTACTTGGATTCTTCTCAACATCTTTGTTAATCTTTATGCTCTAACGCTTCCAAGAGGTATTCTTCTGTGTGTCATATCTTCTCGCAATACTTATTCGTGGTTAGGGTTCCCTATTACAAGATTTCTTACACCACATAACCCTCAAAAGAGTCATTGACTACCGTGCATAAAATGCAAACACAAACTATGGAACTCTGAACTCAACAATCTTTATTCAATCACAAATTGCTACACATGGAAATACAAATAGCTTTCTCACAAGCGAGAATGCTCAACAAACTCTAGATCCAAAGATCTTTGCTCACCAACTCGTAGTATTTGCTAGTATAGCACAAGACAAATAATAATTGGGATCGGTCGGTAATGATCGACTCATGGAACATATATGGAACTAACCAATTTGAACTATAGCATCAATCATGTAGGAGGCATCCCTAACACAAGAATAGTGTCATGTTCATATAACGCAAACCCCACCAACATACAATATTACCTTAAATCTACAAGTAACTCTACAACACGAATAACAATTGGGATTAGTCAGTAATGATCGACTCATGGAACATACACTGAACTAACTAGTTTGAACCATAGCATCAATTGTGTAGGAGTCATCCTTAACACAAGAATAGTGTCATGCTTATATAATGCAAAACCCACCAACTTACAATATTACCTTAAATCTACAAGTGACCGATATGGTACTACTGCTCATCCCAATCATTTTTGTAAGATAAGACCCAAAACCAAACTCAATACAAATTGAGTCGGCTACGGTTACAATTATTGGTTTAGGTAGAATCCATGTCAGTTCATACAACGTCATGTTTGAAACTTTGGAAGTTACACGCCATCGCACGTAAGACTGCTCTAAACTGCTCCACCAAATTCTTTGGCGCTATCTCAATAGGTCCAATGACTGAAATTTCAAGGGTGGATGCACAGCATTGAGTATAACATACATTGTTAACGCAAGATTTTAAAAATGCTTGGTGTGTTATTGTGCACAAAACATGTGACTCTATTGTGCACTATACTAAAGTCACCTTCCTTGCGACAAGTTATGAAACCTTACACTCTCTATCCGATGCTCCTTTTGATATATGGAACTCGGTTATGAACTCTAGAAGATATTGCGATCCTTCATGAAGTCTTGTAGAAATGCCACAACCACTTTGACCTAGTCTAAAAACAATTGCATGTATCATTTGATAGCATATAACACTAGAGATACTCTTATGTGATAGAAATTATGCACAAAACACAACACATACCAATACTACCTTAGCGAACATGCAGGTGACGATGAAACATGACAAAGATAGTTCTACTCAACTTCTCTCCAATTGATTGCACAATCGATCATGCACACCTCTAATATGTTCTGTAAAATCTTCTACATCCACACTCCTCATCTCCATGCTCCTTATGTCACGCAACTCCGCAAGACCTCTTGGACTGAAACCATACACATTCTGGAATGGTATTTTCTATGTGCTTCTCTTCAGCGAATTATTATTACACAAACTTAGGTTCTGTCAGAATGTTATCCCATGTACCTATCTTGTCTTCAATCAAACACCTTAACAAATTTTCCAAAATTTTGTTGACACCCTCTATCTGTCCATTTGTTGTGGATTTTATGAAGAAATGAATTGCAACCTTGTGTTCAATTTCTCCACAATGTTCTCCATAAATGCCCCACAAACTTAGCATCCATGTCTAATACAATATTTCTTGGCAATCAATGCAATCCGACAATCTCCTTGAAAAACAGGTTAGCAATATTGGTTGCATCATTAGCCTTTCTACATGCCAAATAATGTGCCATATTCAAAAATTCATCTACCATTACAAATATGGAAGCATTCCTTTTTTGCATTTTAGGTAATCCTAAAACAAAGTCCATATTGATATCTTCCCATGGTCTCTCTAGAATATGTAATGGCTGATATAAACCTACTTTTGAACTTTTTCCTTTAGCAAACTGACATATTCTACACGCATGCACATCTAAACTCATTTGCATCCAAAAATATCTTTCCACCAACCACGCATATGTTTTTTCATAGCTAAAGTATCCTGCCAATTTGGCACTATATTTTTCTTTCACCGAGCTTTTGCGCACTGAACCTCTCAGTATAAACAATTGTGCTCCTTAAGATAAATTTCCTTCTCGAATATGAAATTCTAACCATGATGTTCTATCTCCCCCCATAATAGTTTTGTGCATGCCTTTCATGCCTCAATAAAATCTTCATCTTCAGCATATTATGTCCTCGTTAAATCAAAAGCCTAAAACTTAAACTCTCAATTCATCCAAAAGAAAAATTCTTCTACTCAAAGCGTCAACTCTATTAGACTTGACGCTTCTATGCATCAACACAAACAATAGCTTTGCAAAAACTCCACCCACTTCATGTGTATTTGGTCTAGTTTACCATGGCCATTGATGAACTATAATGTCAAATGATCTATATAGAGAACAAACTCATTGGGTAGGAAGTAATGCCTCCATTTCTTCAAAGATTACATTATTGCATAGAACTTCTGATCGTATACAAAATACTTGTACTTTGCATCATTGAGTTTTTCATTGAAAAATTCCACGGGTCATCCTTTTTGATACAACACAACTCATATTGCAGTTCCACTTGTGTCGCAATCCACTTGAAACACCTTTATGAAATTTGGTAGCAAAAAAATTAGTTGTTCAGTTACTTTGCTTTTAAACTACTAGAAACTCCTCTCTACTTATGTCGTCCACACAAATTCCTTCCTATTCTTACGCAAAACATTTGTGATCATTGCGTAAACTCCACTGAAATTTCTAATAAATTTCTTATAGAAAATTTCTAGACAGTGAAAACTTTGTGCCTCAAAAGTGTTTCTAGGTGATGGTTAATCAATTACTACGTGTACCTTCTATGGATCCATTCTTAAACCTTCTTTAGAAATCACAAGTCCTAAGTGTATTACGGTTAGGCATCCTTAGATGAAAGAGTGGTATTCCAAGATTGGTGTCACCACCTCCCACCTATCCGACACATTCGATCGAGGTTGTCACTGCGAAGCTATAGTAAAGGTGCACGGGGTCTTACCGTCTAGCCGTTGGTACTCCGCATCTTCACGGAGAATTCAATTTCACTGGGTCCATGTTGGAGACAGCGGGCAATTGTTACACCATTCGTGCAGGTCACTACTTATGCGACAAGGAATTTCGCTACCTTAGGACAGTTAGAGTTACTACTGCCATTTACCGGGGCTTCCATTCGAAGCTACACTTCTCCTTCCAACCTTCCAGTACCGGGCAGGTGTCAGACTCTATACATCGTGTTACCACTTGGCAGAGTCCTGTGTTTTTAATAAACAATCGCTACCCCCTATTATGTGTCGCTTTCCCATGGATGGGAAAGCACCCCTTCTCCCGAAGTTACGGGGTCATTTTGCCGAGTTCCTTCAACATGGTTCTCTCAAGCGCCCTAGTATACTCTACTCGTTCACCCGTGTCGGTTTCGGGTACGACTAGTTCACCGGGAGGGCCCCTCTCCCCTCTCCCTTCTCTCCCCCATATAGAGAAGATCTCTAGGGGGGGCAGGGGATGGGATGGGGGATGGGGGATGGGGGCATATCTATATCTAGCCGCCCCCCCGCCCGACCACAACTCTATATAGATGGGATATAGAATCCAATCTATATAGGGGTGGGGGGGGCGGGGGGGCACTCTGCCGACGAAGCAGGGGGACGATAGCCCTCCCAATTCTAAGTTTTTTCCTGGAAGTTGAAACCCGAACAGAAATGTGCAGCATCTTTTCGGATCTCAATGCCTTACTATAGAATTTCACCCCGATAGGGCACCGTAGTGGGTTCGAGATTCGTACTGTACCATAGTGGCCCCCTATAGAATTTTTTATAGCCCCGAGAGTCGCCCCGGGGTACGGCCCAATTCTAATTAGCTATAGTGTCAAGGGGCCACTGTAATATCTCAGCCGCCCCCCCGCCTGACCGCAACTCTATATAGATGGGATATAGAATCTAATCTAATCTAATTCATATAGGGGTGGGGGGCCAGAGATATGGATAGTGGAGTGCAAGCCATGGTTCAATAGTCGGGGCAACTTCGTCACTTTTGTGTACCCATCAGCAGACAGCCCTTTCGAGGGTTCCTTAGGGACCGATTCACTCTGCGTAGATTGACCAAACGCAAAAACCCTGGAACTGCCAAGCGATCGTGTTTTTCACATGATTCTTGTTATTCATGTCAGCATTCTCACTTCTGATATCTCCAGGAGCGCAAGCCCCCCTCCGAATAGAGAGCGCCAGCGAACTACGTTGTTGTCCCTTCTCCGATTCACAGAACGTCCCGCTACTGACCCGCATACCGCACCGCAGACTCTAATCTCTATAGTATAGGGGGCCTATCTCCCATCTCTATAGAGAGGGGGGGAGGGGCCACCTCTCTATCTATAGAATGGAGTTGAGTGATGGGGGCTTCCCGGGAACGGATCTCGTCGCTTCGGTGAATCACTTGAGCCCCGATACATTTTCAGTGCTATGGAGCTAGACCAGTGAGCTATTACGCTTTCTTCGAAGGATGGCTGCTTCCAAGCCCACCTCCTGGTTGTCATCGCTCGATTACCTCCTTTTCCACTAAGTGACTGCTTAGGGACCTTAGCGTACGATCTGGGTTGTTTCCCTCTCGACTCTGGATCTTAGCACCCAAAGTCTGTCTGCTTACTGAAATGGCCTGTACTCGGAGTTTCCTTGGGGTTGGTCAAGCTTTGGGCCACCCTAGCCCATTGAGTGCTCTACCTCGGGCCATAAGCATGCACGCTCTACTGAAATGGATTTCGCGGAAAACCAGCTATATCCGATCTTGGTTGGCCTTTCACCCCTAGCCACAAGTCATCCCCGTATTTTGCCACATACGTGGGTTCGGTCCTCCAAGGCCTGTTGGAGCTCTCTTCAACCTGCTCATGGCTAGATCGATCAGTTTTAGGTCAAATAGGAACAACTTCCCTCTATAGAATCTATCCATAGTTCTAGAGCCCCATATCTGATTTTAGATATGGGGCTTCCCCTAGTTCAGGGGGGGGGGGGGGGGGGGCTGGGACCTCCCCCTCCCCCTCCCATTTAGACTATACGATAGCCTCTATATAGACTGTAAATTGTAGTCGCGCCTACACCTAATGGCTTAAGCCGTTGTTCCCATTTACTTGCTGACCCATTATGAAAAAGGTACGCCATTCAGCGCTACACTGACCCCTGGAGACTATAGACTCTAGTGATGCGTGTCAGATATAGCCCCGCGCCGCGACCGACTGATTGTTTACGCGCATCGGATTCCAAGTCTGTTGCACTCCCTTTCCTAGGGTTCTTTTCACCTTTCCCTCACGGTACTTGTACGCTATCGGTCATTGAGGAATACTTGGGCTTAGAGGGTGGTCCCCCTGATTCAAACACTCCGCGTTTTACTTTACTGGGAAGAATCAAACAATACCAGCGATCGCCCTACTATAGCTATAGAAGTCAATGGGGGACTAACGCCCTCCTCTCTATATATGGGATAACCTCTATATCCAATCCCATAGAGAATCGGGGCCATACCATAGAAATCTATTCTCTTTGTTCAGTATAGGGCCATAGAAATCTCTCGGCCATATCTAGAGTTCAAGAGAAACTCTATAGGCCGTCAAGGAGGGAGGAACCAATCTACAGGGCTATCACCTTCTTTGGCCAGATCTTCGAACCTTTTCACAGTTCCCCCTAGTTCTTCCATCATCCACATGTCGGTGAATGAATTGCACAGAGAAGAAGAGCCCCGGCCCCCCTGCCCCCTTAGATGATGGCTGATGGCGACAACATAGAGAGAGAGGGGAACGCCTATTAAGATAGGGCCCTCTCTCTCTATATGGCTAGCCGAACTAGAACTCTCTAGAGGCCGTTCGAACTATAGCCATCTCCCGTGGCCCTATCTATATTTATCTGGGGGTTTGGCATGTGGAATTTGATTATCTTGATTCTCTATATTGGGTGGGGGGCTCCACTAATGGATATTTGCCCAATCCGCTTTCGCTCGCCGCTACTAACGGGGTCTCGGTTGATTTCCTTTCATCTAGCTACTTAGATGTTTCAGTTCGCTAAGTCTTGTTTGTGGACACGGTTTCCCGATCGGAGATCCATGGATCACGGACGGTATCTCCCCATGGCCTTTCGCCTTTGGAAGCGTCCTTCCCTCTCAATGCCCGAGCATCCATCCAATGCATTCCAATACAGTAGGCATTGAACCTACCAATATCAATATTGGCACAGCCCCCCCACCCAATATAGAGAATCGATAAATCAGGGGCTATCTACCTATCTATATATGGCAGGGCATAGATTTCTCCGCCCCACTCAGATATAGAGCAGAGCAAAGCATAGCATAGATTTCTCTACTCTACAGATAGATACTCTAGGTTCTCTATTCTATATGCCCTCTATATTGATTTGGCAGCCAACCTGATACCCGCCCTATCTATAGATCTAGGGGCGCCCTATCTATATATCTGGTTAAGTTCTATACGATCGATCGGGGAGGCCATATAGAATAGAGAGTTCAGGCCCTATCTATCTCTCTATTCTATGGGGGCCGATATATAGATAGAGAGACAGGGATAGATAGGGGTGAAGGGGGCACCAAATAGAATAGAATAATGATCTATCAAATATGGATAGGTGGCCAGACGATCTATATTACATTAATATTTTGTATGGATAGGTGGCCAGACAATCTAGAAACCATATGCCCTACCCTAGAGTTCTCTCTATCTAGCAAACATACATCTATATATGGGCTGGGCAGCCCAACCCCCAACCATATATAGACTATACCATACTATACCGTCACATCCCCTATATCTTCTCCGAGGGGAGGGCGATAGGGGTGAGTATGATCCGATACCCATATATCTATTATATTCTCTATTATATATGTAATACAAATAGATCTGATCTAGATGGATAGCTATCAAATAGCCCCCCACCTTTCCGGCGAGAGAATAGAGGGGGTCGCCATAGACCATATAGTTCAGGGCCAAACATATAGAGAATTGAGAATTCTATGGGATCCGATACCTATATATCTATTCTATTATGATTCTGGGGGGCTCTGAACTCTAGTCTACCAGGATCAAACAATAGACCCCCTCTCTCTCCGGCTACCAATTGAAATTATTTATAGACTCTAGATTTCCTCCCAGCTATAATATAATAGAACCGAGCCAAGATCAAACAGATATCGTAGGCCCCATGCAAATTCAATAAATGAATGCCAAGACAGTAGGAAGTCCATTTAACAAGAGGGCGGCCTATATAGATATCTCACTCCCCCGCTTCTTTTGTGGGGCCAGGTATATACAAATAGGGTGAACGCAGATCTCTATAGAGAGGGGGGACCCAACTCAGCATCTATATAGTTCTGAGGGTTTCTGTCTCCCAACTTACCTTTCTATCTCCCAACAGCTACAACTACTAATCTATCTGGGGGGGACACCAACTGCATTCTCTATTCTATATGCCCGAGCAAACATACAAATAGATATTCATTCCATCTAGCTTGATAAAGAATCTTCCTTTGCCCTTCTTCCCCTCTCCCTTTTCTATATCTATAGGGGATCATGGATAAGATATACCAAAGCCCTCTCCTAAAGGTTCATCAAACCTCTACCCAGAGATCTATATGGGGGACGAGTACCACTGGAGAATGGATTAGATTCTTTAGATAGATAGATAGGCACATATCGATCTATATAGCAATAGCCCTGAACTCTCTATTCTCTGGGGGTGGCTTCTATATAGAGAATCCTAAGTGTATCAACTCTTCTTTCATGAAACTACACTTTATTGCATGCAATTACTCAGTGCAGTCATCAACCCAATTGGCATAACCAACCATTCACACAATCGCTCTTGAGTTTTGAACATTGTCTGCCATTTGTCTCCTCTTATGCAGATCTGGTGATATCCACTCTTTGGATCAATCTTAGAGAACTAATTTGTGCCACTCAAGCAATCCATCAAATCATCCATCCATGATAATGGAAACGTGTACTTAATTATGATCTTGTTTATTGTTTGACTATCTATGCACATTTTCCATTCACCATTTTATTTATCGTTAATACACATATGGACTCAAGGATTCCTTGATCAACCTCTTATCTAATAGCTCTTCAACTTGTTTTTCCACCTTAGCATTCTCCTGCAGTGTCAATCTGTATGCCATTTTGTTCAGTAGACTCGATCTTCGGATCAAATCCATCTTATTAATGATGCTTCCCTTCAATGGTAAACCTTCAGGTAGATTGTGAGAAACAATCTTTGCAAACTCGCCAAGCAATTCATTTATTTCTTGTGGAAGTGTTATCTCTTATCTTCAATTTCTATGCCTAGCTTTTGCACATGATTTCCTACAAGCGTAAAATAATTGCATTCTTTCATCTCACTCAAGAATTGCTAAGCAGGGGTACTTCAGGTGGGATTCATTGTTTGACTATCTATGCACGTTTTCCATTCACCATTTTTCTTTATCGTTAATACACATATGGACTCAAAGATTCCTTGATCAACCTCTTATCTAATAGCTCTTTAACTTGCTTTTCCACCTTAGCATTCTCCTACAGTGTCAATCTGTATGCCATTTTGTTCAGTAGACTCGATCTTGGGATCAAATCCATCTTATTAATGATGCTTCCCTTCAATGGTAAACCTTCAGGTAGATTGTGAGAAACAATCTTTGCAAACTCGCCAAGCAATTCATTTATCTCTTGTGGAAGTGTTAGCTCTTATCTTCAATTTCTATGCCTAGCTTTTGCACATGATTTCCTACAAGCATAAAATAATTGCATTCTTTCATCTCACTCAAGAATTGCTAACTTGTCATCAACATCATTTTTCGTTATAGGAGCATCTAACTTGACATGAAATCCTGCATCACCCAAAAATACTTAGTTGAATAAAGACTTGCACAATATCGCACCACTCTTTGACCATGCCACACAAAACTTGAACCCTCGTTTATTTTCCACACATCCCATGAAGACCAACCTAAGCCTTGAGGCCTTAACATTGCCATGCAACATTGGATGTCGTGAAGCTTAGTCACTGCATTCACTGATTTTAAAGCCAAAAATGCGAAATTCGTCGAATCTCATGCCGGGACATAAAATTTGTCAAAATTCGCGATTTCCAATCCTGCATGCCAAAAACGCCTTAAAAATTGAAACTATTTTGGCGTTATGGTCGGTTTGCCCTAGCCGTCGTGTTTTAAGTTCAAAAAAAGAGTTATGGTGTGAAGCAAACATACCCTAAGTTATCGTGTGCCCGCGACTTTGCACAATTCCATTGCCCTTCATTGTGCTGTCTCATGTTGCATTATTTTGAATTCTTCGACTCTCATATTCTATTGTTTCAGTTAAGTTTTGGTTTTATTTTAGGCTTTTTATGCCCGTGCAAAGGCATATTAGTTTCAGTTTTAGTTATATTGTAATTGTATGCCAATTATTTTTTAGTTTAGGTTTTAGTTTTTAACTCGTTTTTATTATATTTATATTTTATATACAATACTTAAACATTTCTATTATATATTTATATTTTAGTTTTTATTATATTTGTACTTAGTATATTTATGTTTAATATGTTTAAAAATATAAGTAATTTTAAGTAGTCGAATTTAATCGCAAATTTTATCGTTGATATTTTTAGCGACGTATTTTATGCTCTGCGAATTTGAATGCGCTGACTTAGTCATGAAGTACTATCATTGCTGCACAAAGCCGCTAAGTGCTGAGAAGTGTCAATTGATGTACATTACTGTCAAATCTTATTCCAGGCCGCAGACATTTACTTCGAGCCGCACACACCGCAAATGCCTTGCCTAGATCTTGCGTAGCCGTGCAAGCCTTGCAATGTCTTTCTCTTGGGCATGATGCCAACAAATCTTGCATGATGTCATTAAGCCTAGTAAATGTCATTCTCTTGTGCACGATGTTGTATAGTATTGCCCAATGCCACCAAGGCTTCGGCGATGTCGCGAGGTCTTGCATTTCCTGCAGGACCACTACTTTATACAACCATGATTTTTCTTGTTGGGGTGTTTTACCAAATTGAGACAGGTTTGGTTCTATAGAAACCTGGCAGTCTGCAAGCTTTGGATAGGTCGTAGAATTGAAATTTTAAGATAATTTCTGCAGTCTAGTCCAAGGATTGTCATGGAGTGTAATGCCATTGTGCCTAAAGTTGTGCCTAAGATCTTGCTTCTCTGACTTTGATAAGGACTCCATAGTATAAGGCATCCCTTCATTGGGACCCCTAACCGTGAATACATCAATCGGGATCACAGCAAGAATATCTAAATCTTGTTGGGGAATCTGTTATATGCAATACACATCAATCCAATATCAAGGATTTTAATCTAGTTGTAGAGTCTAGTGTGATTGTATGTAACTTCAATATGGTGAGTGACCTTTAGATTTGTTGCTATTCATACATGTGTGTGGGGATAGAAAGTAGTTACAGACATCTTCCGACATTTGGGTTTTTGGGTAGGTGGTGTAGGCGAAAGAGGGTCTAGTTGCGTGAATGATTGTAAGGAATGTGAGATGGCATGTAGAGTACACCTTGTTGCTAGTGCAGCTACAGCACCCAAATTAGCAGATCTGGCAGAGATGATGTGAGTGCAAGCCTATTTGGTGGCCATGGAGACCACTCAACATAGAGGAGTAACTGTAGATAATGATGCAAGTGACGATGAAGGTGCAAAAAGAGTACTTAAGGACCAGTATGCTAAAGTAGAGCCTGTTAATGAGCAGGAGAATCAACTCTTTCGTGCTATAATAAGATTTGGATTAAGGCGAAGTTGGATGTTCCAAGTTACTCTAAAAGTCTAGATCCTGAGGAGCTCATTGACCGGATCACAGAAATGGAGAAGGATTTCAAGTATGAAGTTACCAAAGATCCCCGAAGGTAAGATTTGCATGTACAACGTTAAAAGGTCATGCATTGTTATGGTGTGAACATGTGCAGACCAAAAGATTACATAGATAAAATCATAGAATAAAAAGTCGGGGTAGACTGGTCACAAAATCGAAGGCTAAGTTCATGCCAATAGATTATTAGTCACATTTGTTTGAGAAGCTAAAAAAACTTGCAGTAAAAGGAGTTGAGTGTAAAGGATTACATGCAAGTGTTCTATAGACTCACTGTTAGAGTGAGTGATGTGAAAGATGACACAGAAAAGATCTTGAGGTACATCAGTGGTTTGTGTATTTCCATTCAAGATCAATTTAGTATGGATAGTTAGGCCAAGGACTTGCAGTGCAGAGAAGTTCTTGTGATGAAGAGAGTGTTGCTAAATCCCGTGAAGGAAGAGGAGTTTGGATATAAGTGCTGTAAATTTATTACTGATAGTGATAGCACAGATAATTTTGTTCTAATGAGATGGTTGTGAAGCTTGGTTTGAGGAGAATTGTCCACCCAAGCCCATATAAGGTGCCATGCTTGTTGAAAGGGCATCATTTGCTTGTGAACAAGAAATATAATGTGCATAAAGATTGGCGAATATGAAAATGAAAGCCTCTATAATGTTATGCCTATAGACGTATGTCATGTGTTGTTAAGTAGACCATGGTATTATGACAGGACGGCAGTGCATGATGGTCGAGCATATACTTTAGTCGCATTTGTTTAAGAAGCTACAAAACTTGTACCACAAGAAGTTGAGTGTAACAGATTACATGGAAGAGTTTTATCGAATCACTATCAAAGCAGGTCACATGGAAGATGATGCAGAAAATATCTCAAGGTATGTAAATGGTTTGCGTATTTCCATTCAGGATGAATTTAGTATGAATAGTTGCGAAGAGGACCCAGAGTGTGAAGAAGCACTTATGATGAAGAGGGGGTTGCCAAAGCATGTTGATGCAGGAGCATCCAAGGTTTAGAGCAATCTTGCATCGCAGTGGGAAATTTTGGCATTTTTGGCTAAGGCATGGGCATGCGCAAAGACTAATGAGCAAGAAAGGAACAAGGATAGTGCGGTGCAACAATTGGGCAATTGCGGGGAAGCGTGGAGTGTGTGTGGAGTATTTGCATAGAGAAACAAGTGCGCGGTCATTACGGAATACAAACGCTCAGTGTGCACACACGGGATTTTGGAAGCAAGACTAGACGGATTGCGAGGTGGTGTTTTGCATAGTGAATACGCAGTAGCAAAGGAGACTGTCAAGAACATTGACTAGACTTTGAGCTCAGTGTGCAGCTGGCGCGTAATAGTATTGCGCAGATGACTTGATTTGCTGACAGAATGTCAAAAGAGTGACAAAGAATAAATGAGGAATATCTACTACGAACACGTGTCATCAATAGAAGGTCAACACATGGGCACGTTTAACAAAGTACTAAACAAATCATCTGACAGATCTCTGGCAAGGATACCAAGGGCTGATTATACTCAACCGCCAGGTTTGACAAAATGCAGGCATCCAGATAACAAAATGGTGCGCTAGCTCGGAGCAATTAATGAAAATATTTTGAAATGTGGAAGAGCAGGAACTGAGTTGGCATAAAAGAAGGTCGAGCCTGTCATTTTAACCGTGGGAAAATAGTTAAAGAGGTGAGCTTAAGAGGAGTAGACAGAAGCTCGAAGGGGAGTACGTTTTAGGACGAGAAGAGGAAGAGAGCAAGGAACCGAGCCAAGGAAGAACACAGTCAAAGATAGGTCCATAGGAATACACCATAATTTAAATAGCTCAAGAGAGAGTTTGTAAGCTTCGTAGTCGAGCACAAGGGAATGTAGAATCCATTAAGGATTGAAATTAATAGAAATCTGTTGTTATTCACTATGAATTTATTGTGTACTCTGAGGATGTGTGGTTGGGCTTTCCATAACAAGAACATCCTTGACGATGCATTACATCAAGTGGTATTAGAGCAAGGCAACAGTTCTGGGAGAGATAAAGTTAGGAAGGGAAAGAACAGGCTAGCAGAGAGTCCAATTTGAGGCAGCTAGTGAACTGTGTTGTTCTCCACTATGAGAGAAAGTGGGTAGAGAGCACAAGACAATGTGTTGAGAATCCCTAAGAGAAGAGTAGTTAAGGGAGTTAGTGTGATTGTGTATGGAAACAAAATTCCGCCAAGAAGTGTAGCAGATGCAGCAGTAGCAGGAATATTTAAGGAAGTTATGAATGAAATTAAGGGTGTGTAAGGGCCAGACTGGAAGTTGTAGAAGAAGACCGTAGAAGAGGTTTTGTGGCTCGAGATGCTCGGAGTGAAGATGATGAAGTGGGAGATGAAAGAGTTCATGGAGAAGATGTCGTAGATGCTAGAGAAACACGAATTTTGAGAGCAATCTATTGGGTGGGACAAGAACCAGAGATGGAGGTTCTCTGCTTCTCAAGAAGGTTGGATCCATAAGAGATGGTGGACTGGATCACAAGCATGGAGGAGTACCTTGAGTTTGAGGAGATCAGCGATCCACAGAGGGTGAATATTGTAAAGACAAAGCTTAGGGAACATGCTCCATTCAAAGGTACCAGGCCCCTCTTTAGAGTTGCTTGTGCAGGATGTTAGTGTGATGATGATAAAACATATTCAGATCCATAAATAAACATAAACATTCCACAGTGCATAATCCAGATCTAGATCTTAGAGAATCATGAATTAAACAATAACTATAATAAGATTAACCATACATGAACCAGTTACAGTCATGTTTAACACCATTATCCAGCCAATATACTCCATTACATTAAACACTATAAAACATAGAGCTTCTTACATTATAAAGTATCACCATAAGTCATGTGTGCATCAGATCCAACAGCATAACTCTACAATAACTCAGTCTCTCTAAACTACATAGTTCAATACATATTTATAGAGGTGGGGACTTTCCCTTCACCACTTACGCACTTCTCAAAATAGGTCGCATGCTGATAATAGCCATGCGCCTTTACAATAACATGCACACATGCAAGTGCGCTAATAATAGATGTCCTATAGTTAACTGGAAGAAGTAATCCTATTATTAACTTAAACTCATGCATGGCACTTATCAGTCGCTCATTCCCAAAATACCATTTGTGTGTCACGCAAGTCTCCATCCCGATGTGTGCTCCACACACTATCTCCAAAAATAGCCTGTATCCATAAAAATGGCTAAGTCCTGAGCCAACTTGTTCTGGTGCGCGTTTCCTTTCCTATCATTCTGCGCCTTCAAATGTGCCTTGTTCCCGTGTGCACATTCTTTGTGTGTCTTCTCCTTAGAACAATATTATGTCTACTCAACATTACCCCACACTAAAGTACATTGTCATCCCAGCAATGGGGATTCTTTATAATGTTCCCAAATAATAAAGAATAAGAATTGAAAGAATTCAAATCATCACTGTACAAAAGAATGAATCTTTACTCTGCAACATCCTCTTCTTCAACTGGGAGGATCAACTCTGGATATTCAATTTTAATCTCAGCCTCCAATGTCTTTTGCCATTCATCTAGTGCAGTCCTTGTCTTCTCTGGAATATCTGTGTGCGATAGAGCTTGGTCTAATTTTTTTAGCTCATCAACTCGTCCTGAGTAATCTTTTCCTTCTCATTTTGCAGTACACGGACAACATTGGCCATATCAGACATCATTCCTTCCAGAAGATCCATCTTCTGTGCTATGAGCTTCCCAATCTCATCTATCCTCTCCTTATGTGGATCTTGGGCTGCTACAAGGGCTTCACACTTTTGTTTCACTAGTGCCAATCTTTCTGCGTGCCCTAAAGTCTCATCTTTTATTGTTGTCAATACTTTGTTATCTTCAACCAGAGTTCTGGTCCTTATTACTGCCTTTGGTGCCATACACAAATTTAGAGCTTGGTCTGCTTTCTTTAGCTCATCCTTTAAAGTCTAGAGCAATGCCTCATACGTTGAAATTCTTATGATCATAGAGGCCCTTTCTCTCTTTGCTTCCTGTTCAACATCTTTTTGTGTAGGCATTCTAAGTGGTCCATCTTCTAGCACCAAATCAACCAAAGTGTGCACATAATGCATAGCAGAAGGAAACTTTTCAGGTACCTTTGGTTCTAGATGAGGCCTTGCTTTCAGAATGTAATCACCAATCTCCTCTGCCATGCTAAATGAAGGCCTCATTCTTTGTCCGTTCTCGTTCCTTCTCTGCCTTCAAATGCTCTATCTCTGCAGTTTTATCTTTGTTATCCTCCATCAGTGCTCCAATGGTGACGACCTTATCAATATTTCTTCGCACCACCTCAGCAAATACCTTGACTAAGGCATTGCTGACCTGCTCATCAGACATAAGAATGGGCTTTATGGTCATGTGCCTGCTCTGAGGTGCCTTCTTCACTTTTCTTGAGACACAAGACTCCTCGCACACATCAAAATCTGGTTCATCCATATGGGTTTGCATGGACCAGGATAGTTGTTTCCTTGCGTGTAGTGGCCATATCTGGGTCCATCAGCTCCCATCCATATAACTCCTTAAGGTCCACTGTGCTCTGAAACTGGGTGCGGATGATTTTTCTTGTGTCCTCAGCATAGCCCATACTTGGCACAACATATTCTTCACTTCTCCTTGTTCTTGGCCCCTTAGGAACTTGAGCATTAAGGTTTGGAATTGGCCCTTTTCCTATCTAAGTTGTAACTGGTGTACTGGATTGCTCACACACAGTTTCTTCTGCTTCTTTCACCCCTTCTTCTTCATCCTTCATTTCTTCATCCCTGGGCTCCTCCACATCTTCCGGTTGAACTGGGGTTCTAGGCGCGCTCTCTTCGGACTCCTCTGCCTCCTCATTAAGCTTCAGCTTTCTTCTTCTCTTCTTCTCAGGTGCTTCTTTCTGAGGGGAGAGTCGAGGTGATCTTCATACAGGCTGTGATGTTCCTGTGCCTTGGGTCCTGGTTCTTCTGAATACCCTCTTAAACTGGCACTCTTCAGGGACTGCATCCATGTCCAAGTCCTCTTCTCCTTCTTGCGCCTGTGGTGGAGTATCTGCGTGCTCACTCTCCACTTTGTCTATGGGCTGCCTCCGGCCTCTATGGTCCAAGCCTCCACTATCCTCATGTTCTTCTTCCTCGTCTATCTCTATGGTTGTTGCATGGAGCTGCCACATTCTCAACTGTGTGTTTTCCCTTAGGTGGCCCTGGGTAGCATGAACTCATTCTCCACATACTTGTTATTCTCCAGCCTAGGCTTGAGCTGAAGATAGATGAGCGTGGCTCCACTATCCCCAATAGCCAAACTTACTGGATTTATATTTATAACATCTGAAATGAGCCTCTCAATGTAGGCAGACCGACCTGGATAAACATATGTTTTTATAAGAGTATGGTAGTCACAATCTACCTTGTCTGCATTGAAATTCAGCCGGCGTGCATTAGTAAACCTGTGAACTGAGGCCTGGAAGTAGCGCATTGTGAAGGCATAGGGTAGTTTGCACCATGGACTCCATGTCCCATCCTTCATTGCAAACTGCGTGATACAGAAATGTTGATACACTACGAACTGTACGGCCTTGCCCACTACCGAGGGTAGCTCCTTTGGAATGTGCCATTCCTCCTCAAACACTGCGCGAAGTCAGTCATACCACAGTTCTGCCCTTTGCTTGAATGGGCCACTCATTGTTCCTTCACATAAGTATTTCTCAAACCTCTCCGCGAGGGACTTCTTCTCTGTGGGGTATTCCCAAATTTTGTTCTTTGGCCCATCGGGCACTCCAATTTCTACAAAAACAAGAGATAGTAGGATAGCACCAAAACTTATCTTCTCACCTGTGTGCACTTCCTCAGTAATAGTTTCTGCAATGTAGCCAGCCAAGTTGTAGATTTCTCCCTCTGACATTTTCTTTGCAATATGTAGCCACATGGTATTTACCTGTGACCATCTCTCTTGATCATTTAACTTAGTGAGCAGATGCGTGGTTGCCTGCACTACAAGATACTTCTTTAATTTTTCTATGTCCATTCCAGGCGGACCCTTGGAGTATCCTAACTCCTTGCTGGTGGCTATAACAATTGCCTTATCAGTCAGATCACTCATAATATCTATCCATGTGCCCTTCAGTCCTGTCAATGTAGCAATCAGGGTTGTTGTGATCCTTACCCTCCATCCAGCAAAATAGAAAAGTCCTCATGGACTCTACTCATAAGCCATTGGTATAAAGCTTCTGGTTTTCCAAAATATGGGAGTTCATATAACTGATAAACCCCTACCTTCTTAAGAAACTTCTCCCCAGCATCATCATATACTGGCATATCATCCACTGTGCGCTTGTTGGTCTTCTTGTTCAACAACACATCCAATTCTCCCTTGTTGTCGGTGGTGCGGTGGTTGTAATCACTTACTTTGCATTTGCGAATGTGGGAATCCCAATCCCATCCGACTATCACTCCTTCTGGATACTGCATCTCTGAAAAGTTACTCTTGGGAGAAACTTCAACCTCAACTTCCACCTTTTTCTTTCCCTTTGTGCCTACTGCAGGTGCTTTCTTTGGTGCCATTGTAAAAATCCCACCTTTTGTCTTCTGTGTTGAGTAAGCTCAAACCCTAGCTTGAAATGCCGCTTGAAACCATGTATGCCCTAGCTCCTGCCCTAGCTCCTTCTCAATGCTTCTGCTTCGCTCAAACCCTTCACCAATGGGGACGCAAGCCACTTCCGTGCACAAATCTGCTCTCCACGTCTGGTTTCGTAGCTCTCTGCACCTCAACATGATTCGTTTGGCTCGGTCACAGCTTAGCTCGCTCGAATACTTGTGATCGCAAAGGTAAAAATGAACCCGCATCACGTCCTTATATAGATTTTCAAAAATTTAGTGCATTTATTGCTCCTTCACCTACCACCAATCCTCTCATTAATTGACCATTTTCCCAATTTCTGCGTGGTACACCTTCGTGCCCCAGCTATAACCTTCTAGCGTGCCTTCCTACCTTCTAGCTACAGACTTCTATTTTACGTGCTTCCATGCACTGAAGTACCTCGCCACTGTGCCCTCCTCTAGTAGTTTCCATGGCCGCTGCTTACCTCATGTTATACTGTTCATTCATTTATTTCCATCTATGGTCTTCTTTAGAAGCAATTTCCTTTCTAACAACTCCTTTCCATACTTGAATAACACCTGTAACAGTTTGTTCTCATGTGTACCCATTTGTGAATAACAAATAACAACCACCCCACACCAATGGTATGTGCAGTCCTCTACGCATAAAAATACTTCAGATTGTAATTAGCTTCTAGCGCGCAAATGCGCTTATTACACAAAACACCAAACTAAATTGACAAAGCATAGCGACGAAGAAGGAAATACATTAAAAGAAATACAGAAAGGAAAATCTATACTAAATGGCAATACTACCTTATTACAAACACCAAGAAGACTTATTTATAGTAGGGCTTCAGCCTACTCCCGTTGAAGTAACCGGGTAACCGTATTCCATCAAGCGCCTGATTCAAGTATATGAGTGATAACATACGGTCCCAACCAATGCACCTTAAGTTTGCCTGGATGGCGCAAAAACTTAGAATCATAAAGAAGTACCATCTGTCCAACCTCAAGCTTCTTGTCCCTGATGTGTCTGTCATGCCATGCCTTCTGCCTGGCCTTTTCCTGCTTCTGACTCCAACGTGCTATGGCACGCCTCTCATCCAACTGTATTAACTTGTCAATTCTTTCTTCTAATGCCCGTTCATCAGCTAGACCTCCAGCGCATGCAATACACAAAGATGGTAACATGAATTCCATTGGAAGAACTGCTTCTGCCAAACACCAACTGAAAGGGTGTGGCCTTATTCAACCTCTTGTAGGTTGTTCTATATGCCCAAAGCACAGCAGAAACTTTATCATCCCAATCTTTCCTTCCAACATCACAAATTTTTGTCAAGGTCTGGCTCAATATCTTGTTGAAGGCCTCAACAGTCCCATTTTCTTGAGGGTGATAAGGTGTAGTCTTGTGGTGCGCAACCATAAATTCATCCAATAATATCCTGATTGTCTCATTCAAGAAGTGTGTGCCCCTATCACTTGTCAAGCTCAGTGGACATCCATACCTAGTAAGAATATTTTCCCATAAGAACCTGGTTGTTGTAGCTGTTGTACAATCCTTTGTAGGTGCTGCTTCTGCCCACCTTGTAAGATAATCTGTGCAAGTGATGATATAGCGCAATCCAGTTCTACGCGTGGCTGGGGAAATAGGACCCACAAAGTCTATAGCCCATTTCTCAAATGGCTCTGCACTAGGAATAGGCCTCAAAGGCATTTCATCTCTTTTCCCAGGTTTTCCAAGGCACTGACAGTGATCACATGCCTTACAATACTCTTTACAATCCTTGTACAGGGTCTCCCACCATAATCCAGTGAGTAGAATCTTGCACGTGGTGGCATCACCTGCATAGTGCCCACCTGTAATACCACCATGAGCCTCTTCCATGATATCTGTGTGCTCATGTTCCAGTACACACCGGTGCAATACTTCATCTCGGCCTAGTTTGTATAAGTCACCACTGATCAACATGAAGGGTGCCACACGAATTGCAAGTTGTTTCTTTTCTAAGGCTTTCATTCCTTTTGGTGCCATACCTGTGTGTAAAAAGACAACAATATCCTCCAATTCTGAAGGTGCGCGATGTAACCTGTACAACTGTGCATCTGACATTGTATCTTCAATTGTCTGTGTGTCCTCTCCTGATTGAATTCTTGATAAGTGGTCTGGGCCAGAATTACTTTTACCTAGTTTTACCATGACTGTAAAGTCAAATTCTTGGAATAAGAGCACCCATCGACATATGTGCCCCTGTAAAATGGGCTTATTTACCAAGTATTTTAATGCCATGTGATCAGTATAAAATACAAAGGGTGTTGCTAGCAAGTACTGTCTGAATTTATGCAGTGCGTAGATCATCGACAAGGCCTCGCACTCTGTAGTTGTATAATTCTGTTCTGCAGGAGTCAACTTTCTACTAGCAAAACAGATAGGATGATCTATAATACCTTCTCCAGGCTGAGCTAACACTGCGCCAATGGTTGTGCCAGAGGCGTCCACATGTATGTGAAATGGTTGGTTCCATGAGGGAAAATGTAGAATAGGTGTTGTAGTAAGTCTCTCCTTCAATGCCTCAAATGCATGTTGTTGCGGTTCTCCCCAATAGAATGTCCCTTTTCCTTTTAGTAACTCTTCCAGGGGTGCGGAAATCTTCACATATCCTTTGATAAATTTTCTGTAATACCCTGTGTGGCCCAAGAATCTACACACCTCACTCTGACTGGTAGGCTCCTCCAGGCCTACAATAACTACAACCTTAGCTGGATCTACTAACAAACCTTCCTTGTAGATGATATGCCCTAACAGAGTTCCAAAAGGTGTAGCAAACACACACTTCTTGATGTTTAAAGAGATGCTTAACTGTCTACATCTTTCAAACATTAGGTGCAAGTTGTCACAATGATCCTTAACAAGTCCATACACCATCCAATCATCCAAGTAAACCTGCAAGAAGTTGTGAATAAAATCCTGGAATGCTTGAACAACTATGCGTGAAAATACAACAAGCGCGTTCTTCAACCCAAAGGGCATCACAGTATATGCAAAACTTCCCCATTCAGTGGTGAAAGTCATTTTCTCTTGATCCTCCTGTGCAATTCTAACCTGATGATACCCAGAGAATCCATCTGTAAAAGAGTAAACTTCGCGCCCTGCAACGCCTTCTAATATTTCCTCTGTGAAAGGCGTAGGAAAAGGATCAATCACACATGCAACATTCAGCTCCCTGTAATCCACACAAATCCTAATCCGACCATATTTCTTTATACTGATTACCATGGGGCTAACCCACTCTGATTCCTCTAGGGGCTTAATGATGCCAGATTTCAACATTTTGTCAATTTCTTCCTTAACTTTTACGCACAGGTTAGGGTTCATCCTGTAAGGTCTCTTCCTAACCGGGCGCACACCTTCCTTTAGCTTAATCTTCATCTCTCCTAATGACTCATGCACTCCTTTTAACTCATGGTATCCCCTAGGGAATAAGTCCTGAAAATCACGTAGTAACTCAATTATTTTTGCCACTTCAGAATCAGACCAATAATCCCCAATTATTGCCTCCTTAGGTTCAACATCCGTGCCAATGTTCACTTTCTTGGTCTTCATAGGTTCATGATAGACGTGCACATTTTTATCCGCACTATCTAACACCTCGCGTGTACTTGCTGAATGATCTATATCCAAATTTTCTACTTCTTCATCATCCACTATGTAGACCATCTTTCCTTTTTCTTTCTCAAAGCAAGCACGCTTAAGTAGTGTGGCATCTGTCTCATCTATTTCATCAAAACGTGCTCCTGAGTCTTCCTCACCAAATAACTCCTGAATGAGTTCTTCAGCCTTTGCACTGTCTCCCATAGTTAAGTGCTTTATAACCCTTAATGCCTCTTCCATCAGAGGTTTAGTAGAGAAGTAGTCAAAAGTCTGGGTCATTCCTGCAATCAAGTCCTGCCAATTTCCAGTCTCCCTATGCAGTTCCACATAAACATACCAAGCACGTGCACAGCCTTGCAAAGTGGAATAAAGTTTGTGCACCCATAGTGAAGGTGGTAAAGCTTCCTGCCCCTCTATCCAGAGTCTCTCACACTGCTGAACGTGGTGCTGAACAGGTTGATTACCATGATATATGCAGATTTGAGTAGGCGCATTGCTCCTGAAGAACTGAGTGGTTAGAGAAATTCTGACTTCATTCCATTCTATGAGATTATCCCTGTGAACCATCCACTAGCACGTTGTTGTCCCGCACAGGGTATACACTAACATATTTCTTCTTTCAACTTGATTTGTCCACTGCTCCTCCATGGCACGCAGGAATACCATAGGGTCTCCTTCTCTAGTGTACCGAGGTATAAGTTGTTACCTATCCTCCTAATACAATGAGGTTTGTTTCTCCATGCAAATGCGCTTCTTACTTCATGCCCAACCATCTCATAGGTGCCATGTGCCCAATTATCACAAGCAATACTTGTAGTATCACTAATAGACTGTGCATCTTCCCACTGGAGGATTCCTTCCTTAGATGGCTCAAGTACTTCTGGATCTCGAATGACGCACACATAAATTCTATTTAGGTCTTCCTCACTCAAAGGTTCAACATAAGGTGCAGATTTCCCATCTGTTAAAGGGATAATAACTCTTTCTTCCTTGTTCTCAAAACTTATATACCCCTTGTTGAACCATAGATCAACATTATTTTCATAACACCAAGGGTGCCCAAGTAGAGCTGGGAAGTTGTCTGCTTCTGCAAGTGCTAAAACCTCAAAGTCCCCAGTGAACTTGGCCCCTTGTATAGTAATGGATGCATCCTTTAAAACTCTGATGGGAGTGGCCTTAGTTTGATTAGCCATAAACAGTACATTAGAGGATGGCTGTAATGGAGGTCTTCCCATTTGTACCCATGCATCTAAAGTAAGCACATTCACTTCTGCACATTAGTCAATCAATATATTGCTCAAAATCCACCCATCCACAACAACATTCAGAGTGATCTCCTTGTCATAATCCAAGCTATGAGGGGGAATATTAGCATGCAGGATCTGCCATCCATTCTCAATACCTGTGTGCAGAGTGTTCCCCTTTAGCCAATTCCCTAGTAATGGAATGATATTCTCCTGGTGCAACATCTTGCATACCTCTTTCAAGTCATCAATATCTGATTGGACTGTCTCTACTGCCTTCTTTTGTTCCAACTTCCGTGATTGTTCCTTTAAACATTGTATTTCACCCTGAAGATTTCTGAGTACCTCCATGGTTTCCTGATAAACCTCCTTCTGATGTGTAGGATCTGGGTACCTTGCATGTAAAACCTCCTCCTTAGTAATGGTAGGCTTTTGTTGTAACGTCTCTCTGGCACGCGTAGCTTCAGCGCGTGTAGTAATCTTCACAGGTAATACCTCAGGTTTCGGTGCCAACTTTGGCATCCACTGATTTTCCATGGTGCATTGTATTCTAACCATCCATGTGCCCTTGTTCTCCTATTTATGTTTCTTGCTAAGATGCTCATATAAGTCCAGGAATTCCTCATAGTTGTGATTCTTCCCACAAAAAGAACAAGTAATATTCTGAGGACATTCGCACCTGTAGTGGTCAGGAGATCCGCATGTAAAACATGTTCCATGAGGAAACTCGCCTCATCCACCACCATGGCCTCAGCCCCCAAATCCACCATGGTATCCTCAACCTCTGCCATGACCTCCTTCAAAGTGCCCTTCATTCCGATCATAGCGTGCTTGAGTGTGATCACGATCATGGTGCTCACTTTTACCTTTAGAGTTATCTGATACTCCCGTCTGTCACACACCAATATCTATAGCATCATGGATCTGACCAATCAACCTACAGTCTTTTGTATTGTGAGTCGTGGACCAGCAAATATTACAATAGCAAGATACATTTTTTCTTATCGCGCATTGTAATAATGGGCAGCGCACTTGCATCATGGTCTAAATGACATATCTCACATTCTAGAAATAATGAACGTACTGACCTGGGGACAACTATCCTTAGTGTGCCCTTCCACTTCACAATTTGTACACCAAATCCCAGTGCACATCTCATGAGTTGAATTGGCCTGATAGTTTCTCCAACTACTTTTCCATAGCTGCAATCTATGCTTCCATGAATGGGCTCACTCCAGTGTTTATACTTCCAACTACCTTAGCCCGCAACACTGCTTCAAGTGCTTAACGCAGGTCTGTATATGTCTTATGTGACAGCACCCTCCTAAATGGTGTGATCAAACCCCCAATGAACCATTGTGCATGTTGGCTTTCATGACTATCATATGAAAGTTTAGACAAAAGTGTTTTGAAATGGGCATCATATTCAAAAACACTTTCAGTAGTGTCCTTCTTAATATCCTTGAGTGTGCTTATACTCTTCTGCTCAAACTCAGGGATATAGAACTATTTAAGGAAAGCATCCCGCAATGCTGCAAAATTTATGCAAGTCTAATTAGGGTCAAACTTCCTGTACCAACTGTGTGCGCGTCCCTGCAATGTAGTTACAAACTGACTTTCCTTGCGCTCAGAAGTCGTGATTCCTTTTACGCGCCATAGTATCTCACACATGTGCACGTGTTCAACAGCATCTTCTATGCCCCTATACTCTAGGAAGACGAAGAGACATCTCCATGTAAATATTATGGGGTTGGTGAGGACCCTGCCCACCTGATCCAGAACCTCCTGTGTTACCTCTGCCTCTAGAACCACCAGATCCACCAGAACTAGAGCCACCTATGCCCCCTGATCCTCCACCTGTAGCTGGAAGTAGACCAGTGGATGT
Source organism: Taxus chinensis (assembly GCA_019776745.2). Classification (NCBI taxonomy): domain Eukaryota; kingdom Viridiplantae; phylum Streptophyta; class Pinopsida; order Cupressales; family Taxaceae; genus Taxus; species Taxus chinensis. The sequence goes on from CM034146.1 coordinate 214,746,303, forward strand.
ACTACCCTGTGTCCCAACAGTGGTACTAAACTGAACTCCTACAGTCTGCGAGTTGGTACTACTCCCAGAAGTGAGTCCAAAATTCTGCGCGCTTGAGTTTTGTGTCAATGATGCACCTAAAAAGGTACCTTCAAATAACAAAGAAGACATTTTCCTAGCCATATGTACTTGCTACTGACTTACTCCTATTTTCTACTTCTCGCCAAACTAGCTTGCTGACTACTGGTTGTACTAGATACTGGAAAACCAAGTGCAAGGGCTAGGTTGCCAGGTAGATTCAGATGCACACCCACGGCCCATGTCATCTCTACTGGTGTGCTCCCATGTGAGGCCGAGGAGGGTTCCCTGTCATGCTTTCCCAAATGGGGGAGTTCCTATATGCTCTTGCTCCATGCCTTTTGCATGAGCTCCAAATCCTTCACGAGCCATCTCTCTCCTCAACGCCATCCACTCTGTAATATCATGTTGCTTCTCTATCTCCTCTGCATGCCTCATTGTACTTAAGCCACCTTTCTTCTCTTTGCCTTTCTGCCACTAGGTCCATCATCCTTCACCAAACCTTCTCCTGCCCCCATGCGTGGTGGGGTTTAGCTAGCCATTGGTTTTTCTTCCAAGTTCAGGGTTACCATCAAGATTTTGATTTCCAGTGGAATGCCTTGCAAATAAGTTCCCCTAGGATAATGTAAAAACTGGAACTCAGCTACCTCCGGGAAAGAATAAGTGGAAATTGAGTACTCCAAAATATAGCTATTCAAAACACCACGGAACCAAGTATCCACAGCGCGTGTCCAAATCAGATGAGCATCATAGAGGGCCTAAAATTCTTCCTGCGTCCAGACAAGTGTGTCATACCTCCAATTCCTTTTAGACGCATAAGCAACCAGCCACTCGTACAGCTCTACCGAAAAGATAACAAAGAATATCTCATACAAATAGTCATACAAATTCTTCTCCACCCACACATGTGCGTCAAACTCAGATCCAATGTTGAACCTCCGAGCGTACTCTTCTTCTAGATCTTTTATCCACTCCTCAACACTTGCTAAGGTCAACTGGTATGTCTTCATCATGAACCATCCTAAAAACAACTGAAAAAGAGGTCCCCAGTAATGGAACCAATGATGCAGCCTAGAATCTACTATGTAAAACCCAGGCGCACTGGCACATCACCCAGCCTGAGCTGAGCGCTCACCCAAAGTGCACAAAGGTACCAGGCCCCTCTTTAGAGTTGTTTGTGTAGGATGTTAGTGTGATGAAGATAAACATATTCAGATCCATAAATAAACATAAACATTCCACAATGCATAATCCAGATCTAGATCTTAGAGAATCATGAATTAAACAATAACTATAATAAGATTAACCATACATGAACCAGTTACAGTCATGTTTAACACCATTATCCAGCCAATATACTCCATTATAGTAAACACTGTAAAACATAGATGCTTCTTACATTATAAGTATTACCATAAGTCATGCGCGCATCAGATCAAGCAACATAACTCTACAGTAAATCAGTCTCTAAACTACACAGTTCAATACATATTTATAGAGGTGGGGACTTTCCCTTCACCACTTATGCACTTCTCAAAATAGGTCACATGCTGATAATAGCCATGTGCCTTTACAATAACATGCACACATGCAAGTGCACTAATAATAGATGTCTTATAGTTAACTGGAAGAAGTAATCCTATTATTAACTAAACTCATGCATGGTGCTTATCAGTCTCTTGTTCCCAAAATACCATTTGTGTGTTGCACAAGTCTCCATCCCAATGTGTGCTTCGCACACTATCTCCAAAAATAGCCCGTATCCATGAAAACAGCTAAGTCCTGAGTCAACTTTTGTTCTGGCACACGTTTCCTTTCCTATCATTTTGCACCTTCAAATGCGCCTTGTTCCCGCACGTGCATTCTTTGTGTGTCTTCTCCTTAGAACAATATTATGTATGCTCAACAGTCGGATCATGATTAGATTTGGACATGTGGAAGTCAACCAAGGTACCTCAACGGCTTAAGGTTAGAGCTCTTGGAGGAGTTAAGTTTGGTGCGCATACGTATTGTAGAAGAGGCATACCAATATGCCCTAAAGATAGAAGCAAAGTTGGCATACAAGAGAAATGCGTAAGAAAGAAATATAAGGCTCGGCATGGAGTCAACAAAGAAAGAATGTAGATTGCGTGACGAATGCACAAGCGTTGCGCTAAAGACTGAGAGTTAAGGGAGAAGTCTCTTTGCAGGAAGAGACTGGTGTGCAATGTTTAATGGATGTTGTTATTCATGTGGAGGGAAGGAACATTGAGCGTTCGAATGCCCCAGAGCACAAGGTGGAGATAGATGGAAGCGAGGAGAGAGAGTGCAAACAGAGTGCGGAATTATAAAACAGTAAGGCACATAAATGTAAAGAGCATGCAAAAGAAGGAAGTGTGTTGAAGATTACGGAGGATTCACAAAGAGATAGGTGACAGATATTCTGTACAAAGCGAGAGACCAAGAAAAAATGTTGCTTGGTGGTGGTTGACAGGGGAGCACGGATAACTTAGCGGTGAAGGAGGTGCAAAAGTTGGGGTTGAAACACAGAACACATCCCAACCCATACAAAGTGACCTAATTAGTAGAATGACAAGAAGGTGTTGTGCGAGAACAATGCAAGGTAAAGATGAAGATCGAGAGGTTCACAAATCAAGTCTTATGTGACATCCTACCAATGGACGATTGTCATGTCTTGTTGGGGAGACCATGGCAGTTTGATCGAAAGATGCCCTATGATAAACAATGTGACAGTGCATAAGGGTGGTCAGTCTTTTTGGCTGCTACCAATTGAGAGAAGAAGGCGCAAAGCACCAAAGTCACATGGTGGTGCAAAGGTGATGAAGACAGTATGTGTGCAGTAGTACAATAAAGTGTTGCGTGGAAGTTAGAGGATAGAGAAAACTCAAAAGTTGAATGATGGGTGCGAGGAGAAGATGGAGTCACCCGAGAATGCACGGCAATATGGTGGACATTGGACAACACAAGAAGAGAAAGGCCGAAAGGGACATTTCAGCCTGATGGCAGTGCGCAAGAGAATTGCGCCAAACGAAGAAGAGGGTGTTACGGAGAAGATGGTCATTGCAGACCACGAATACAAAAAAGATTACCTAGTGTCGCAGACAGAAGCAATAGAACAAGAGTGGTTGCAGGTATGCAAGATCCATGGAGTGGGGAAGGTGAAGGAAATTGCACTGCTAAGTACTGAAGAGTAAGCAAAACTAGAAACTCCTATTGGGGAAGAAGAGAAGGAATGCACATATGAGGGTGTGCATGATGATGAGGGCATGTTGCCAAAGGAAAGATGAAATAGAGTTGCAGTATTGCGCAATAGAGAGAGCACAAGGGGAGAAATGGGGAAGAGAAAGATTCATGCAGATCTCAAACAAAGAGATGAGGAGAAGGATGCAAGCAATGGTGAGTGCCAACAAGGAGAAACTGCATGAGTAAGCAAAAGATAAAAGGCCCACAAAGGCCCGCAACCAATGAGAAGGCTATAACACTAGGAGATGAATGTGAGAAAAGAAAGCAACGAGAAGTGTGCTCGGAAGGAAACAAGGATCAAGCATGTACGTTGGTCGAAGATGGTCATGAGGCCAAAATGAAGGAAGAGGAATTATGCAAACAAGAAGATCACGACCTGATATTGTGTCGGTCATGTAGAGATATGGGTATCAAAGTTAGGCAAAGATGGACAGCTTGCGTCCCAAAGAGGGTCAAGAGAAGGAAGGGTCAAGGCAAATATTACATAATGAGAGCCCACAAAGATAAAAAGGACATGAAGGCAAAGGATGTGCAAAAGAATAGTTGCGCAAAGAACTAGAGCCCAATGGAGATATGGGCATAGATGGAGACAAAACAAGATGCCTATGAGAGGAGCCGAACGAAAAAAGGCGAGCTAGAAATCACGGAAAACCGAAGACAAAAACATTTGGAGTTTTTTGGGCTATGATGGGTTAAATCCTACTAAGATACATAAGGTAGAACGGAAATATCAAAATCGAACCACGGCAAGGAACTGGAAGAGGAGAAGAAAGCACAGAGGCCAAAACTAGGCTCATTGTCAGCACTATCAGCTTCAATAGTCCAAAGGGTGGTCTTACCACTCACTCGATCCACTTGAATTGCAGCTCAATTTTTTAGTGCCTAAGATGTCTTATACAAGAGCATCCTACGTTCGGAGCAATCTTTCACCGCAATGGGAAATTCGGCTTGTTTGGCTAAGGCATGGGCGTGCACAAAGACTAATGAGCAAGAATGGAGAAAGCATAGCGCAGTGCAGTAATTGGGCGATTACGGGAAATGCGGAGGCTGTGTAGTGAAACAAGTGCACGATGTGCGGTGATTGCGCAATACAAGTGCATAATGTGCCTGCGCGGATTTTTGGAAGCAGGGCTATAGGGATTACGCAGTGGTGTTTTGCAAAGTGAGTGCACGGTAGGAAAGGAGACTGTCAAGAACATCGAATGCAAACTTTGTGGTCGGTGAACAATTGGCGCACAATAGTATTGCACGAATAACTTGATTTGTTGATAGGATGTCAAAAGAGGGACAAAGAATAAATGAGGAACATCTACCACAAATACTTGTCATTAGGAAAAGTAAGGTCAACCCACGGGCATGTCTTTTATAATACTCGATAAATCATCTGATGGATCTCTAACAAGGATCCCAAGGACTGATTATCCTTAATGAAGATATTTTGAAATGTGGAAGAGTAGGAACTGAGTCAACATAAAGGAAGGTCAAGCCCTCCATTTTGACTGTGGGAAAATAGCTAGAGAGGTGAGTTCGAGAGGAGTAGACAAAAGCTCAAAGGGGAGTCAATTTTAGGACAAGAGAAGAGGAAGAGAGTAGGGAGCCAAGCCGAGGTAGAATACATTCAAAGATAGGTCCGGTCCATAGGAATAAACCATAATTTAAATAGTTCAAGAGAGACTCTTTAAGCTACATAGTCGAGCACAAGGGAATGTCGATGTCGTTAAGGCTTTAAATTAATAGAAATCCGTTGTTATTCAATGTGAATCCGCTATGTACTCTAAGGCTGTGTGATTGGGCTTTCAGTAACAAGAACAACCTTGAAGAATCATGTCGTCACTCGTGAAGGTGGAGAAGTGATGTAGGAGCATCCAGGTTCAAACCAACCCTGCACAAGTTTTGGGCTGAGTATGGGAATGTGCATAAGAATGAGAGGGCGCGGCAGAATGAGGCGAAGATTGTGTGGAGTGCGCGAAAGGCTTGGCACCACAGAAGGAAAAGGGCGCACAAGATGCGCGGATGATTGAAGAGGCGCGGAGTAGGATGAAGTGTGCAAAGGATCGCAGAAGAGTGGGGGGGAAGCAGTGCGTGGGAGAAATAGTGCGCGGAAGTATTTTGGCGCGCAAAAGAAGAATAGATGCACATGGAAGTACGAAGCAGTTTGGCATAGGACACAGATCACGATGGAGGTGTAAGAAGATAAACAAAGAGATGGTGTAGAGATGAGGAATACGCAAAGGGCCCCGTGAAAGGGATAAGAGAATCAACAGATGAAATAAGGCAAGCCGTACACTCCTTAATCATGATAAGTAAAAGAAGGGGGATTGAGAGACGAGCAGCGATCGAAATATTCAAAAAATACCTTAAGATACAAGAACATACTATTTGACTTACATTTTCAACAATGTCACTCAAAAGTCCTTACATATTGTGATTTGACTATACTCAACCCTCCACACCAACTCAATCCTCTAAAGTGGCCTGATTTGATTTTGCTCATTTATTTTACAATCAATGACTTGTTTCCACCATGTCACATTTTTCAAGTTTTGAAATAAGGGGACCCAAACATACCATCTACCTCATCACTTATCAATCAACTTCTAACTATTAGTAGCTTGGCTGACACTTGACCAATTCTCCAAGATTGTAATGTCCCCTTTTCCGAATTGAGGCCTAACGAAGACTTCTTGCACCTCCCTTTCCGTGGCGAAAAAGAATAAGTGAACAAGGGAAGGAATCGCACATCATTTCAGTTTTCTTTTATTAGATTTAATGTTTTATGTTAGTGTTTTTCCTTTATGAGGCAGGCCGGTTGGGTTTGGAGGAATTAAAGAGGCAAATTAAAAGATAAGGTGAAGCTTAAGAGGTCAGTCCTCATCTAATTGGCCTTTGGTGCAAAGCAAGGAGTGTAAAAGGGGTTGTTTGACCTCATTTGGAGACCATCTTTGGCGCAATTCACATCTACTTTTGGTTTGTTGGGTTTGTTGCTCAATACCATTCCACTTGAGGATGAAAACCATCTTGTGTGGCATCCAAAGCAGAAGCCTTCATTGTGGCTGGGTGGAGAACGAAAAATCTCCATAGTAGTTCATTGAAGACTTCTCTTCAAGACTTTCTGGTTGATTTGGATCAGAGAGATCAAGAAGAAGGATTACAAAAGCTTTACATGATTTTTGGATCTCTTCCCTAGAGGAGCGACTAGGGTTTGGTGTTGGTTCGGTGCTTTCTAGGGCACATAATTCATATCTGATTTTATATTCTGATTCTCAATAATTTATAAGGCCAGAATCTATAATTTGGTTATTTTTGGAGGTGTTTATCTACTGTTTTCAGCCCTTCTTTGTGGTTTCCCTGCTGCTGTCACAGATTTATTACAACAGTGTATCTTCGCTGATTTTCTCCATTTATTTGTTGCAACTTGGATGGATATTGGTTGTCGTAGTTGAAATAATTATTTAGAAGTATTTTTCAGCTGTTGTGCATGGTTATTTGGTGAATTTAAGCTCATATACAGTTCGCTCCTAGGGTTTTAAAGAATATTATAGCTGCTGTTATAAAAATCGAATTTTATTTCACTTGGGTTTGTGTGGTTTCCTTCTTTTTCAGTTTCAGCCCTTGAAAGGGATATTACAGTGGTATGTAATGTCTCTTTTTAGGGCTTAAACCGAAAATAAAGGTTTGGCCACAAATCCTAAGAATCAGATCTGAAAATGCACCAACCACAACTGAAAATAATCTGATTTTTTATAACAGATCCGACAATATTAGAAACCCTAGCAGCAAACTAAAACCACACACTTCGGGTATCAAAATCAACTTAGAAAAAGTAATTAATATCCCTCTAGAGAAGTGAACTATACCAGCACTTAGGAACAACCATTCACATGCAATATGGACTGGAAATTAACATAGAAATATCCCAAATGCTCAATAAAACCAGGAAGATAAAATCTGGAGCAAATATGTATTTTATAAATTTATTTAAGTGCAAATACAGCTGAAACTTATAAAATTCATAACTCCATCAATACTTGGAGTTTCAACACAAACCGGTGCTGAAAATGATCACAAAAATATCAGATATCCAATAAATTAGAATCGGATTTTTCCAACTACAAAAACCCACTGAAAAGTTATCTCGAAATCTCCAAATGGATAGATCATGCTGGAAATGAATGCGGCAGCCCCAAAAAAGATTGCCCTAGCTGGAATATGTTCCCTAGCACTGATAGAAACCCTTTCTGTTCTAGAATTATGAATTTCAAAACTCCAATGTGACTCCCAGATGAAGTCACCAAGGCAACAAATGAGGGTTTCCGTCCCCAAGTGTTGTGACTATTGAGGGTTTTCGTCCCCGATAGGATCCAATGAGGGTTTTTGTCCTCAAAGTTGAGCCACACTAAAGGTATTCATCTTTAGTGGAGAGTAGGACATGCCGTGCACAAACCCAAGATATCAATCTTTGAAATAAACATGTAGAACCTTTTTTAGGCCATTCGATCCACCTTTATATCCTCCTTTTTGGTGTCAAGGATGAATTAGAAGCCCAATCCTCATGGCCGTTCTCTTAATGCACTTTTTAATCTTCACTCAAGAAGACCGACCTCATAATGAAGAAATAGAAATTCTCCTTGCTTTGTTTGACAAGTCTTCTCCCCCCTAGTCGAACCATTCTAATGTCATGATTAGTAAATAAAATAATTAATTATAAAGGTACATCATTTACAACCATGGCAAGTTCCCCTCCTTTACTCCTTCCTTGATGCCCACAGGAAGAGGGATGGCATAAGGTCTTCCGTAGTGACTAGCTTGGAAAAGGGGACATTACAGTTATCAGAGCGCCAATCTTCCAGCCTAAGGGTTTGATGCAAGATGACAACAAGGGTTTCATTCAGAAGGAATAGATAAATGGCGAACAGACATTTTGATGATACTAGGCTTGAGAGGTTTGCCCGAGGGCAAGAAAGATTGGTGAATAGGAATTAATAGCGTGAGGCAGCCCTTAGGGTCTAGTTTTGGAACTGCTTCTAGGCCATTCCAGCCTCCCTTCCTCCCTAGGGAAGAAGCCAGACCATGACACAGTTGATCCAGACCATGCAGAACCACAATTGATAAGGAAGTTCTTCGGGAATTAATAGCATGAGGCAGCCCTTAGGGTCTAGTTTTGGAACTGCTTCCAGGCCATTCCAGCCTCCCTTCCTCCCTAGGGAAGAAGCCATTCCAAGGTCTGAAACGCGGCATTTGGGGAGCCATAACATTGCTACCATCTGAGGAGTATAGATCTCTTTCGGGTGAGATTCGTGATGCCATGACACTCACCGAGTTCATAGGGTTGAAGAATGGTAGAGTGAGAATGGGACCAAGGTCCAAACCCGAGGTTATACCCAAGGACAATGGGAAAGATGTTTCAGCCCTAGAGGGAAAGAATCCCTCCATCATGATCAAGGATGACGAAGAACAATCAAAGTTGTTGGGCATTGAGAGGGAGTAGCCTATTGAATCCCTGTAAGCACCCATCACTCTTCCCAAGGATGAGCCCTTGACTGATTTTCAAAACAGCAATATGAAGGGCCAAGGGTTTGATGAAATCTTGAAGCACAAACCTAGAGAAGAGAAGGAAATCGTGAAGCACAAGTTGGAAGGTATAAATCCTTTGATATTTAATGATGATTCATTGATTTCTAATGATGGCATGTTACAGGAAAATAAAGAAGAAAAACAGATTTACAAGATGGTGAAGAGAAGTTGAAGGTTGAAGCACAATTGCCAAAGGACAAGGAGGATGATTAGCTCACTAGGACCTTCCGAACAACAAGTAATGAAAGACAAATTGGTGATGTTCATGATTCCGGCAAGATTCGTGATGTGGTCCCTTCATAATTACAAGGTCTGGAAATCCGGATCCGTTGGGGAGGGAAAAAAATCTGAAATCCGGAATTCTTGAAAATTTTCGGAAAAATCCAGTCCGAAATATATATAAGTTGAAGTTTATAAATATGAAAATTTGACAAATACAATGAAAAAATTTAATAATGTACTGTAAAATGTTATATTTTTTAAAATATAAGGTTGATAGTTGACTGTTTTTTCCAGAAAAATTTAAAAATAAAAAAATAAAATAAATTCCTAAATTAGAGCCGACTTGGACAAACTTTATCTGCGTTCGCTGAAAAATCCGAATCCGGCCAAATTTTGTGCAGATTCGACCAGATTTGGTAACTATGGGTCTATTACATGTATCAACAAAATGAGAATGCTTCAAGAAATTCTCATGTTGCAAAGAAAGGTGAACACTATGAAGACAACCAAAGGTATGAAGGTAATTCAGATTTGTTGCTTTCTATTATGCCATTTCAGATTTATGGTCATGGGAAATTTGTTGAAAGGGATTACCTTGGGGAAAATTTGATGCTCCAAAGCAAATCACTGCAAATAAGAAGTCTTCATGATGCTAAGGATGGAGATCTAGGTAGCCGGTATGGCCCCTAGCGCCTGCAGGTAAGGGTACGGTATGTACCAAGTACAGGGTCCAGGTCCGGTACGGCGCAAGTAAAAGCAGGGTTCTCCCTGCAAGGCCCAGGTACAGCTGGGTACGTCTGTGGACGTACCCGAGCCCTGCAAGGAGAACCCTGCCCATACCCGGCCGTACCCGTCATATTTTGACGTGTTTTTTTAAAAAAAAATTGTTTTTTGGTCAAAAAAAAGGTCAAACCGACTTTATAAACATTAAAATATTCTTTTCAACCCTAATTTGTGCCCCCAAACTCTATAACAACAACAAGTCATTTACCTCACATTTGCATTCCTGCCTCTTATTTGCATATTTGACTCTCACCTTCAATTTTTCCTCTATTTTCAATTGCTTAGGGTTGATTTCAAGTGCCATATAGTTGAAGGAGCTTGCAATAAGTGACAGGGAGTTCAAGGAGCTTGCATTATTGGTGTTGGGTGTATTGAGGTAAGTATTTTATGATTTTTTTAGAGTGTTTTAGTTTGTTAATTGTATTTAATATTTTATTATTTTTTAGTTGTTTTTTTGGTTTGTTTTTTGTTATTGTTTTAACTTTTAAGCTTCATTTTTCTACATTTGATTTCATTTAAATTTAAATTTTAAACTTCCAACATTTTCTCAAGACTAAATTTGTTTACATTTTTTTAAATGCATTGTGCAGTTAAAAACTTAAAATGGCTGCGAGTTCTAGTTCTATGGGTCAAAGTAGTAAAGGTCTCCTTAACAAAAGTGATCCATCCTCCCCCCTTTGGAGCTATGTCAAACAACTAGAACAATTACCAAGTGGAGGGGGTTTTGTTTGGGTTTGCTCACAATGTAATATGCAATTTAAGAGCTCCTACAGTCGGTTGAAAGCCCATTTGCGTGGGGCTATTGACCACGGAATTAGAACATGTGGAGGGTTGGATGGAAAGGGGTTGCCACATGCAAAGACCCTTGCATACATCAAAGAGCAAGAGGAAGCAGATGCACCAATGGCATTAAAATCCAATCATCCTATGGCAAGAAAAGGAAAATCACATACCATTAGCAAGCCACCTGTTTCTCTTTCTGTTGATGTTGTGGCCCCAGATCACCCATTTTTGTCTACACCTATTGCAACTGGAGGGGAAGAGCAAGAGGAAGCAGATGCACCAATGGCATTAAAATCCAATCATCCTATGGCAAGAAAAAAAAGATCACATACCATTAGCAAGCCACATGTTTATCCTTCTGTTGATGTTGTGGCCCCAGATCACCCATTTTTGTCTACATTTATTGCAACTGGAGGGGAAGAGGATTCACCTCTTTCTCGCAAAAGAACAAAAGATGTAGGCCCATTGGAAAGGGCATTCCAGAATGAAAGCAGGGACATAGCTAACCAAAGTGTTGGACGCTTTATTTATGCATGTGGTGTCCCATTTAATGTTGTTAGATCACCATATTGGCAAGATATGGTGAGATGTATTAATGAAGCCCCTAAAGGGTACATTAGCCCAAGGTATGAAAAGGTGCGCACCACCTTATTGTCAAAAGAAAGAAAAAAAGTTGAAGACTCATTGTTACCCATCAAGAATCAATGGCTCGAAACAGGAGTGTCCATCGTTTCTGACGAATGGAAAGATACAGCAAATAGGCCATTGATCAATGTGGTTGTCGTGTGTCCTAAGGGGGGCAATGTTTCTCAGGGTTATTGATTGTGAGGGCAAGTGAAGGATACCCAATTCATTGCCAACATCCTCATAGAATCTATTGAGGTGGTGAAGCCTCAAAATGTTGTCCAAGTTGTAACGGACAATGCAAAAAATTGTAGAGCTGCAGGGTTGTTGGTTGAGGCACGGTATGGACACATATTCTGGACACCTTGTGCGGTTCATTCCCTCAACTTAATGTTACAAAAATTGGGCACAAAAATTGCTTGGATCAAACAAGTATATGAGGAGGCAAGTGAGATTCAAATGTTCGTCAGCAACCACCACATGTCCCAAGCCATCTTTCGTAAATTCTCAACATTGCAGCTATTGAAGGTAACCCGTAACATTCTTTTTTATTTTTTAAAATAATTATTAGTTTGTAAAATTCATTAAATTAATTTTATAAGTTTGTAATTTGTAGAATTTTGAATGTTTTAAATTTACTTGTCTTAATTTTATTTCTTTTGATTTCTTATTAGGTTGCTGAGACTTGATTTGCCTCGCACACGCTCGTCTTGAGACGGCTTGTGAAGGTGCGAGAGGCATTGAGTGGCATGGTTATCAATGGTCTTTGGAGTATATGGAGGCAAGCAAACAGTGAGAGGGCTAGAAATGTGAAATTGTTGATCCTGGATGAAACATGGTGGGGTCGTGTGGATTACTTGCTTAGTTTTACTGAGCCCATCGTGAGTATGTTGAGATTTGTTGATATGGATCATCCATGCATGGGTGAGATTTATGATGGAATTGACTCAATGATTGAGTCAATTAAGACCATCATAAATGCCAAAGAGCAAGATCCTACAGAGACCTTCTTCAAGGAAGTGCACTCACATCTCATTGAAAGGTGGAACAAAATGACTACTCCATTGCATCTTCTTGCTTTTGCCTTGACTCCAAAATACTATAGTGCAAAGATCCTTTCTTTGCCTAGGAGGGTCCCACCATATAGGGATGTTGAAGTTAGTGAGGGGTATAAGGAGGCATTTTCTAGAATCTTCTCAGATTTAGAAGTAGAAGACATGGTTAGAGGCGAGTTTGTGAATTTCATATCCTCCAGGGATCACTCCATTAGCGCTCTTCGTGACAAATACAGGATGGATGCTTATTCGTGGTGGTACCTCCATGGACAAGCATACCCCTACCTCTTGCCACTTGCAATAAAAGTTTTATCACAAGTAAGATTTTAATTTTTTTAATTTCTTAACTCTTTCTTTTTTACTTTTATATTTATAAGTTTAAAATTTTAATTTTGCATTGACTTTGCGGCTTGCCTCAATAGGTTGCGAGTTCTTCTTCAGTTGAGAGGAATTGGGGTACATATTCATTTATCCACTTGGTTAACCGCAACAAGTTGGGAGCAAAAAAGGCGGAGGATTTGGTCTTTGTGCATTCTAACTTGCGCCTTCTATCACATAAGAAGGATGAGTACAGGAAAGGGCCAACAAAGTGTTGGGATATAGACCCAGAGACTCCAAACTTGGATGTTCCCATTGCCCAACTTTCATTGCTAGACCCGGACCTAGATAGTACTTTGCGTGAGCTGCAAAGTGGGGCTAGCGGGAGCGGCATTGCTGATAGTTCTGGTTTGTACTCCTAGTGCTTGTGGTTCTAATGAACCACGTGATGGTAGTGATGCTCTCATTGAAGACATTGGAGAAGATGCAGAGCCATTAGACTATTACTAATTAGAATGTTGATGTATCTTCATTTTTGTGTTTACAATGTTAGATAATGATAATACATTGTAACATTTTGATTTGAACAATGTACTGGTTATAAGTTCGAACAATGAATTATCAATATGTTTTAACTTTTGTCGCTATTTCACCTATGTATATTTCAGATTTGTTTAATCTATTCATGTGTAAGGCTGGAATTTTGCTTATCTTGTTACTCTTCAAAATATTTTTAATATTTTATATGTATATTGTACTACCGTACCCAAGTGTTGTACCCGGGCCCCCAAAAAAATTGCCGTACCAACGTACCGGATCCCCGTACCCGTACTCAAACTATACCCACGTACCAGCTACCTAGATGGAGATGAAGACAAATCAGAATTGCATAGGGTCAATGGGCCAAGATTTTTGGGTGACCTTGTTGGGGGTCATATAGAAGAAGAGAGTGTTTTTCTGGGTGACTATAATCACTTTCAGCTCACTGAAAATTTCATGGCAGCAACCTATGGTAAGCAATTTCATCATCTTCTTAGCAAGGATTTGCTACATCACCTTCATGATATGTCTTTATACTATTTTGGTCGTCATGAGAAATATTCTAACTTTGTGAGGATGAAGGGTACCAAATGGGAAGAGGATTCTACTTTAGCCCTAAGAAGGGAACTCTTTGTGGGAAGCCCTAGACATGACCATCATAGTCCAAATTTGTTGATTCCTCATATGTCGCCGCAATATTTGTATCATTAAGGATCAATTTGACAAGAGGAAGAACATATTGCAGGACAAGGGGCACATAGATTCTTCCTTGCAAATTCCATTTTGCTTTTACAGAGAAGATCAAGGATATCTTTAGAAGATTGTTGCTACAAACTTGAGGACTACCATTACCTACATCCTCATGGCAGCCATAACAAAATTGGCAATTACAAGAAAAATGCGTTTCTCACCCACGGTGGAAGATCTAGTGTTTGCATGGTATACAAGATGGTCTTCCACCCCCATCATGCCAATGTTGCATGAAACAACACAATACTACAGCCAAGGTAAAATGCTCTTCCTAAATTTGCATTTTGAATGGATAGTACTCTCCTTGGACAGTTGTAGGTTGACATTTTTTATGAATATTTTTGGGTTTAATATGATGCGTGAAAGGTATTTCAAGTATTACAGTTATTGCACCCTTCCTATGTCAATAACATCCAAGAATTTTGAGTTAGAGATGCTATACTACAGCTATGATGGGCTGTCCTCTTCAAAATTATGCATGGGACTGCAGATACATTCCATGGACAGCGGGAAAGAGGCAGATTTGGGGACACACTTTCCTCTTAATATGATAGGTAAGAGGGTTTACACATGGAGATTGAGCAAAGCCAACATCCCAACATCTTTGGTGTTGCTTATGAAGAAATTTAGAGTTCTACATGGACACTATACCCACTCATCTGCACTTTTATGGTCTGATCCAAAATCAATGGTGAACAAAATTCAGTGGGGCAGCTTCAAGTCAACAATTAGAAACCCAAATCAGCAAGGTAACAACCATCAAAAGGAATTGTTTGCATCTTATATTGAAATGCCAAGTTGAGTTGAGGCAAGAATGGGTTACAAGAATCTTGAGTTAAGGCCAATATGTTCGTTGATTTCAACCATAGACTTGCTGATATTCATTTTCCAGCCTATGTAAGACAATTTTCAGTCCCTATGCTACTCATGAATTTGCCCTTTTCCATAAGATTTCAGTTTGGTAGTTGTTATGTCATGGCTATAGGGATGAATGTGCAAAAATCAGATTTGGGACTGCCATTAGCAGCCATGAACAGCGGTTAACTTGCATTTTCGAAGGGAATTCCATCATGGGTTAATGTGGGAAGGAGGTTACAGTTGAAAGGAAAAACCATATCAGATTTTATAGTCCCAATTTGGATAAGATTCCATGTGAATTATGCCTGTGGAGAATTGTTTTCAGCCCCTCCACAATTTGATTTGCATCTTGTAATAAGAGGAATAGCTAGTCAAGTTGATTATTCGTCCATTTCTTGCTTTATGATGGAAACTACATCAGTTTGTAGGGATTTTGGTACAAGTGAGTATGCTAAAAAAGTAGATGTCACTATTGTTTTTGAAGAAGACGATGAGTTTGAGTTTGTTTGGGTTGAAGTTCCTTCATTTAACAGGCACAGAATCCAAGTTGTGGGAGCACTACAGCATGTTCTTTTACCTTGATATGATAATGCTTGGGCATATGAGTTTGCAATTGCTTGAGAGCAAGCAATTTCGGGAAGGGAGGACTGTAATGTCCCATTTTTCGAATTGAGGCCTAACAAAGACTTCTTTGCCATTACCTTTCCATGGCGAAAAAGAATAAGTGAACAAGAAGGAATCGCACATCATTTCAGTTTTCTTTTATTAGATTTAATGTTTTTTTTCCTTTATGAGGCAAGTCGATTGGGTTTGGAGGAATTAAAGAGGCAAATTAAAAGATAAAGTGAAGCTTAAGAGGTCGGTCCTCATCTAATTGGCCTTTGGTGCCAAGCAAGGAGTGTAAAAGGGGTTGTATGACCTCATTTGGAGACCATCTTTAGCACAATTTACATCTATTTTTGGTTTGTTGGGCTAGTTGCGCAATACCATTCCAATTGAGGACGAAAACCCTCTTGTGTGGCATCCAAGGAGGACGGAAACCTTCCTTGTGGCTGGGTGGAGAACGAAAAACTCTCCATAGCGGTTCATTGAAGACATCTCTTGAAGACTTCTTTGCTAATTTGGATCAGAGAGATCAAGAAGACGGATTACAAAAGCATTACATGATTTTTGGAGCTCTTCCCGATAGGAGCGACTAGGGTTTGGTGTTGGTTCGGTGCTTTCTAGGGTACATAATTCATATCTAATTGTATATTCTAATTCTCCATAATATATAAGGCCAAAATCTGTAATTGGCTATATTTGGAGTGGTTTATCTACTATTTTCAGCCCTTGTTTCTGGTTGCCTTGCTGTTGTCAGAGATTTAGTTACAGTAGTGTATCTTCGCTGATTTCTCCATTTATTCATTGCAAATTGGATGGATATTGATTGCCATAGTTGAAATAATTATTTAGAAGTATTTTTTAATTGTTTTGCATGGTTATTTGGTGAATTTAAGCTCTTATATAGTTCGTTGCTAGGGTTTTAAAGAATCTTACAGCTGCTGTTATAAAAAATCAGATTTTACTTCACTTGGATTTGTGTGGTTTCCTTCTTTTTCAGTTTCAGCCCTTGAAAGAGATATTACAAGATTTCTCAGGATTTGAGATTCAAGGATCCCACCACAAAATTGATATCTTCCAAGGTGTCACATAAATTGCAACACCCAAAATGACAATTCTCAAATGATACTTGGGAACATCCAACTAATAGTCTCAACAAAGTCAATTCAGATTTATTTATGCTCACCACTCCATGCAAACTCATCCCTCTATAGCAACCTAAATTGATCTTGGTTAGCTTGGACAATCAACGCTTTTTTGTCGCCATGTTATATTTTCAAGTTTCAAGACAGGGGGACCCAAACATACCATCTACTTTGTCTCTTGTCAATCAACTTGTAACTTTGTGCAGATTGACTGACGCTTGACCAATTCTCCAAGCTTGCTTAGGATTTGGGATCCAAAGATCCAAACACAAAACTAACATCATATTGGATGGCTCATAAATTGCATCCCCATAATTTGGAATAGGATTTCCCTTGTTATTTGGGGTAGTCTTCCCCTCCTTGGTCATGGTTTTTTCCTAAGCTGGAAGAGTCCCATGATTTAAGCTGGCTTAGGGGCAAGCGTCATCTTCGGGGATCACCCCTCGACTCCAGGTTCAAGCCTAATAGAGCGACCACTAGTGGGACTTGGCCTTCGTAGCTCCCATTTGCTTAGGGGACCGATAGACAAAACCCAACAAGTGATAGCTCTAGCGATACCGACCACACCACTTAAGGTTAAAATCTCCAAGATATACTCCTAGGGGAAGCAGTTGGACTCCATTCAGCCATACAAAGGCCTTACGCTGAACTCCCCTATTCCTGAGAACAAGAGCCAAGTGTAGGAGAAACTCTTCTAGAAGCGCACCTGACAAGAAGGCTTTTCCCTACACGACTGTGTGTTGGTCATGGGAGTCTCTTGCTTTATGGGTAGAGGCATCATGGAGCCCCCCAATATTATGGGAAGAGGCACCAAGGGGGATGTCTCCCTATTGCATCAGTGTAGGCTTCCTCTGCTTTCGCAGGGAGGGGTCCTCCTTTGTTATGGGGAGAAGTGCTTCATCATGGTAGAGCCTCCCTGTCCGTTATTGGAGTGCTTAAAGCCCCTCACCTCAACCCCTAGAAGTGTTCGATAAAGGGTTCGAGCATTGGTCAAGTACTCCCCGTCCTTTTCTGATTCCTCAACCTCCCAAACATTAGCATATAGATAGTCAAGTCAACTCAAGTGCCAATTATATATAACCACTTTCCTTTTTTGAAACTTATATATAATTACTAAAGGTCAGGGAGAACCTACTAATCCTCCATCATGAGAGTCTATCCCTCCATCATTCAAGTGCCTAAGGGTCTTTTATCCCTCCTTGGTCAATCTTCTCCTTTATGAATAGAGGCATTGAGGACTACCTCCCCCAATTTTATGAGTGAAGGCTATAGGGACTACCTGCTACTTGTTCGTCATAGGAGAGGTTCCCCCTCCATAATTGACGAGTTTCCTCCATCATAGGAGACACTCGACCTCCATGGCCGACAAGTGTCATTTGTCAAAGGAGAGGCATTTTATGACTAGAGGCAGTAGGTAGTATCTTCTACTCCTTAATTGTAGGAAAGGGGCCCCCTCCCTTATCATGGAATTCCCTTTGTCGAAGGAAAGGCTCCCGCCTCCTCGTGTTCCTTCCCTTCCATTAGGGGGTTTGGTCACTCCATTGGGGGCAGCCTCCCCCTTTCTCCCAACCCTCCTTAGTCGGTGCCTGTATATAGTATCCCCCTCCACCTCCTTGGTCAATGTCAAGTCCTCTTCTATTTGTTGATAATCGATCCTTACAGACCTTCCTCTTTGTCGAGGCCCATCTAAATTAGCACCCTCCCCCTTCTTTGTCAAGTTCTATCAAAATTATCCCTCTCACTTCTTTGGGGGAGGTTCCAAATATATATAACAGCCCTCGACATATCGATTGAGTGGCTAACTACAAATAGTCCCCTACCCTTTAGCCTCCTATGTATATCATCAATTGAGTACTCTCCGATTGATCGAGCCCTCCTCCCCCTTGACCTCCCTAGTATAACATAGAGATAGTCCCGTCAGCACAAGTGCCAACAATATATGGTTGAATCTCTACTTCTCTTAAATTGGGGAAGTTCTTAAATGCCTAACGTCGAGAGCATCAAAGGAGGCCCTTTATCAGGGGTGTTCCTAAAGGCCCAACTATAGATGCCCTTAACCCCAACTTTACCCTAAATTACCCTACATTAAAGTTTTGGGGCGAATTGGTCGAGTCATCTCTTGTTGGTTGAGAAGACTACCAACTATATATAGCCTAGTCATCCTCGATCTATTGATAGAGACCCTTTCCCATCTATATACATCATCAGCCTCAAGCATAGAATATAGGTAGTCCCATCAACCCAAGTGCCGACTATATACTACCACACTCCTCCATTGGGGCAGTGTGTTTTATCAATCAAGGCCCTCCCCCTCAGCTTGCTTTCTCAAATATAGTTTAAGGGTAGTAATGTTGGTCGAGTGCTCTCACGTTGATCGAGTGCTCCTCCCTATATTAGGGGGGTCGAAGATGCTCTCACATTGGTCAAGTGGGGGAGTTCCTCCCCCTCGCCCCCAGCTTCGAACAATAGAGACATGCAGTCAAGTACTATCTCATTGGTTGATTCCTTCTTCGTAAGGGTAGAACATCTCCTTCGTCGTAAGAGAGGCTCCATCTCCATGGTTAGGTTCCCTTTTTCAGAGGAAAGGCTCCCCCCTCCTTGTTTTCCTTGCCCTCCATTATGGGGTTTGGTCATTCCTTCGTTGGTGGAGATTCTCCCACTTGCCCACAACCCTCTTTTAGCAGTGCCTATAGATAGTATATCCCCCCCCACCTCCTTGGTTAATGTTTATCTATATAAACCTCATTGGCTAATGCCTATCTATAATAACCTCCTTCGCCTCCTTGGTTGGTGGAGTGCTTAAAGGTCCTCCTCCACATCCTCAATCCCAACCCTAGAACAGAGGTGGGCAATCAAGTCCTCTCTCGTTTGTTGAGTGGAGCTATATATAGATATTCAAGCCTTTAGTCCCTCTCCCTCCTTTGTCAGAGGAGTGCCAACTATATATAACTTCCCTCAAGAGAAGTATTGTTATTTGATTAATCTCCAATAGGTCAAGCCCTCCTCCCCCTCACCCTTTTGAACATTTAATATAGATAGTCTTGTCAACGCAAGTTCTACTATATAAAGTCAAGTACCTCCCGCTTAACCTCATGAACATTGCATATAGATAGTCTTGTTGACTAAAGTGTTGATTGTATATGGTAGTCCCTCCCCCTCCTACATTACAAGAGTAAATAATGGCCCTACGTTGAGAGTGTTAGAGGTGGCCCCTTGTCAAGGGAGTGTCTAAAAGCCTAATTATAGATACCATCAATGCCAACCCTACCCTAAATTATCGTACCTTACATTACCTTCCCCTGTAGTAAAGAGGGGGGCAATTGAGTCCTCTCCCATTGGCCAAACAAATTACCGACTATATATAGCTTAGTTTCCTCAATCTTTTGATAGATACCCTCCCACTCCTCAATCTATTAATTGAAACCCTCCTCCATTTATATATAATAGATTGTCGAGGGAGTGCCAAGTATATTTAGCCCCTCAACCTCAACCATAGAATATAGATAGTCCCCTCAATCCAAGTGCCAACTACATATAACCACACTCCATAAGGGAGCGCCTTTTATTGATCAAGAGCCTCCCCATCGACATCCTTCCCCGAGCACAAATTAAGGGTAGTACCATCGGTTGAGTTCTCTTACGTTGGTCGAGCCTTCCTACATTGGGGGGAAGGTTTTCCTTACTTCATCGATAGAGTGATTTTCTCTCCCTAGGTCAGAGGAGTCCCTATGTTGGGATTGTCCCTCAGTTTATCAATCATACCCCTCGTCCTTCTCTTCCCAAACTTACCCTAACCTACCCTATAAACGAGGGGGGAAGGGGATAAGTGCTCCCCCATTGGTCGAGTGGTGAAATTCTTCCCTAACCCCCAACCCTCAACACGACAGAATTGTGGTCGACTATTGTTTGGTTGGTCGAGCCCTCCTTCATCGAAGTAGGGCGTCCCTCCTTCGTTGAGGCCTCCTTCTGGGTCGTGTGTGTTCACATTCTCTGCCACCCACACCACCCCACTCGTCCCCCTCCATATTTATGAGTGAAAGCATTGGTAAAGGCTTCCCATTCTTTTTCAAGGTTTCCCTTCCTTCATTGGCAATGCTCCACCTAGTTTTTTGGTGTTTCTCTCATATAGGTTGATCTATAGTGCCTTGTCCTTGCTCATAGTTTCCCCCTACTTTATGAGTATGTGTAGAGGAATCCAAGATTCCCAGCCTTGGACAATTTTAAGAAAGGGGTTTTGGTACCTTTGAGTCATGTTTGTTGTCCACTGCTTTATGATAAGAGGCATCATCATAGACTATCGCTCATTTATCATGGAGTTCCTCCTTTTTCAAGGTAGTTTATCACTCGTTTGTCGTGTAGTCCCTCCTTTGTTAGAGTAGGTTGTTGTTCGTTGTAAATTAAAAAAGTAGGTGGGTTGTGATTTTGGGTCATGTATAGCATTGTGTCCCCTTGCTACATAAGTATAGGCATCAAGGTAGAGGGTTCATGTCCTTGTTCAAGCTTTCCATCCCTTCGTTCATAGTGTTCCCCCTTGTTTATTGGTGTTCCTCTCAAAAATGTCAATCCTTATTTGGGGTTTCCCCCTGCTTTATAAGTATTGAGTAGCGATGTCGAGGGTTCCAACACTTGGTCGAGGTAGAGGAAAGGAAGGTTGGTACTTCTAGGTCATGTTTGTTGTCCCATGCTTTTTCAACAAAGGCACCTACGTAGGATATTGCTCTTTCTCCATGGAGTCCCTCCTCTGTCAAGGTAGGTTTTGTCTTGTTCATCGTGGATTCCCTTTGTCATCAAGTCTTTATTTATTTAGGTGTTGTGGTTTCTCATGCTTTGTCAGGAAGTCTCTAAGCAATACACAAATCCTAAGCCCCTTAGTGCATTAAGAGCTAGTTAGCTATTGAACTATATTTATATTTGTCGCTTGAAGTAGTCAAGGAATTACATTATAATTATATACACCTTATGTGATGGGATTACAATTATATATGGATTCTAAAAAATCCAATTAGAATATATACGTGATTATTATCTTATAATACATTAAATTATATTAATATAATATAATGTAATCTCTAGATCGAGTACTTAAAGGTAGAGGCCATGTTATTGAAGAACAATGTGTCCAATATTCCTCAAACATCTTTAATTGTTCAATAGGCTCCTAAATCAAGTTCATGCCTAAAGGCGCTTCTCCTCCTATGTCGGGGTAGAGGCCCTCCCCTCTTTATGAGTAGAGACATTGTTGGATTTCCTTATGGTTGAATGCATAAGCACTTCCCTCCCTCCTTTGTTGGTTGAGTGGTTCATTGAGATGACTTTTGGCCCTTACCCAACCAAATGGGGCGTCGGGTACTATGTACATAATCCTATCCTAAAGATCAAGTTCTTGGTTGCAGTATCCTATCCTGGACCTCACCCCAAACCTAGAGTAGGTGTAGGTCTCCCCTCTAGAGTATAGGCGGTCGAGTTCTTTCTCGGTGTTTCCTTTCCGACATATACGTGATTATTATCTTATATTATATTATATTAATAGAGTATATTATATACATGATGTTAAAGTTATCGTGCAAGTGTCTGATAAGATGTGTGACATTGCTATCTATAATTATCGTGCACACAAGTTTATTGACAAGTAATTGTGTTGGTGTGCATAAATGTTGTTCATCAATGTAGCGTCTTGGTGGACAGTTGCGTAGTGTTCAACACTTTAGTTTGTCCTCTAAGTAAGTCACTTTAGTCACTCCTTCATAAGGGTTGTTTTTCCAAGTAAAGACAACAAGATTTGGTGCCCTCATTTGAGCACATAAATGGGTCGGTAGTAGTGATCTACCTTGTCTCTCCCAACTATTGATAGTAGGTTATTGATAGAGTGTTTCACTCAGCCCAGCCTCTAGATCGAGTACTTACAGGTTAAGGCCATGTTACTGAAGATCAGAGTGCCTACTATTGCTCATACATCTTTAGTTGTTCAATAGGCTCCTACATCGAGTTCTTTCGTAAAGGTGCTTCTCCTCCTATGTCAGGGTAGAGGATCTCCCCTCTTTATGAGTAGAGACATTGTGGGATTGTCTGATGATCGAACAAACCCATCACTCACTCCTTTTTCGGTTAAGTGGTTTGTTGAGCTAATTCTTGGCCCTCACCTAACCATACAAGGGGTTCGGTAGCCTATGAACATAATCCTCTCTTAAAGGTCAAGCTTTTGGTTGTGGTATCCTCTCTTGGACCTCACCCCAAACCTTGAGTAGATGTAGGTCTCTCCTCTTAGAGTAGAGGTGGTCGAGCTATTTCTCGATGTTTCCTTACCGATGAAGCCTCGCTATTGTTGAAGTATAGCATTCCAATTGTTTTATGAGTAGAGGCATCATCATAGAACCTCCACAGTCATTTGTTAGCGTTGAAGAGAGAAGTAGTTAGGTGTGTGCTTTTGTGCAACAGGGCAATAAGATGCTACACAATGTGTACATGGGTTACCTCCAGTGTGTAGTTATATATATAGTTTCCACCTACTTGTGGAACAAGCATTACGTCCAACCTTGTCGAGCAAGTTTGTTATAGGTAATGAGATAAGGTTGGGGGATCATGCATCTAGTATGTGTTTGTCCCACCCCTTTCCCCCTGCTTTATGAATAGAGGCGTAGGGGTAGTGGGTTTCCCCCAACTTAAACAAGGTAGGCCTCCCTACCTTTGCTAGTGGAGCCCAATGAATCCTCTACCATTGGTCAATCTCTACTCTACCTCCTTGCCCGAGAGTAGCTAATAGATGACGACAATATAAAGTAGCTTTCCTTCGTAGGGTAAAGGTCACCCATACTTTGTCAAGGTAGTCGATCTCTTATGTTATGAGCAACAGTGTTGATGGCATGCCTAAGGTCTAGGGGAAGTTCCCCCCGTTGTCAGTAAGAGCCTAAAGGGATGCTTCATCAGGTATCACTTCCTTATTTGTGGGTGTGCCTCGTCTATGGGTCGTTAGTAACTTAGGTCAAGGGCAAGGTCCATCTATAGTAGCCTCTATGCTTTGTCAAGAAGTAGGTAGAGGGTAGGGCCCATCTATTATAGCATCTACCCCTTACCCCCTTATTTCCATGCTTTATCAGGGAGTAGGTAAAAGGCACGCAATTCTTAAAGGCACGCACCCTTACCCCTTAGAGAGGTTAGGAGCCATAAGTATATAATCCTATTTTTGTTTGTTTGAGTGGAGTTCCTCTTCCCTTGTAGATTGCATGTAAACTATAAATAGTTTTATTACTTTGTGGGGTAGTGTTTAATGTTAGGGATTATCTATAATAGACTCCCCTTCCTTTATCGAGTTGTGTGCAAAGGTCGAGGACTATCTACAGTAGACCCCTACCCCTCCTTTGTAAATTTCCATTTATATATATATATATATATATATCCTCCTTTGTCAAGGTAGTGCCTACCCTCCTTTTTTATGGGGTGCCTTCTTTGTCAGGGAGAAGCGTGCTCTCCTAGTGCTCAAGCTCTCTTATGCATCATAGGTCCAGAGTTTCTAAAGGTGGTGGATGTGTCCCCTCCTTTTTCAGGTAGAGGATAAAGGTTGGGAAAAGGCTCCCCTCATTGGTCAAGGCCTACTTTGCAAATTCCCATTTATATATATATATATATATATATATATATATATATATATATATATATTTATCCTCCTTTGTCAAGGTAGTGCCTCCCCTGCATTTTTGGGGGTGCCTTCTTTGTCAAGGGGAAGCGTGCTCTCCTAAGTACTCAAGCTCTCCTATGCATCGTTAGGTGCAGAGATTCCTTAAAGGTGTTGGATGTGGTCTCTCCCCGCCTTTCCCCGGTAGAGGTTAAAGGTGGGGAAAGGCTCCCCCATTGGCCAAAGCTACCTATAAATAGTTGTGTATCCCTTCGCGGCAAGTAGTCATATCCCCCATTTTTGTAAATTCTCATGGTCGGGGGGTGCCTAAAGGCCAGGTAGTGTTCTCCCTCCATCTGTGTTGGGTCAACTCCCTCTCCCATGCTTCATTGGGGAGTAGGTAAAGGGCATGTGGTGCCTAAAGGTGCATAGCCTCATCCCCTATAGTGGTTAGAAGCCCTACGTAAATCCTCTTTTCGTTTCTTCGAGTGCAGCTCCCTCCTCTGTAGGGTGCATGCCAACTATATATAGTTGTAATCCTTTATGGTGTAAGTGTGTTAGGTCCGGGCTTTCTATAATAGAACTTCCCCTTTCTTTTCGTTGGGGACTATCTATAGTAGACCCCTCCCCTCCTTTGCAAATTCCCATTTATATATATATATATATATATATATATATATATATATATATATATTTATCCTCCTTTGTCAAGGTAGTGCCTCCCCTGCATTTTTGGGGGTGCCTTCTTTGTCAAGGGGAAGCGTGCTCTCCTAAGTACTCAAGCTCTCCTATGCATCGTAGGTGCAGAGATTCTAAAGGTGGTGGATGTGTCCCCTCATTTTCTAGGTAGAGGTTAAAGGTTGGGGAAAGGCTCCCCTCATTGGCCAAAGCCTACCTATAATAGTTGTGTATCCCTTGCTCGTCAACGTAGTGCATATCCCTCCATAGTTTGTAAATTCTCATGGTCGGGGGGTGCCTAAAGGCCAGGTAGTGTTCTCCCTCCATCTGTGTTGGGTCAACTCCCTCTCCCATGCTTCATTGGGGAGTAGGTAAAGGGCATGTGGTGCCTAAAGGTGCATAGCCTCATCCCCTATAGTGGTTAGAAGCCCTACGTAAATCCTCTTTTCGTTTCTTCGAGTGCAGCTCCCCTCCTCTGTAGGGTGCATGCCAACTATATATAGTTGTAATCCTTTGTGGCTTGGTGTGTTAAATTCGGGGGTTATCTATAATAGACCCCTCCCCTTCCTTTGTTGAGTAGTGTGGAAGGGTCAGGATCTATCTATAGTAGACCACTCCCCCTCCTTTGTCAATTACTATTTATATATAGATACTCCTTTGTCAAGCCCTACTTTATCAAGGTAGTGCCTCCCCTCCTTCATTGGTGGGTGCCTCCTTTGTTGGGGAGAGAAGTGCTCTCCCAATGATTAGGCTTTCCTCTACCTCCTAGATCAAGAGTGTCTAAAGGGGGTGGATATTTACCATCCTTTTTCAAGTAGAGGCTAAAGGTTAGGGAGAGGACCCCCTCTTTGTTCGAGATCTACCTATAATATATTCCTATCCCTCGCATGTGGAATTTATCCCTCCGTCATTTGTAAATTTTAATGATTAGGGGTGCCTAAAGGCTAGGTAGTCTTCTCCCTCTATCTAAATAGTTCCTAATGTCCTTCATTGGGTAAAGTTCACGGGTTAGGGGAAAATCCCCTCCTTTGTTGGCGCATGGTTGGACTCTCTCGTTTCCTTAGATTGTAGGTGCCCCTCCTTGATCAAGAGAGTCTCCTCATTGGTCAAGGCCAATCTAATTCTATATAGATCCTCCTTGGTCTTGGGATTCCTCCTAGGTGGTGTAGGGCTCTCTCTTTGTTAAAGCCCTCCTTGTTCAGAAGAAATCCCTACTAATATGCCTCCTATCCCCTCCTTTATCTTTGCCTCCTATCCCCTCCATTGTCTCTGCCTCCTATCCCCTACTCTATCCTTGCTTCATTGGTTGGGGGAGTTCCCCATTGTTCAGTAGGGTTGTCCTTGATCAGGGAGGTTCCTCTCCCTCCTTAAGCTGGTGCCTCCCTGTAATGTCCCCTTTTTCCATTTGAGAGCTATTAATTGGTCTTCTTGTCATTTCTTCTCCGTGGCAAAGAAGAGAAGAAGATGGAGGACAACATTGAGCTTCCATTTGATATGTTTTTACTAATTTTTAATATGCTCTTTTAGTGTTTTCTTTCTTATGATAGGTTGGTTGGATTTTAATTAATTAATGGAAGCTAATGAAAGAAAAGAACATCTTTAAGAGGTTGGCCTTTTTCTATTTGTGCATTGGCACCAAAAGGAGGGTATAAAAGAAGACTAGAGGCATCATTTGGCGGAGTCTTGGCGAATTTTATTCTACTTGGGCATTGAGAGCTTGTTGCTCCTTGTTCATCCACTTGAAGACAAAAACTCTCTTGTGAGGCTTCATTGAAGGACAGAAACCCTTCATGTGGCTTGGGTGAAGGACAAAAACCCTTCATCATTGCTTGGTCTTGAATTGAATAGCTGATTTGAAGATATATTTGTAATTTCCAGCTGGTATTTGAATTATTTAGGGTGTAGCAACCTACCTTGGGTAGGGTTTGGAACTATTGGTGAAGAATTTGAGAAATCTGATTTGTAATATTTTTAAAGGTCAGAATCTGAAGTTTGATGAATTTAGAGGGTTTCTAGATCCATATTTCATATTTTTCTTGTGGCTGCAATTTCCAATTCATATTTAATTTCCAGCAGTGTATTCTTCAGCATTTCCTTGTGATTTTGGCTTCTAATATTCCATAAAATATATAAAAAATATTGGCGAGTTGGTTTGTGGTGTTTTGTGGTGATTTTTGGCATTTTTGTGATAGTTCTACTTGCTGATTTTAGTCTTTCAGTCTGCTGCAATTTGAATTTCGGATCTCCATTTGGTGTGTTTGGTTAAAACCCTCAAAAGGGTTATTACACTCCCCTCCTTCATTGACACCTATCTATAGTAGCTCCATTTACTCCCTCGTGGGAAGAATCCCCTCCTTGTTTGAGGGTATTGCCTCCTTTGTTAGGGGAGGCCCTACAAGCCTAAATGCGCTTATATCGATTATGTGCCAAGTATAGATATTTTGCCTCATCCTCTCTCCCCTTCTTCATTGGGGGAAAAACTAAAAGCCCTTCACCGGGGCATAATTATAGTATCCCCTCCCTCTCTTGAACATCAACTACCTAAGTGTAGAGGTAGTCGGTGCCCTGCATATATAATCCTATTTGCCTCTACTCTAGGGTTTAGTTTCAGCCCACCTGCTCTGCATACCATAGTTATTTATAATAGGCCATCATAGCAATGTCGATTACTAACTATATAGGCTAGTCACCCTCGACCCCAAATCACCAACCCAAGGACAACTGGTAGAGGCAATTGAGCCCCTCCCCTGCTAGCTCACTGGAGTGCCTTCCTCCATCAAGGGATTGTGTACCCTTCCTCAAGCAGGAGGGTTGTCACCTATGATATAGGCACACCGTCTCTCTCTCCCTATGAATTCCCAACTATATGGTCATCATGGCCTTTATCCGTCCAATCTATATATAGCCACCCTCCTCTCAATAGAATGTTTTGGTGCGCTCACACTTTTATCTAAGGATTGAGCTCCTCCCCCATCTATTTATAGCTTATTGTGGGGGTGATGACTATATATATAGCCGCCCTATGGTTACTTAATCACATGAATGCCTCGCCTCCCCCTAAACCCAAGGTTAGAGGCGGGGATTTGAGCAATCTCACATAGGTCGATTTTTCCTCTTGTTGTCAGTTCAAAGTTGTGCCGCCCACTAAAGTACCTATTGGCCTATGGACAACGGGTGCTTCATGAATCTACTGATCACTCAAGAATGGTGTTTCTGTGGAATTGTTTGTCACGTAATGCAAATCTTTCCATGAGTGAAAGCGTCTTTGCGTTTAGTTAGTTCTAAAAAACCTGGTAGCCTGACACCCTCTAGAAACAGAATGTCTGATTATTTTATATTTTCAATCTCCCTTTGTTAAGAGGAGCCCCTCATTGGTCAATGGGTCTCTCCCATTGTTCAAGTCGTGTTTCCCTCCTTGCTTGAGGTAGAACCTAGGGGCAATAGGTGTTTCCAAAATCTAAACATTGCTCGAGAATTGTGTGTAAGATTGTGTTGAATTGTTTTTTGTCACACAAATACTTTTGTGAGTGAGTGTCTTTGTGTTTGGTTAGTTCTAACAAACTTGGTAGCTAAACACATTTAGAAACAAATTTTCTATGTCTTATGTTTGTGATCTCCCTCTGTCAAGAGAAGCCCCTCATTGATCAATGGGTCTCTTAACATTGTTCACATTGTGTTTCCCCTTCTTGGTCAAGGTAGAGACTACCCTTGGCCTCTCGAGCATCAATGTCATCAACGCATATAAACGCCCTCCATCGTCCAACTCACTCTAAGACAAGTCAAGTGGGATCATTCCTTCGGGCTATGTTGCTTCCTTCTCCCCCACCCCTTGCTTTGTGAGTAGAGGCATTGAAAGGTCTAAATTTGTCCATGGCGCCACCTCACTTTATGAGTAGGTGTCAAGGGAGCTCCACCTACTAGGTTGAGGTGTAGGATTTGCCTACTTTATGAGTAGAGGCATTGGTAGTCTCCCCTTGCTTTATGATTAGAGGCGTCTAAGAGTGTCCAATGCCTCTAATCATAAAGCAAGGGGAGACTACCAATACTTGCGAATATTTGCCGAATACTTTTTGCAAATATTCGCCAAAACTTGTCGAGTTCAACCAAAAAACTAGCCATATGCAGCAGGGATGCAGAAAACAGAAAAAACGTTGATTTTGCGCTGAAAAATGTTGGTTTTTGTCTTATAAAAATACATCACACTCCCTCACTTGTAATCACACAGTTATTGAGCATCCTTTGCATGAGTTGTAGAGATTTGATGGCGAATTCGAAGAGCAAATTCGATGAATTTCATTTGGAGGTAAATTTCTTTTTTTCCTTCTTTTCAAAAATGTAAATTTTTTTTATATTATTTATTTGCAAGTTTGAACGCATTCCATTCGATTCCAAATGATTTTAATTGTCATTTACTTATTTATGCTTGTTTATCATTTTTAATGAACAAAATTGCCATAATGTATTGGTATAAATGTTATTTAAAGAAAAGGAATTTATTCTTGTTTGTAGGGTTTACAATTACAAATTTGCAATTACGGTTACACAGGGTTATAATGCCAATGTGGAGCCACATTCATAGCCTTCTAGGAGGAGCGAGCAGTCCCAACCAAGTGTGGGGAATAGTAGAGGCAATAGACCCTCTCACCAATATTCCTCTAGAACGGGAAAAAGGAAAATGTAAATTATTGTAAATTGTAACTTGCATAGATATGCAATTTATGATGATAATTTTCAATGACAATCATCATAAATTCATAACACTTATTAGTTGGCTTTTGTATTCACACGATGAAGCGATTTTGTACTATATTTGTATTCAAATCTAGTAGACATCACTTCCCCAACATTTTACAAACTTATTCAATACATCTTGCAGCTATATTTTGCATTAAATTTATGTTTTTAAGATAAATTTGCGTATTTATTAAGTTGTCAAATATTCGTCAAGTCTTACCGAGTTTTTGCCTTGTCAATTATTTTGGGTTTTCAAGAATATTTTCCGGATACGAGTATACGAACTATGGTTGGTTGTACAAAGAAAGAGATAAAAATGAAGATGTTATTTGCTCTTAGGGGTAGTGGTCTATATATAGTCATCAAGCCACAAAGGTGGGAAATGAGGCTTTACCAGTAAAGGAGAGGTGGTTTCTTCATCGAATAGGTGATATCGTCTAATGTGAACAATCTATATTTGTCATCCTATATCAAATAAAGTTAGTTCCACTAACAAAGGGTATATTTTCTATCTCTTGGCTTCACGTCATTCATTGGGTATAGTCACTCCCAAAATAGAGAATAGATATAGGGACGGGTTAACTAAAGCATAGGAATGTCGTTACTATTGATACTTGGAATTGTTTGAGACGAGGCACCGCAACGTACCCCCTAGAAGTGTTGCAGTCCAATCAAAGCGAAAAGTCGATGAGCCATCATTTGTCCTGAATAAGTATTGGTGGGGTTGTTGTCATCCCCTCGGGGATGGTGTGAGCTACTATCTATAGTTGTTTCAAGGAGGTGGGATTCCACCTATATATGTAGTTGCCCCTGCTTTATGGGTAAAGAAGTCAAGGGAGTGCCAACTATATATATCCACCCTACATCGATTGGCAGAGGAGTGACTTAACCTGTTTTGAGGGAGTGGACCATCTATAATCATGACATATCTAAAATAACCCCCTCAAAGCTCAACCCAACCCAACCCAACCCTAGGGTCGGGAGTACCCTACATATCTAATCCTCTTCTGTTGTTTGAGCCGTCATCCTCCCCGGTCTATTGATTGAGTGCCAACTATATAGATAGTTTCCCACTATCCATGCATAGCTCGTAGATTGAATTCCTTGACCCCGATCCCCCCACCATTGAGGCAAGAATCGTTGTGGTTCACAATTGTTCCCCCAATATATATACCTCCTTTCATTGGTGGAGAATTGTCTTACAAAAATTG